>CAMXCT020000501.1:162500-170000 GCA_947184155.2 Cladocopium goreaui | reverse complement strand
AAAGGCGCCGCTCAATGGATTAGAGCGATATGTCGCTAAAGCGTGGCCATGTGCTGCAGCTGTGCTGCACAGAAATCTTCTATTTGGGTTGGGTGTTTACCTTGGTTGAGTGAGGAAGTGGATTCATTTTTTTTGTCGACCTATACAGTGAAAAAAATCGTATGTTCTGCGGAGTGTCCAGGCTTAGCCAGAACTTGGCACTGGAGATAGGATAGGATCGTAGTTTACCAGTTGGGTTAGTTGGGTTTTAGGATAGTCATCCCAGCATAGTCCGACCAAAAAGTCCCAGCAGATCTCAGAGTTATACCATGTTAGTCACCCCACTCCACCATTTTCAGGTGAACAGATCGTAGTTCCGGTAATATCAAGTGAAAAGCTGGAAGATCCCAGGATTTTCCGATTCAAAGATCTATTTTTCGATGGTTTCCATAAATGGGGATACCCCATTCCATGGTATAACAATACAAAATCCGAACCTAAAATGGATGATAACTGGGGGTACCCCCATTCCAGGAAACCTCCATATAGATGGTTTTCCTATTGAAATGCCATGTATTGGAGCTGATGACACCAGAGGGTCGCAACTGGCACCAGGCGTAGCCGAAGCCGGAGTGGTGCCAGCGGCTGTTCCCTGCTTCAAGAGCAACGAGCCGCCACTTGGCTCTATTAATGGTTGATATTCATGGTGATTAAATAATGATATAATGATAATTAATGGGATTTATAATGGGATTAATAAAAGAGCCAAGTAATAATAGTTGTATGACTATTAATGGGATGACCTTCTGGTAATCAAGGGTGGCAGGATGAAAAATCTCGGGTCTCACAGAGGTCACAGCTGGGAAAATCATCGAACGAAATGCAGGGTTTTCCAGCAAGCCACGTTTGATTACTGGAGGGTAAGTAGAAAAGCTGGAGGCATAGGAATGATGTGGTAATATCATCTCTGATATCCCGCAAACATATTCACACCAGCTGCTGATTTTATAGCTCTTCGGATCATTTTTTGGAGGGGTGGTTGATGTGTGGTGAACGAGTCACGACTTTTAGGCTTACGGCCCCCTAAATTCAACATTGAACCCAACGGTGGGGCCATATTTAGTAGTAAAGCATAGTAAAACATCTAACTGCCATGTTTTCAGGTTCCCAGTAGTGCTTTTTTTTCCTGGGGTGTCTTCCACTTGACGCTTGAGTCCTAACTCCAGCTGCCAACCAGCTGCTAACGGAAAGGGCCTAGCAAACCACCACCAAGAATTAGTATATATGTAACCAGCGTTACAAAGGGGTGGATAACTACTGATCATATATCATCATGGGGATTTCCTTAATAGTTTCTAGATGGTTAGTGGGCTGACAGGCTGAGAAGTGGGAGCCAGTTGCTTGTTTGGATGTTTGTTGATCCATGTTGATCCTCTACCGCCGGAATCACCCGCTTGAATTTTCGGTGGCAAAAGTCGCCCCGCTTGGAAATGGCAACATTTAAATGGCCGGGTTCTGTGATCCCAGGTGCAAAAGTTGGGTTTGAACTAAGTATTTGGACATGGGGGCAGGGGCAACCAATGATAGTGTTGAAATAGTACAGGTGGAAGTATGTCTCTAAAAAGATAGTGGTAGTGATGAACCTTGGTGCCTGAACACTTCTGCAAGGCTTGTTGTTTCCGCAGGAACTCAACGGGGACTCCCGGTTTGATTTGGCAATTTGGGCATGGCGACAGTGGTACTCCCGGTCATCTTGAAAGTGAACAGAATAGACACAAATACCACATGTTTGGATGTTCAAAGACCCTGTGAAATTACGGGATGTTTATTTTGGAACTTCATGAAATGATGTTTGTGATTCACTCGTCACCTGAAGGTACCAGGGTGTTGCCAGTGTCAGCCGGTGATCCAGGGCCGTGTGGGCGGTTCCAGGTTCAAGTTGAAGAACTGCAAGCCGATGGAATGCACATCTCCTCGCGCTAGCATGGAAGATGGCTACATTGTGCACCTTGGCTCAAGACATGTCACCATGTTATGGGAAGATGGGTATGGGTGGACCCCCACAGGATAGCACCACCATGAATTTGGATGCTTCACAAGTACCGTTTTTTAGAAACAGACAAAATCCGTTTGTGGGTGCTTGGGAACTGATTATAAAATAATATAAATCCCTTGTTCCCCATTTTTGTAGGGGAAGTTGAACCATAGCTAGTTTCTATCAGGGAAGTCTCAGGGTCCAGTTTTGATGCGGTTCTGACACTTCTGATTGTTCTGTGTGGGCCCACCGAGATGATTGTTTTCATTGCAGAAACTTTTTCCACACCTGCCAGGTAGGGTCTCTAGATTTTATCAGAGTTGCTTCCTCCTTCTTCTTCTCCTTCTCCTCCGGCAGCCTCGGATCTCAACTGCGAGCTCTGGATCTAAGTGGGCACTGCCGGACCTCAATCGCGAGCTCCAGATGTCGGGCACTGCCGGACCTCAACCGCTGGCACCAGATCTCAGTGAGTACTGCCGGCGCTCGCGGTTGAGGTTCTGGAGTGCCCATGTCAGAGAGAAGGTCAGAATAAATGTCAGATGCCAGAATAGAATGCCAGATAGAATGGCAAAATGGAATGTCAGAATAGATGCCAGCATAGAATGTCAGAGTATATGCCAGAAAGAATGTCAGAAAAGTATATATTTGTATACATATATATTTATTATATATATACATATATAAATATTTATGTATATATACATATATATCCTATATCCAATATATATATATATATGTATCCAAATAAACAAACAATAAAATAATTATATTATACTATATTATATTGTATTGTATTGTATCGTATCGTATCGTATTGGTATTGTATTATATTGTATTGTATTATATTGTATTGTATTATATTGTATTGTTTTGTATTATATTATCTATTTGTTTTTTTTTCCAGATGGTATGTCAGAAAGTATGTCAGAATAATGTGTCAGGGAGGGGATCGCTCATGTGTCAGGGAGGGGATCGCTCGAAGACAGTTCTATTTTTTAAACTGTCATTGTTTTTGGAGGAGCACCCGCATTCCTCAACTCTTGCTGCAGTGAGATTTTCCATGATTTTCTGCTTTATTTTTGCCGTTTTTTTGTACTTTACCCTACAGTACTTGGGACTCCAACAAATGTGTTTCAACACGCTATACAGTAGCATCCTTAAAAGCATGGTCAATAATCCCAATTGATGTAAATTGTGCCGCTTTATTCACGTAGCGACATTTAAATATGTGGAATATGTGGAGGGCGGCCCAGACCACAAGGCCCCGGAGGTAGTATGAAACACCAGTTCCATCCGTACATTTAAACGTATGTTTAGATAGATTGGATTCCGTATGTTTAAATGGCCGGGCGGGCCAAGAAAAACCTTCCCGAAGGTAGTCTGAAATACACCAGTTCGTATATTAAAAAATCCGCATGTTTAGACATTAGATGTAGTTGCCGAATACTATTCGCATCAATATTGCTTGAAACATTATTGGCACTATTTTGATATCGCTGGCTGAATATTAACATAATAGCAACCCAACAACGATGCAACATTTTGTAAAATCCTACGCTTAGATAGTGATGAATCTATTTCTGCATTTTTTGTATTGGGCCTGAGTTAGTTCTTTAGATTATAACACTTTTAATCGCCTCGATGAAAATATTTATGAGATAGAAATCTAACCAAAATCGACCATCCTCAAGGACTTGCTAGCTATCACATTACCGTTAACGTTACCGTTGACATCACCGATATTGGTGTTACATTACATGGTAAAACACCACGATATCCCAGATAATTATCCCAGATAAATATCCAGTTTTCGCAGTGTCGTAAAGCCTCTGTCCTACTTTTTTTTAAAGGTTACTTGATAGGGATTTCCCGCCCATGGATTGTGATAATCCCAATGTTTTCTATTTAGTGTAGTCCCCTACAAGCATCAACCAGCAGTGGTTTTGAATACTACTCAACATGCAAACCCTATCACTGCCTATCACTATCAAGGGTAATATTTCAATTAATAAATGTTCCAGTAAGTGGATCTATATATATATATGTATATATATATATATTTATATCCCAATAATAATTATATAAAACTATCCACTTAATAGATACCCTCCGGTAATCAAACATGGCGTCCTGGACAATTCCCAATTGATAGTTGATTTTCCGATTCAAACCTGCATAAAAAGTTCGGCGATTTCCCAGATTTCCCAGTTTGATTACCGGAGGCTACCCCAATAATTACCATATATAAATATTCCAACTAATAAATATTCCAAATCATTGAAAATATATGAAAATATCCCAATAATTATCACCTATATCCAACCCGGTTGCTTTTCCATATCCCATTACTTCGTCGTTCGAATATCCGAATTTCATGGGAGCCAGGTACGAAGCCTCCAGGCGGATGGAGAAGTTCGACGTCAAGGCTAGCTGTGCCAAGGCACGCCTATGAGATGGGGCTTTCACCACGGGGAATAGGTGTGGAAAACACGGGGAGGCAGGGAGGCATAGGGGCTATATGGGTATGGATCAATACCTATGAAAATACCATTTTTAGTGGGATGAACATCCATAAATCCCAGCTATTTTGATGTGAACAAAAAAGGGGTACTATTGGTTTTGACACACAGCCATATGATGTTTTATACAGTGTTATACTGAAGTAAGTTAGCAACTTAGCAACTCCAACTCTTGGATATCGAGTATGGAATTTCTGCGACCCGTGGTGCTTCGTATTTGGATTTTGAGATGAATATATTCAATGGGTATCGCTTACCATCAACCCCTATGAATGGGGCAAACAATAAGCCCCCGTTGTTGCGGGGGTGATCATTGGGGGGGTACCCGTTAACTCCACTATCAGACCCATTACTGTACCCATAATTGTTGCTTATATCCCACTATATCTCCATGAAGTGCCAGTCTCCGTCAAACCCTAGATATTTTGCTGGAAGCGGAAGATGATGTAAATACGATTCACTGTTGGTTCAAACGGTTCAACCCCACTCAATCCCTATGAAATGCCCCCCGTTTTTGTTGATATCCATCCCATCCGGGTGCGCGTCCCAGGGCTACAAGGGTACGGCCATCGTTGAGATTTGCACTGAGCCCGGGGGACCCTACCTGCTCAGCGGCTGTGGTGCCAAACGCTGCATAGCGCCGGAAGCAAAGGCCATGAAGTACTACAAGTTGGAGGTGCCTGGAAACCTTGGAGATTGCCTTGGGGTCAACCAACATAGACGTGCAAAAGCGATGGTGTCCTTAGGAGAATGCTTTGCAAATGGTGTTTTGTGCCAGACATCCATGTTAGTTTACAAGAGGATATGTTCAATATGGAAGATACAATTGGAGATCTCCATGTTTGAGATCACATATTGCAAGACATATTCGAAACATATTCTGTTCACTAATGTTTCCCAAATTACTTGGAAATGAGCGTTCAAACATTGAGATTTATTTTGCTGAAGTTCCAACAACATATTTTTGTTGGGAGTTGTTTTTTCCCAAAATATGTTTCGGATGTAGATATCTTTTTTGGAGAGTTTCTGTATTTTTTCAGGCTGTAGATGGTATTTTTCCTGTTTTTCATTTGGACTTTCCAATTCTGAGGTCTTGGGTATTGGTCGTTAAAAATCCTGGCCTTTCCCAGCAATCCCAGCAATCCCGAGTTGCCATGAGCCTCACCAAGACTTCGGGGAGTCTAACGTGGTCATGTAGAGGACCTATGGTTTTCCTTTTACCAGGTAAATCTGTGTTCAAAACCCCTGGTAATTTCTTCATGGGGTTACCCTCTGGTAAACTATTAACATAACTATGGAAAATCACCATTTTTAATGGGTAAATCAACTATAAATGGCCATGCTCAATAGCTATGTCAGCCATTACCAGAGGGTATGCTATCCAATATATTAGGGGAAAAATCGCAATCTGAGCTGAATCTATGTGGTCGATGCTGTGGATGGTACCAATTTGGATGGTTCAAAGCCTTTTTCAATACTGGGATAAACCACCGTTTTCAACTGGTGCTTCGGATTTCGCTGGCCCACTGTACTGGTATCTTGGTCTATTTTCTGGGGTTTTTAGGGCCACTATTTTTATGCTCATCGTTTGCCCTGTGGGCTTTAACATCACAGTGGCTAACTCCCCAAAGATTGGAAACTGCTGAGATTCCAACTGAGGATGCATGGGATCGATCGAATGATTTTTGGAATGGATGGATGGTTAGCCGTGGTGGAAAAGAACTTCTGAACTTGGAGATTCTGGAAGAAATTCCCTTTCTTTGGCTTTCTTTTGAGATAACTTTGAGGGTTCAAGATCTTAAACTGGTGTTTGTGCAGTGTTTATGACCAAAGAAGCATGGCATTTTTCACCTTTTAAGTGGGTATGTCTCAAACTTGGGCATTGGAAACCCTCATAATTATTCATATTCATATTCATATTCGTATTCATATTCATATTCATATTCATATTCATATCAACCCCAAACAAGACACGTGTTTCCAGGATGGTACTTCGATGATGTTTCCCACATCTTTTCCTCCAAAACTCAGCCGGAAGATCCCACGACCGGCCGCCGGCCCGGCGAACTTCCAGGTGCTGTCCAGGGAGCTACCCAGCTTCAACGTGGGCGCCAGCTGTGCTGAAGGAGCCTCTGGTGTGCCACAGGCCGAAATCTGTGCTCTGCTGGGGATTTCCCGGAATTTTCGGCCCTTCTTTTTGATTTCAATATATGGGTTAAGATGGGTTAAGGTATCAAAATGGTTGCGATTCATATCATTCATATCCAAACCATATTGGAACATGTTATGAAATCACATGTCCAGATTTTTTTTGGCCATCTTTGTTGGGTTGGAGACCTGCATTTTCCCCATTTTGGTTCTGATTTTTTTCCAGTTTCCATTGCTGCGCAGGTGACTCCCTGCCGCAAGGATGGGGGCACCTTCAGCCTTTCGGGCTGCGAGCCGGATGCCTGCAGGTCCTTCCCTGTCGATGACTTCAAGTCGGGCTATGTCGTGTGCCGTGGCGGATGGGAGGGGATGGGTGTGAAAATGGGTTGTATCATGCTGTGTACCACCCCAATGATGATGAATCACTCTCATACTTGGATAATTGCACCAGGTTCAGTCAAACGCGGAGGGGAGGTGAAAAACTGGTTGCAACTGGGCAAACTGTCTTTTTCGAGACTACTTTGGCGGGGATTGTTGCTGGATAAACAAGCGCGTTTTTTGTGGCTGTGGGGTCAAGAATCTTCCTTGGAAGATTCTCCCAAGTTGAGGGAAGTGTGTAAACAAGAAGCCTTGAAGGTACACCAGTTTCGGGTGCCATATTAGTTGGTTTCTGAGGTGCCTGGGGGTAAGTGCCTAAGGTTCGAGGAATCCCTGCTGTTGGAGGACTTCAACGTATCTGCCAAGTGTGCCCCTGGTCCCCTGGTGTGAAATTCGGCTGTGGATTAATGGGCTACCCGTTTTTCACCCACTTGCCTGGAG
>CAMXCT020000501.1:0-157500 GCA_947184155.2 Cladocopium goreaui | reverse complement strand
AGATTCTCATTGCTGCTGGTCGAACCCTCATTTTGTGGATCCTTTTTTAGTCAACGAGTTTAATTTAAAATTGAATACCCCAGAGTCCAAGGGTTGATCCTCTTTTTCCCTATTTTTAAGTCGCGATTTTTGAGGTATACTATTTCCAGACAGGAAAAAAACCCCTGCAAAGTCCCCATCATATCCCGTTTCCCATTTTCTCCTGAACCAACGGACCGGACTTGAGGAACTGGCGCAGCATTTGACCAGATTCCCCCGAAATGCAGTGCAGAGGCAGATGCTGCTGTATTGCCAACATTTGCACTGTGACTTGGAAAAAATCAGGAGATGGGGCAAACCCTCCGGAAACATGGGAAGCTGTGAAATCCCCGAAGTAAATGGAGAGTATACTGCAGTTTGCAAAAAAAAACACATCAAATTTCTGTATTCACGGCATGCTAAACACAGCATCCTGATCTCATAGATGGTACGTATAAATGGTATAATTAATCTATAACCCCATCAGAACCATATAATGGGTGATATAACTGATATAAACTATAAACGTTCATGGGGATAGATTTGGATATGCGACCAGTGAGTAATGGATATGGACTTGTCTGAAATCGGTGGATTGAACCCTCAATTCAGCCCGTTTTAATGGGGAAAATGACATCCGAAGACATCACATTTTGGGGGTCGCCGATTTTCCAAACCTAGATGGGTACTGTATGAGTCCAACGGCATAGTTTTTTCTTGTAGTTTTCGGGGAACTGAGATGCATATTTTTTTACTTGGTCAAGTTGGGTTCATTTCATGCTGTACGCGGCATAGTATGCTGACCTACTGACCTACTGAAGATTATTCGTTGATAGTTGGTACCTAAAAGCGGCCCTGCTATGGGTATTTAATGCTTCGTCCCAGTGGGAATGCGGCCCCAAGTTAGGGCCATCGGTGGGAAAATTGAGGCTTCAAGCCATCAAGCCATCAAGCCATGTACCCTCTGGTAAACTAACATAGCTATGGAAAATCACAATCTTTAATAGGTAAATCAACTACAAATGTGCCATTTTCAATAGCTATGTTGAATTACCAGAGGGTATTTGAATGGTTTTCTCCACATTTTGAGACCCGAGAGTCATATGGTTGCTTATGACCAATATCTCTCATGAACCATCTGAATATAGCATCATATCCCCATGTACTAGGCAAACCGTTCTACCCTAC
Source organism: Cladocopium goreaui (assembly GCA_947184155.2). Classification (NCBI taxonomy): domain Eukaryota; class Dinophyceae; order Suessiales; family Symbiodiniaceae; genus Cladocopium; species Cladocopium goreaui. Next base: position 156,294 of record CAMXCT020000501.1, on the reverse strand, counting down.
AGAAAACTAATATAGATATCTAAAATCCACCATGTATAGGTCTTTTCTCAACGGTTTTCACCACAGTTGTCTTCCATATCTTTTAGTCCCAAATAAATCCACAAATATGCCACAAATTAGTACACTCCAAACTAACATAGACCCTTCGAATCATTTTAAGAGGTAGTATTTCAACACCTATTTGGAAGGGTCTATGTTAGTTGGAGGGATCCCATGGCAGCACCCAGGTGAGATCGGTCCTTCGGTGGAAGCCTGGCTTAGCATCTATGAGACTCGGCTGCGGGAGAAGCGGCCCAAGGCATCTCTGGCGGCACAGTGGATCAGTGAGGCGAGCCGCTCTTCGGTGGCACTGATGATGCAGAAGGGCCAGAATGAGGTGGAAACAACTCACGGGGGCCGGGATCGGGGCGTTGATAGGAGGATTTGGGGGATTGGGTTGTAAGATTATGGATACGGCGGGCATTTTCTTGATGGGATTTGAGAAGGGGTATGGTTCATCTTTTGAGGGATGTCTTTTTTGGTGGCCACCAAAGGTTTGTGATGGGGGACGTGTGGTAGTGGATGTATTGAACATGCCTCGAAATGGGAAAACCTATCACCAGAGGAGGAAAGCCAGGTAGGTTCTCTCAAACCATGGGGGGGTCCATTGCAACGCCATGGTATGGCCCTGGAGGTTCCGCGGAAGTTCAGTCTGATCCACTTCGTGCACAACTACACGCGTTGCTAACGCTGCAAAGACTGGTTGTTTTTGCCCAAGTTTGAAACATCTCCAAATATCATTTGTTGGGTATATCTCCCATAATTTCTCACATACCCTTTGATACGGATTTGTCTGAAATTAGGCCTCCCTATAATCATCATCCAGCTTAACCCTGAAGTAGGTATTGAAGACTTTCTCCAACCTGAACAAGCAACAACCCAAGCCCAAAATCCTAATGTTGGGGTCTACACATGAGCAATGAGCACTGACTAATGGTTCATCACCGCTTTCCGCATTCAAGTGGCCAAAACTTGGGGGATACCCACCCATACAGCCATAAAACCCAGTTATCATGTTGTTATCATGTTGTGTATATATACAGTACATATATATATATATCTTGAAGCCACCAGCATGAGCGCCATATCACCATCTCACCAGTTGTCAGGGGACAACTCTTGTGCGCCGCAGGGACACCTATCTGCTCAGGCGAGAGAAAAGGGAAGCCCGTATGTTGGACACTGGGTTGTCCAAAGGTTTGGAATCAGCTACCAATTAACATTGGTAGCGGAGCCTCCAAAGAGGGGCTCCGCGGGTCAGGCGATCCGTGGATTCTTTGAGCGCCATGGCCGGTGCAAGCAGTGGTTCTGCGGATGGAAACACGAAAATGTTTTCTGGTGAGAACGAGGACGGAAAGGAATATCGAAGATGGAAAACATGGGTTATCAACAAACTCCTAACCCTGGATGGGAAAGTGTCTGCGAAGGCACGAGGTGCCTATGTGTATACGCTCCTACAGGGCAAGGCGTTGGAATGTGTTGAACATCTGGATCCCTCAGAGTATCATGTCGAAGGTGGCGAAACAAAGCTTCTGAAACTTTTAGATGACCGGTTTCCTCAGAAGGAGACGCTGGATGAGATGTCTGAAGTTTTAACTGAAGTTTTTAGCCTCAAGGCCAATGATGGCGAAACTCTGAAAGTCTGGATTTCCCGTGCAACGGAATGTTTTGACCGATGCAGCAGGAAGTGCGATGTTGCCTTTCCAGAAGAGGCAAAAGGGTGGCTGATTCTTCACCGCTCAGGTTTGAGCGAGGAGCAGAAGGCCATCGTCCTTGCTCGCAGTGGGGGAGCTATGAAGCGTGAAGCTGTGGGACGCGCCATGCGTTCGTGCTATCCTTCAGAGTTCCTAAGTCTCTAGGATGGAGGGGTTTCAAAATATTTTTTTTTTATGATTTATTTATGTTTTTTTTACGATTTCCATTTATGATTTTTTTATGGGTTCAAATTGTGGTTATGTTTTTTTAATGTTTTTTTTTTATGGTTTTGGATATGATTTTTTTTATGATTTTTTTTTAATGATTTTTTAATGGTTTTTTTTTATGTTTTTTTTTTGGGTCGGTTTGGATATGGTTTTGGGCATGGTATTTTGGGTTTGATGTAGGTGGAGTTATCCCAGTGGTATCCAGATGCATTTTGCAAGCTATTTGTGATTTTCGTGCCCTTGTGTTTTCCATTCCTTGGGTCAACATAATCCCATGCTCACATGCAGTTTATGGCTTAGAAGGGTGGTAGGTTCCAGGAGCCTCCTATCATGGAATCATGGGCAAGGGCGGTGAGTGTGGTGAGTTCTTCCCAAGAGAGCATTGATCAGCTGACTGAATCACATGTCAGCGTCAGCGACTCAGAAGAGATGGCCCAGGGCTGTGCATTCTGGTCGCCCATGCTCAAGAGGCACACAGGGGAGCTGACAGTTCCCCAGCGCACCAGCCCAATCTCCTTGATCAGTGGCTGCACGGGAAGCTGTGCAGAGGGCGCTGTGTTGAAGGAGGGTGGGCTTTGTTGGGTTATGTTTTGGTGCTTTTAGGGATGACTTAGAGACTACCAGCAACATCTATACTTATACTAGTTACTAGCCAGACCCATGCAAATAAACACACCATTGAAGGCATGTGTATGGTTGCCATATTTTACAAGATGTGTCTGTGTTTGTTAGTTAGTTAGTTCGTTCGTTCGTTAGTTAGTTAGTCAGTCAGTCAGTTAGTTTATTTGTTTGTTTGTTTGTTGACAGGGGACAATGTTTCACTATTTGGCACCAACAAATATGTTTTCTGTCTTCACATGGGTAAATCTAAATGATTATACAGTTCTGTGTTTCGACCTTTGGCCACCATTTCGAAACAGGAGCTTGGTATTCCATTCCAGTGCATTTCTACATCTGAGCCATGTGAGCAATTCAGGGCCTTCGCCCAATGTAACCATAAAGCAGATCACAGGTTTGACACTTTGTTGGACCAGATCAACGATAGACCATGCACAAGCCACCCCGAGTCTGCGGAGTGTGAGGGTGGGGAAGGTTGCAATTTGCTTGTGGTGGGCCTTTTAGCACACAAAGAGCCTGTCGATACGGGAAAGGAAGTGTTATGGGACATTCACTGTCTGACCACACCTTTTCAGACCTGTTCGAAATGTTGGAGAAAGTTGAGCCTGTCAATGCAGTCATGGAGCAAACGGAAGGGTTTGAGAAACCACTAGAAGTTCACTCTGATGAGACACCGCTTTCCAGGCCAGAGATGTTTACATATTTTTTGTCTTTGGTCCAAAAAACCGTTAAGCCATAATATTTTCCACGTGCAGCAGTCACTAATGGAAAAAAATGTAACATTGTCTCACCAAATCCCGGTTATTCCCATCGCTGCTCCAGAGGTTTTTGCAGGGTTTGGAACGCTTGAAGCTGAGACATGGTTACTACGTGGTCGTCTTGAAACTTGACATGAAGCTGTGGCTTCGAATTTTGCGCCCGAGGACTGACTTGGTTGTGGGGTTTCATGGGTGCAAGTTGACAGGGTTGTGGGCTGGTTTTCACCACCGCGAGCTTCTTTCGCCTCACTTGGTGGCTCAATTGTTGAGAAGCAGGTGCAACAAACGTTGCAAACAACACCTGTTGAAAATAGGACTGAATCGTAACTACATATTCATTTATTATCATCTTTAAGCTAGTGATTATGTAACTGGCTTCATGGGGCACCACAACAAACACGGGTACAAACCGCAATGTGGTATTGAATTGGTATGAAACGGTTTTGATTTAAACAAATCATCGGTACACTCACATTGGGATCTATTTCACGGAATCCTGTCTTCTCGACCTTGCTCCCGCTCACATGCATGTTGGGTTGGCAGCGAGCAGTTCAAGCACGGAGTGCCTCCGACTCTGACTGTTTGCCGGACCGATTGCCAGACCACGGACATGAAGTTCAGAATCCCACTGTTGAAGAACACGACGAAGAAGAAACGAGTTGGGCGACCACCCGGAACTGTTGGATCGGGGGCATTGAGACAACGCCTCAAGACTTTGAGGCAAGACCAAGCCTGTTCAACCATCGTGGCCCAAGATATCTGCGTACCAACCTTACCGAAGAAAATCCCGCAGTCTGATTCGGATTACATTGCCTTAGGGGAAACCATGATTCAGATCCTTGTCATTGTATTCAAAGTAACATTTGTATGTCTACGCCTTAATCTATTGCTTAGTGGCCTAGTTTGGCTGGGTTAGTTTGTTAGTTAGTTAGTTAGCTTGTTTGTTTGTTAGTTTATGTTCAACACCCATTTTCTCACAATTAAATGGAATACTACTTTCTGAAGGTGCCAGCAATCAATGCCTTAAGGAAACAGCTTTTTCTCTTTGCGCATCAACAGTCCAAAGCACCAGTTTCTACTGGGGAGAATGGAGAGGAACTTGTGAACCCAGCATCTCAAGTTTTTGCAGGGAATGTTGTTGCCAGTCTGGCTGCACACTCAAAAGCAGATGGTCCAGATGGTCGGGATGGCAAAGCCATAGGGCGTGACCAGCAGAGAGTTGCATGTGCTTTGGTCGAAACATCCGTTTTTTTTTGGGCCAGGTTCCTACAGTATGTTGCCAAATTGATAGAATCCAAGGAATACAAGGGTTTGGTCATCACGAAAAGGCGAAAGCACGACGAAACAAGTTTGAGAATTAGGACGATTGAGAAGAAAGCAGAATCTCAATCTCAAGACCCAGACCGCCTTTGTGAAACAGAGAATGCTGGCGCTCCGGCCAAAATTTTTCAGACTGAATTTCAAATTAGCTGCCTGCTGATGAAGCTAGAAGATGGTTCAATGCGCCATTTTGTTGGTCGAGTGCCAACCTGCCTCCAAAGCGTTGAATCATGTGATGCACGCACTGTCCTTGCAGTGCATGCCGCCACAGAAGATGTTGTACCAAACTTGGAGTCAGTCCGATCGCTTTTTGACGTGTCAGTGTCGTTGCCATGTTCGGACCGTCACCCGTCCAACATAGTGTCTGAGAATTTGTTTCACTTGCAAAGGCCAGGCTGGGTGAAAGCCCACAGCTTCTGCAGCATCCACAGGGTTTCCACCTGCATGAAATCAGCATTGTCACTTGTCGATGGCCATGTTTCAGGTGTTCTGTCAATAGGCCAGTGCTTGGCAGTGAGTGGTAGCACCCAGAAATTGCGGAAGTACCTTTTTGAGATTATCAAGGACAAACTTCAAGTCCATGCAGGGCATCCCACGCATTCGGAACACCGGCAGTTTATTTACAACACATTCCTGAATCCTGCAGTCAATGTTGCCAGAAACCAGGCGACCCAGTCTCAACTCAAGCAGAAGCAGAGGTACATATTGGATAAACTGTTTAATGGGGACATCCAGCAACAAGATGTAATCATCCACAATTCCATGCCCCTGCGGGACAGAGAACTGGTACTTGCAGACTTTGCAAAATACGCAATACCAGCATTGATACCTCATCAGTGTCCCCGCTTGAACCGTGGATCATTTTTGGGTCATGATGCTGCATTTTCTTGGGTGGGGTTGATTGAGAACCACCACTCACTTCTTCAGCCGCTTCTATTCAGGTACTGCAGTTTCGAAGCAGCTGTTCCGAAACCACTTCCAGTTCAGGATGGCACGGGTTTAGAAGCTTGGTCTGCTATCCGGAAACGGCATGGATCGTCTCAAGCACAGGCAGATGCCAGCGAAGTTGATGGGTTGCCTTTGGTGGATATTGGTGAACAAGACGCGAAGCATGAAGCGCAAGTAGATGAAAACATGTCATGGGCTGATTTGAACAGGGCCACCAAAAGGAAAGCGGCATTGTACATTTCTTGTGGGCCAGGGCCATTGATAGCCATGTTGCAGTGGGTCCTCTACCCCATCCAGCGTCTCATGACAGATTACATTTTCTTGAGCTCTTGGAAATGGGAACAGTTGCAAAACCAAATTGCCAATGATGGGGGTAGAAGGTCCTTTCGTGTTCTTGAGCTGTTTGTTGGCAAACAAACCCAGGTATTCTTTGTGACTGTGGGGGCGCTGTTTGCAAATCCTTGTGTAGATTTGCCAACTCGTGCGTTGAGGTTATCTTTCCAAGCACTGTCTTTCAGAATTCTTAGTAGGGCAGGCTCCAGCGTGGAAGCTTTGGTGGTTGATTGGCACAGAGGGTGTCCACACAAACTTTTCGGCGCCCTGGTGGGGGCGGTGCAAGAAATTTTCAACACGCCTCCATGCATGAGGGATGAGCTGACAGAGGCCTTCATAGCCAAATTCCCTTCTGAGACAGATATGGGAAGTCCAAAATGTATGGCCATGTTAGCCAGCATTGCCCACTGCATGGACAATGATATTCTATCAATTGAGTCCCGCCACTCATCATCACGAAGGTTGGTTTATGTCAAGTCAACCCAGACATGGGCTCTGCAGTTTTGCCAGTTGAATGCAGAATGGACTTCTCGGCAGCATGTTTGTGAAACCGAACGCCTTTTTGGCAATGTTGACTCGGGCATTCCGCCTGGTACAGATGATCACCTTCCTTGCACTGAGACTCAGCGGAAACCTAGGAGAGTTCGAAAGTTGAGAAAGGGAAAGGCTTTGAACAAGGGTCGGGGAGGACATGGAGGCACCTGGCGTGCTTTTCTTCACAAGAAATACACAGGAACTACAACTGCTGGCGAAAAGAGCCAATTTGACTTTAGTAGGTCTAGTGCTGAATATCAAGCTATCAAACGTCAAAAAGGTGAAGAATGGCAAGCGTTGGTTTCTTTGGGGCAACTGACCACCGAAGCCGGCCGTAGAAGAATTGATGCATTCGAGCCCCACAGACATGCATTGAACACTTTGAGGGATGAGTCACGCAACGCTCTTTCAGTTTCTACACCAGGGGCCGCATCGCAGCAAGTGGATGAGCTGGGCGCTTTGGTCAAAGCAGCCCAGAAGCAGTGGAGGTTTGATTCCGCTGTCAGCAGAAAACAAGATGAAGGCAAGGTCAGAGAAGTACAGGCCAGCATGCTTTCCAGTGCCAGCAAAACCAACTCAGACATTTCTCATGCCTGGGGCATTGAAACTGGTGACCAAAGTTGTACATTGCTTTCACCTGGGTCAGGGAAACTTCCTGATGTCATTACATTGCAAGTACCGGCAGCACGTGCGGTAGAGGATTGTGGTTCACTGGAAGGTGTGTCCCAATCATCCGATTATCCGGTAAAGAAATGGGAGACCACATTTTTTAATACATAGTCATAGTCGGGAGAATTTATGTGTTTGTTTCAACAATGGTTAATCATTTTTTCTTTGATTTGTATATATATATATAAATTTAATATATAATTATCGATATATACATATATAGATATCACATATATATATATATCTGTGTGTGTGTGTTCCCTTCGTGTTGCCCCCCTGCAGGAAATTTTCAAGCCCACGTCTTCTTGCTTCAGTGGATTTGGACAGGGTCTCCTTGGGGCTTTGGACAAGCAGTGGGAACAGCGCTGCTCTATGATTCTAGATTCTGATAGCTCCCGTGCAGGCTGTCAACCCTCAGGAGAGTCACTGTGCAACAAACTTCGCATGTGTGTTTGCAGTGCAGCTGGTCAAGACGCATACCATTTTCTTCAGAACATGACATCCCTTCTGAAACCATACCTTCAAGCCAAACGGAAGCCACGTGCCAAAAAAACGGGTGTAGAAGCGGTGAAAGCCAAGGCAAAAAAAGAGAAGCCAGACTATCCTCCTGCCCGTTTGCAAGTTCAGTCAGCGTTTTTGGTTTTGAGACTCAGGGTTTCTGAGCGGAAACAGCCAGGTGAGTTTCCTGCAGTGGAAGATGTTTCGTCCAGCAGTGCCGTTGGTTCTCAGCAGAATGGGTGGTTTGCTGCAGTCTGCCGAAAAGCTCAAGAATTTCAGTGTCAGGATGAAATCCAAGGTCCGAGGGAAGTCTACTACCACATTGGCTACATGAATTTTCAAAACTGGCAGTTTTCAGGGTTGGAGCTTAACTTCAAAGAGTACCGGTCTGATGGAGGTATCAATCTTGAAGCACCATCGCCACCAGTGTTTTCGAAGGGGTTACAGTTCATTCTATCCCGAATCGACCACAAATTCATGTGGACTTTGTCAGTGTATCAAATTCGATCAACAGCCACAGACATACCCGCTGCTGCATTTTTCCCTGGAGAGATCATTGTAGACGAGTATGCTGAAATCCCAGACATGCTGGTGTGGCATGGTGCCAAAAATGAAGAGGAGAAAAGGCGACAGCAAACAAAAAAGAGACCACCCGCTGGTTCTGGCCAAACAAACAGACCTGAAAAGAAAAAAAAACAAACATTTCAATACCAGAGGCACTTGAAAATGTCTATGGGGAAGAGCAAATAGCAGAACAGTTTGAAGAGTTTGGCTCCGAAAATGAAGATGAAGAGTTTGATTTGGGGGATGAGGAGGTTTTTGATGATGATGTCCCTGACATGCATGACGAGGAATCAAGCAAACGAAAAAAATTGGCCAAAAAGTTGTGGCCAGGGTCGAAAAAAAACAAAGTTGAGGCAGGAGCCACAGCAGACCCTCCTCCCTCAAAGGAAGTTGCCAAACATCCGGCACCAGTGGCTGCCAGAGCCAAAGCAGAGCCTTCGTCGTCTTCCTCTGGTCTCAGTCCTCCGGTCTTAGCCAAAGCATCCATGCCCAAAAAGGTTCTTGCTGCAAAGGTGAGAACTGGAACTGAGATTAAGTTTGACTTGCCTGGTGATGTTGGCCGGTTAGTTTATTACCCCAAGAGCCAAACCTATCGTGCATTTTGCACCCGACATGACAGTTGCAGCCGTTCGAGAACGGCAAAGCCTTCTGACAAATCGTTGGAACAAGGCCGGCCATTGGGCCATTTGGTAGCTTGGCTAAGCCAAGCTGAACACTTTGATGATCAGGCTTCGCATGTCAGAATTTGCTATCCGAAACACCAGCAGTGCTGTCAGGGACGTGAGCTTCTAATGTCGTGCGCTAACTGGCAGGATTTTGCATCCCATGAAAGGCCAAAGAGGCCAAATGAGCCTGATGAACCAAATTAGTTTCACCCCCAGGTTCCGATAAAAGAGAAGCTGTGTTAGCTCAGCCTGTGTCACTCCCATACCTTTTTACCTGTTACATTTTTGGTGTTATGAGTATGAATGGGGAAAGGTCCCAAAGGTAGAAACTTGTAACTTATGAATGGGGAAAGGTCCCAAAGGTGCTTACAGGTCTTGTGACAGCAGCCTGGCCGCTCATTGGCCTTCCCTCCAGCTTTCCGGGTCATCGAAAGGCTTTGCCAATGATTGTCAATAAACTATATCCTATATCATACATTGAAGAGATGCAATGCCTCGAAAAGACATTTGTGGTCACTAGTGACTAGATTGTAGCTAAAACAAATCAAACATGATTCTTCATATAATATGAGATATTTTTTGGACGTGGTATTTATTCACATTTACTCTTGTTGTTATAAAACCTCCCCTGTCTCATCCAGAAAGGACCAGAGACTATATACAACAATGCTCTTTCCTTCTCATTGTATCATACCGAGGTATTGAATCATCATAAATGGTTGTGGTTATGGGAATCATCAAAAATGATTATGTTCTTTGTCTTTAGGTGGTACCATCCAAAAGTAGAAGTGCTCCTCATCTGTGGATATCCATCCCTTCAGCCGTTGCAGGATCTATCTGAACTTTTTCCGGAAAGACAAGTACGAACAGGCCGATGTGGCAAGGTTCAGAGAGATTGCACAGGCCAAACCAACTGATCTCTGGGCGTGTGTAAAGTTGCGGGGTTAAATATTACATCTTTACATTGACTGTAGTGACTACATAGCTATGCAAATGCAACATGAACATGTTTGATGGTTATCAGGGTAGGGATATACACAGAAAACAGCTGGGGCCTTTTGATCTTGTCAACATCCAAGATAACAGGATAGAAGCCTCCGCAGTGAGAAACCATAAATAAGAAGGGGAAACTAGCGCTAATTAGCGGAGTAGTGATTAGTAACACTGGTGAACTCGAGACGTCAGCATGATGTTCACCTACAATCTTTTCACAATATCTATATTATAAGTATATATATATATGTGTGTGTGTAAACACTATACATTATAATACATACATATACATATATAATATATACACAATATATATATATATATATATGTACTTTGTATAATCATTCAGTATAATAAAAACAATACTGGTGATGATAATAAATGAATAAATAAAAAATAAGTAAATAAATAAAAAAAATATATATATATACATAACTACACAGCCAGGTAGGGCTGAACAGCGTTTTTCTCCACCTGCCAGGTGAGGGTTGTTAGATTTTATCACAGTTGTTCTCCTCCTCCTCATCCTCCTCCTCATCCTCCACCTCCTCCTGCTCCTCACTCTCCTCCAGCTTCTCCTCCACCACCTTTGCATCCACTCCCATGTTCACTTCCGCCTTGCCAACTCTTCGCCAAGCTCTTCGCCAACTTCCGCACGCAGTGGGCACTGCTGGACCTCAACTGCAAGGGTCTGAGCGCACTGGGCACCGCTGGACCTCAACATGGGATTCTTCCGAGCTCAGTGAGCACCGCTGGACCTCAACCTGGGACCGTCCGAGCTCAGTGAGCACCGCTGGACCTCAACCTGGGACCGTCCGAGCTCAGTGAGCACCGCTGGACCTCAACCTGGGACCCTGCGAGCTCAGTGAGCACCGCTGGGCCTCAACGGATAAAGTGCCAGATAGAATGCCAGAATGTTTGCCAGATAAAGTGCCAGAATGTTTGCCAGATAGAACGCCAGAAGATTTGCCAGATAGAATGCCAGATAGAATGTCAGAAGATATGCCAGAAGATATGCCAGAACATATGCCAGAAGATATGCCAGGTAGAATGCCAGAAGATATGCCAGATAGAATGCCAGAAGATATGCCAGATAAAATGCCAGAAGATATGCCAGATAGAATGCCAGAGGGTATGCCAGATAGAATGTCAGACAGAATGCCAGAAGGTATGCCAGATAAAGTGCCAGAATGTTTGCCAGAACATATGCCATCAGATTTGTCAGATAGAATGCCAGATAGAATGTCAGAAGATATGCCAGAAGGATAGAGTGCCAGAAGATATGCCAGAACATTTTTCAGAAGATATGCCAGGTAGAATGCCAGAAGATATGCCAGATAGAATGCCAGAAGATATGCCAGATAACATGCCAGAAGATATGTCAGATAGAATGCCAGAAGATTTGCCAGTAACAAAACCTATAAATGTCATGGTGGGGATAACTCGAAGTAAAGTAACCTTTTTTTTGGTGTGAGCCCATGTCCCACCACAGGGTTGCTCTATCCTACTCTTCTAAGCCCAAACGGGTTCTCTCAATCCCTTGGCAGGTGATCATTGATCGGCAAACGAGATTTGGCCCAGCTGCTTTGAAGGAGGTGCTGGCCCAGAAAGGTACCCCACTTTTCAAAGAGATCTCAGCAGATTTCAAGAAAGTGGATGTGGATGTGTTTTGGCAGGGTCTGGGGTTAGTGGGCACTGGAGAGTGTAGATTTGGAGATGGGTGGTTTTGGGGCACCCCTAAACTCCCATATCAGAGCTTAAAGGATGATTTAGGGGCTGTACTAAAATCATAAAAAAATCAAAACAGGTTTTAGTGGTGACTTAGGGGCTGTAAAAAAGTCGTAAAAAAATCGTAAAAAAATCGTAAATGCCTCCAAGGTCCCCAGAATCTGGTTTTCAGCTAAAAACTCGAGAAATTTTCGATTTTTTTATGATTTTGCTAGAGTTTCCTTTTCCCCAAAGCCTTTTCAGCAGAAAATTTGATTTTGGAAGCAAAATCGTAAAAAAATCGTAAAAAAATCGTAAATGCTCCAAGGTCCCCAGAATCTGGTTTTCAGCTAAAAACTCGAGAAATTTTCGATTTTTTTATGATTTTGCTAGAGTTTCCTTTTCCCCAAAGCCTTTTCAAGAAAATCGTAAAAAAATCGCAAAATCGTAAAAAAATCGTAAAAAAATCGTAAAAAAATCGTAAATGCCCCCAAGGTCCCCAGAATCTGGTTTTCAGCTAAAAACTCGAGAAATTTTCGATTTTTTTTATGATTTTGCTAGAGTTTTCTCTAGGAAAATTTTAAAAAAATCGTAAAAAAATCGTAAAAAAATCGTAAATGCTTCCAAGGTCCCCAGAATCTAGTTTTCAGCTAAAAACCCGAGAAATTTTCGATTTTTTTACGATTTTTTTACGATTTTCGTAGAATTTCCTCTTCCCTGAAGTCTTTTCCACCAGAAAATTTGATTTTTTACAGAGAAACTCTAGCAAAATCATAAAAAAATCGAAAATTTCTCGAGTTTTTAGCTGAAAACCAGATTCTGGGGACCTTGGAGGCATTTACGATTTTTTTACGATTTTTTTACGATTTTTTTACGATTTTTTTACGGTTTCCATTTCCCGGAAGCCGCCTCTAGGCACCCTCCATCCCACCCACAGCTGTCCTACCCAGGTCCTAGGTCCAGGCCCACGCCCCAAGGAAAACAAAGAAGCCTGCCCCCACCACCACGTATGTGAGACCAAAACCGTTCCACATAGGAGAACAGTTTAACCAGTGTGAAAAGAGGAGGCCTTCGGGGCTGTCCGGGGGGTAGGGGGGGGGGAAGCAGAAACGAGAAGAGGCACAGGAAGGGAACGATAAGAAAACCCAAAGGGGGGAACAACAGAAACCAAGAACGGAAGACCGGAAGCAGCCGATAGAAAGAAAGAAGCCGGAATCAAAGAGAAGTTGGAGAGAAAAGAAAACGCTAGAAATAGGAGAGCAGGAAGCCGCCATTCACGAGATGGAAAGGAAAGGAAGAAAAAGGGAAGACGATTAAGGAAGCAAGAAGAAGGAAAGGGAAGAGGATAAGGAATGGCAGGAAGTAAAGGAACTGGCCCGTGTGAAGAAGCAAAGGTGGACCATGTCTCAGGAATTAGTCCAGTTGTCCGTCCAGCAGGTCCAGTGACCTGCCAATTTCCGCTGAGGAACCATGCACAATGCCATGGCAATGACCGTCACATGCACTTCCATTAACGGCCAGTAACGTCCCCTTCCCTTCCCCCTCCTCCCTCCCTCCTCCCTAGGCCCTAGGGTCTGTCCTACAATCTCATGTTGCCTACCTATTCCCTGGAAGCCAGGGTCCCTGGAAGCCAGGGACTTTGTAACCTATTCCCTGGAAGCCAGGGCCTTTGTAACCGATTCCCTGGAAGCCAGGGTCCCTGGAAGCCAGGGTCTTTGTAACCTATTCCCTGGAAGCCAGGGCCCCTGGAAGCCAGGGACTTTGTACCAGCCAAGCTCCCTGGAAGCTAGGGCCTTTGTAATCCCTGGAAGCCAGGGCCTTTGTAATCCCTGGATGCCAGGGTCTTTCTACCATAAAGATACATATGAATGTAGGTAGGTGTCGGTGTGGATCTGAAACCTGATGTATTCGACACTCTTACTTTTGGCTTGTTAATAAGCATCTGAATACCAGTATGGAATGAGGTTGAACATGGTAACTCGGTCGAAACAAGTGTTGATCTCGAAGCCTTAAGGTTCCAAGTCTTATGGGAAAGCAAAATAAATTATGCCATGCAGTAGACCACCTAATTAGCGACGAATAGAAGAGTACAGACCCCACCAGATTATCTATGATTATCAGTTCTATCACCTTGTGATTTTTACTAGGTCCTAATAATTAGATGGTTTCCGAAGGAGGTAGGAGGGTCGAACTCGAACTATTCAATATCCAATATATCCAGATATCCAACATTACATCAACAAATCTGGGTTATGATGGCAGATATCCAACATTAAATCAAGTTATATGATATATGCCTAGCTACATGGTTTGACACTCAGTTTGTAGGTTATTTACCCAGAAAACAAAACCAAGGAAACCATGTTTCTAATTATAGTACACCTGCTCCCTCAGGCAACAGGAAAAGCAGGAAGCAGGCTAGCAGGCACTGACCCAAAATGGCAGTCACAAATTGTGGTGTGGCGAGATGAATTGGGCATCAGTCCGAACTACATGCCCTTCGACCAGCTGGAACTGAAGGTATCAGGGTTAAAGATGACCAATAGGATCAGGAGCCTGTTGAATATGGTGGTCGCCGAAAAGACCAAACATGTAAAAAAGAAAACAAAAAAGAGCTTGAAATCTGCTATTCGCAATGTAGTGGTGGACATTTCCCAGAATCCAGTACGCCGCAGTCATACCACCAAAGATGGGTTTGCCCACACTTTGTGCACTGGCAGTCGGTTGGTGCACTTGGGTCTGGGGAGGTTAGTTCACCCCAAAGAGATGTTGTGGCTTCAGGGCCACAATCCACATTCGACGAACTTCCCTTCGAACATGAAAGTGGAGCAGATTAGAAAGCTCGCAGGGGAGGGTATGGCCTTGCCCTGTCTTGGGGTGTGCATTTGGGCACAGTTCCTCATTAAAGGCTACCCTGACCCATAGAATCTGATGCCACAGTATCTACACATTTGTACTTAGTCTACGGGTCTTCTGATGTCACCTCATATGATGTCAAATGGTTCTTAGATATATATGGTATAAATTTTAATTGTTTCCTACCATTGTTGTGCAATACCACTATATGCTATCAAAATATTGGGCCCCTTGATTCATAATTATTGACTTTTGAGACATTCAGAGATCCCAGAAGCACAGAGACAGCTATAGCAGCTAGTGATTTCACCCATGCAAAAGCATAGCAGTGGCCTACCACTGTGAACGCCACGCAGTGCAAGAAAAAAAAGGTGAATAAAAATCATCCAGGAATGGTTTGGGTCCCTTTGTTTATGAAGTATGTGTTTAGCACCCATACGTGAATATATTAATTTTAGATACGTAAAACCCCCAACAAAGGGATACACTCCATTCCTTACTGGTGCGAGTTCCATTTCCGCTTCAAGCGTGTGTCAAGTGCCTGTTGGACGTCCTCTTGAACTCGATCTAATGAATCTAATGGTTTGTAAATTGTAAATTGTAGACTGTAGACTCTTATGTTTGTATGCAAATACCCACAAATCAGCATTTACCGATTTTGTCTCTGCACAGTCTGATGGCACTGGTCCCAAGCTAGCCGGTCAGTCCCAACCAGAACCATGGTGAAATCTTCGAGTGCACCAGCGACTTTCCCGCACTGGGTTTTGCGAAGTTACCTTTTGTGAACTACAGTTAGGTCTTGGGGTGTATTGATGTTGTTTCTAGCTGTTTTTGGGCGCCTGAATTTGAATTGTTCCAAGGCTTACGTGTTTTCGAATCTTTTTCAAAATCTAGCAGTAGCAGGGTTTCAAGTTTAAGGTTTCAGAAGAGTTCGCAAGAATTTGTTTTCTTTCGACACTTGTAGAAAATCATTGGGTAAAATGATGATTCAATCCAATCATTGAGTCATATCTGGAACTTTGGAATTCTTTCGTTTTTTCCAGGCCTGCCCTAAGAATGTTACTTGCCCAGGCGAAAAAGAAACCCACGGTCCATGCCAAGCAGAAGGCGGCTGTTAAGTCAGCTCCTGTGAAAAAGGAAGCTTCCGCCGCAGTGAAATCTGAGCCGGGGGTAGCAGAGCTTTCCACAACAGCTTCAGTGCCGCCAGCAGCGGCCAAGGCAAATGCCAAGGCCAAGGCCAAAGCTGGCAAAGCCTCCAAAGGAGGAACGTCCGGGAAAGGGAAGGTTCCGGTGAAGAAGGAGAATTTGAAGAGCAAGAGGGGAAGTCCTCCTTCTTGGTCACCTTGCCCTGTTTGCTTGCGAAAACCGGAGGAGAGAATGGGAGAGCATTGTAACATTGCAGGTTGTTTCCTCAATCGCTTCAAATATTATATATGAATATGAATGGCAATGAATGGGGTAGCTTTTCGAATTCGGAGTTGGTAACGTAAGTTCGACTAATGATTCATATATTTAGTTACTTAGTTAGTTCATGCCCAGATAACATCGAGTAACGCCATGTCAGTATCTTTTCTTTAGCTTCAGCTTATGCCATACAATTCAAATGTTCTATATTCTATAGCACTTATGACTCTGTCTTTTCCATTGTTCTCCTCTATGCCCTGAGGAGGCCCGGTGGGGTTCTCAAGACTCTCGCGGCCGTCCAATTGGGTCTGGCTGCTTCGACTGTTTGAGTACTACTACAGAAGGGTTTCCCAAGCTTACGTTCCAGGAAGTGTCAACCATGTACCATGATGCTCAGAAATTCCCGGGCTTCAAGGAGGGCTTTGATGGAGCTCGAACAATCAAGATGCAAATCAATGCCGGTGAGGCCCCCAATGTTTTCTCACCACCAACTGATGTTGGTCACCGCCAGATCCGGGCTGTGACTGCTTCTCAAGAATACGGGTTTGTTACCGAAGCTGATTTGACCAGGCTGTTTCGTGTTGGATCTTCAGCCTTGAAAATGGGCAAGGGAGTTCGTATCCAGATTGAAGATGGTTCCTATCTTTCTGGCTGGCTTTTGAAGTTGCGGGGGATGCCAGCTAGTGAACTGGCCTCTCTACGAAAGGTTCGGTTAGAAGTCCGCCAGGAGGTTGAATTGACAGAGTCCCTCCTAGCAGCAGGGAATCAGATTCGCAAGGAGCAGCCACAGGAGCTTTTTGACCTTGCAGCAGAGAAGCAGGAGGCACGTGCTTCTGGAGGAGCTCTTTCCACCAAGTCCCTTCAAAAGCTACATACTCTGGAGTCGTTGCAAGAGAGGGCAACAGCAGTCCTTCAGGTCTGGTTTAGTACAAAAAGGTAGTATCATTATGTCATAGAAGTTTCGAGTAGCTGTAGTTTTTTTTCAATCTGGGGATAAAGGGGGAGTTCTACAGTAAGTCTATCTATGATACATCTACTTGATGACTTCCAACATCGAATGTCAACTTTACTTAACATGACTACTTGCAACCAGCATGTTCCAAGAAAGATGTTTCTTCTGATCTACCATCTTGTTTTTATTCAAGATTCAAGGAAGTTTCTGTATCTTTCGGTCTGGCTCTGGCTGTCTTCAGCCCTTGCAGGACCGTGACATGCAGGTTCAGGACCTGGACGATGATGATGGCTTTGGTGGGGAGGAATGCAAGGAGGAAGAGAATGAGGAGAACGACCCCTTAGTCGATCCTAGTGATGTCTCTGTCTCAGTCTTTCAGCCCGCTCCTGCTCTCGCCCTTGGTTCTTTGGGGGAGGTTGCGGCCCCCAAGAAAACCATTCGCAAGAGGAAGCAAGCGAGTGAGGTGGAGGACTTAGACGCAGAGGACGCCTTGAACATTGATGGGCAAGCAGCATCACCAGACCAAGCTGATCCCCAGATCATGGCAGTCAAGCGATTGAGGCTGCTGGTGAAAGATCTCGGCTGCGTGCCACCATGTTTTTGGGGTCTGGTGCCTGAGCGCATTCTCGCGGGCGAAAAGAATGGACACCAGCTTCGAGGGGCGCGGGGCTATGAAAACGTCTGACTGCTTTGGATGTTTTGAAGTTTTACAATAAGGTAAGGTAGGCAAAATGAGGAGTGAAAGCCATTTATATGCAACACACCATCACGCACATACACACACACACACCAACAATTTTTATCATTTCCCCACCTGCCAGGTGAGGGTTGTTAGATTTTATCACCGTTGTTCTCCTCTTCCGCCTCCTCCTCCTCATCCTCCGCCTCCTCCGCCTCATCCTCCACCTCCTTCTTCTCCTCCTCCTCCCTCTCCTCCAGCTTCTCCTCCACCACCTTTGCATCCACTCCCATGTTCACTTCCGCCTTGCCAACTCTTCGCCAAGCTCTTCGCCAACTTCCGCACGCAGTGGGCACTGCTGGACCTCAACTGCAAGGGTCTGAGCGCACTGGGCACCGCTGGACCTCAACCTGGGATTCTTCCGAGCTCAGTGAGCACCGCTGGACCTCAACCTGGGACCGTCCGAGCTCAGCGCGCACCGCTGGACCTCAACCTCAGACCCTCCGAGCTCAGTGAGCACCGCTGGACCTCAACGGCCAGATAGAACGCCAGATAGAATGTCAGAAAGAATGCCAGAAGATATGCCAGATAGAATGCCAGAAGGTATGCCAGATAGAATGTCAGATAGAATTCCAGAAGGTATGCCAGATAAAGTGCCAGAATGTTTTCCAGATAGAACGCCAGAAGATTTGCCAGATAGAATGCCAGATAGAATGTCAGAAGATATGCCAGATAGAGTGCCAGAAGATATGCCAGAACATATGCCAGAAGATATGCTAGGTAGAATGCCAGAAGATATGCCAGATAGAATGCCAGAAGATATGCCAGATAAAATGCCAGAAGATATGCCAGATAGAATGCCAGAAGTTATGCCAGATAGAATGTCAGATAGAATTCCAGAAGGTATGCCAGATAAAGTGCCAGAATGTTTGCCAGAACATATGCCAGAAGATTTGCCAGATAGAATGCCAGATAGAATGTCAGAAGCTATGCCAGAAGATATGCCAGATAGAGTGCCAGAAGATATGCCAGGTAGAATGCCAGATAGAATGCCAGAAGATATGCCAGATAAAATGCCAGAAGATATGCCAGAAGATTTGCCAGTAACAAAACCTATAGATGTCATGGTGGGGATAACTCGAAGTAAAGTAATTTCCTGTGTCTCTCCCTTGGAGGCAAGAGTGCTAGCAAAGAGTTTGGAGGACGACGGCAAGAAGGAGTCAAGTCGTTTGAATCAGCAGATCGCAATCGCCGAGCACTGTGGTGCATTGCTGGGTGGAGCGATTCTCAAGAGGATGCCCCGGCATGAACTTGCAGCTCATCTTCAAGCCATCAAAGAGGATGAGATCAAACTCCCACTTAGCATCCGGTGCAAGCTACTTCTGCGCAGAACGAATGATTTGGCTCTTGATCTCACCACCTCCAGCCCCGAAAACAGTGAGAAGGCAGCCCACATGCTTGCTCGTGTTTTGCGTGCATGGGCAAGTCCAGATCAGGAGTGTGACGATACCCAGGTTCAATTCAACAATGTTTGGGCAGCGGAAGTGGCAAGTGTCAACAACCAGGTCATGAAGGGCGACATTAGTGAAGCTCAGAAAGAGGAAGAGTTGGAGAAGATTGCCGGGGACCGTTTGGGGTTGGGAGGGGTGGGGAATTTAAAGCAGCTTTCTTTGTTTGTCAGCTGTCTAGAGTCTAGGTCTAGGTCCGGTCCTTTCTTCCGATTTTTAGCTCGTGAAACGCTGTCCGTTCTTTGCAAAAAAAATAGGGCCTAGGGCATTGTCACTGGTCCCATCACCAACCGCACATCTTTGACAGCATGGGTGTGATTAGTTTGAAAATAAATCTAGTAGTCAGGGCGAACCCACCGATTGCAGGACTTGGCCTCTTGCTTGGAGAAAGCCTTTGGGTGTGATGCCTTGCTGGCGCTGCTGACCCATGTGAAGGAGCATCGTCAGAAGCTCATCCTCCTGATGAGCACACTGATCGCCGCAATTGATGCTCCTGACTGCACAGATGTGATGGATGACTTCCCATCCAATTTCAAGGATGAAGTTGAGCGCATGCAGAAGGTGTGCCTGGCCATCACCTGCTTGGCTTCGCCAATTCCGGGATTTCTGGATTCAAGCCCGGCTGATGTTGAATGGGTTCTCAAGTACAAAGGTGACAATTCGATGGTCACTTACGTGCGAGATGCCTTCAAAGATTCAGAGGCTTGGACCAAACTCAATGATGAGCTCCTTGCAAAGCATTCTTCAGCTTTGCTCGTCTGGCAAAAGGTTCAAGACTGCGTCCTGGCTCTGAAGAAGAGGCCTGTGGAGAAGGAGGTCATCATGATGGCCAGTGAGAATCTCTCGAGTTGGAAGAAGGCAACAAGAGTCGGTAGCCTCGACGGGCTTGAGTCGGAGCTTTGTAGTCAGCTCACCAAACTTCAAAGCAAAGTTGGCCAAGATCTTTTGCTCAAGGATTTGAAAACCCTCCTCGACAAGTACCCTTTGGAGTGTTCGCCAGAAGCAGGTGACAAAGACATGGGTGAAAATCTAGATGAGCTCCTGAGGCTTTTGCAGCAATGCAAGACAGTTTCTGGATTGCAAGGAGATGACAAGGAGAAGTTCGGGGCCGCGGTTTTCTGGCACTTCAGACCTTTGATTTTCAAGCTCAGGGCATCTTGTCATTGTTTGTGGGAGTCAGGTGACAATGACAATTTCTCAAAATAATTTTGGCCTCATGATTTTTGTGTCCTTTTTATGGTTGGTTGGAATGTCTTGCGATGTGTGTTTTAGAAGCTTTACAGTAACCTCTTGTGTGTTAGAGTAGATTTTTTTCAATGCAGTAACTGTAGTACTCTTACCTTACAACCTATTATATTGAACACCTTTTTGGAACCGGATGAATGACATGACATCTCGTTTTCTCGGGGGTCATTCGAATGACATCGCCCAGGCAAGCGAGATCCCAGTTGACGTTACGGCGTGGTACAAGAAGCTTGTCCTTCTGATCGGGTACATGGCGGATGGAGAGGTGAAGACATCGTTGCTGAGCCAAGTTGAAGCTTTCAAGCTTTGCATGGATGTTTTGAAGGGCATTGGCGAGATGGAAGCTGGCCCTGCGACCGACTTTGGCCTCCTCGAACAGCGTTTGGAGCGAGTGCTGATCGCGCTCCGCAAATTGAGCAGGCAGACCACACAGGTCTCCAAAGACATCCAGAAGATTAAGGATGACTATGTTACCTTGACTGCTGGTGTCTTCCCTGTGGGACTGAACATGGTGGACATCAGCCTCGAGAACCTGCTGATGTCTGTGTCCGAGAATGAGCCTTTGACCAAGATTGTCACTTCGGTCGTGTCCAATCATCTCATTGACTTGGACAAAGTCGCTCAGACTTTTGGCAAGGTGACCCAGAATCAGCACACAGCAGATGGCAGTTGGAAGAAGGACCTCAAAGAAGGAATGACTCTCCAAGCTCTCTTGGAGTTTGCCCAGGAGAAACTTTCAAAGATTCCCGATGCTGGCGAAATCGAACCTTCCAAGAATCAGTACGACCAGGCCTAGCCTAGCCAGGTTCAGAAACAGGTTTCAAGGTTGAGAAGTTGTTTGTCTTCCTGGGAATATTGGATGGTTTTGCTTTCTTATGACTGACTAGCGTTACTACTTTGCGAAAACACAGGCAATGCATCATACAATGTTTTTTCTTAATGCGTGTGAATATACATTACTAGATTATTGACTATTTGCATCCAGTGACCCTTCATTTATGCCAACCCCATTACGTTGATACCGTTTCCTATGCCAGGCGATCCGGAAAGCGAAGTCTTTTGCGAACAAAGTGTTGGGAAGCTTTGAGGTCAAGGGCCTCACAGAGAGAATCAAGGCAGCTACTGAGGACTACAACAGGGGCGCTGCTTTCTACACTGAAGGCCTACTGATTTCTTCCCTGCTCAACTCGCAGGATGTAGAATCTATCAAATGTATCAGAGCTGAATTGGGGTCAGTAGCCGGGGGTAAAGTCCCTGAGGGTCTTATCCATGAAGAGCTATTGAAAGGTGCCAGGGCTCTTTTGGAACCGAAGACTGTGAAAAAATAAGTTTAGGTACTGCTATACCTATAGTAGACCTAGACAGGGCATTCAAGCATCACGTCGAGCTGATTTTGGCTCTGTCTCACTTTTCACACAGTGATGGGGCCGGCGGACTGGGAGTGTTCTCCCAAAAAAGAACAAATCACAGTTTGGAACAATAGTTTAGCTAGGAGATTAAACATAACCCCTCAGTTTTTCTGTCAAAATCGTTCATAACCTAGGTGGTGTTTGATTATTCAGATGTACATATATATATATGAATATATATATATTATATATATGTATGTCCCCGGCCTAGACTCACATGCGTCAAGAGCAGCTGAATTGTTCAGCATGTTCCCTGCATGGCTCTGCGCTAAGCACATACCATACTGCTAGTATCATCTAGCAGCCGGAGGCGAGAGAAAATATGCTGCTTGATTTGGCCGTGGGGTGCCCAAAGAATCCCTTAAGATGTTGTTTGCGCAAATCTGTCCCAACTAAAGGGAAAGACATGGCTCAGCTGAATATACCAGGAAACAGATGTTAAAATACCCAACTACCATGTAAAAAACACCTATTAAAACCATACCAAAACCATTCTAAAAACACATCAGAGAAACCATAAATATAACAAAACACATCAAAAAACAACAAAAACCTGTAAACAAACAAAAAAAAACATTAAAAAAAACATTTAAAAAAACATAAAAAAAACATAAAAAAAACATAAATCATCTTCCCATCATTAAAAAACCATAAAAAAACATAAAAAATCATAAAACAAATCATAAAAAATCATAAAAAATCATTAAAAAAATCATAAGTCATTTTCCTATCCATAAAAAAATCATAAAAAAATCATAAGTCATTTTTTCAACCATAAAAAAACCATATCTGCAAATCATAAAAAAATCATAAAAAATCGTAAATAAAATTATTTGCCAAAAACGGCATCCTAAAGGATTTAAGAAGTCTGAATGCTATCCAGAATATGTAGTCTCCAAGCGTAAGACTCTTGGGGCAGGTCTCATCGAGGCTGATGCAGCTGAAAATGAAGAGGCCGATGGCGATCCCATCCTGCAGGAGGTTGAAGCTTTTCTTGCAGAACATGACTCACTGATTCCGGCCGAAGAACCTGAAGAAGTGTTTGAAGAACAAGAAGTTGCGGAGGCCCTAGCGGTTGGATGGAAGGAGAAACGCAAGGAGCTCAGCCAGATGCAGCGCTCCCGCCGTTTCGGCGCTGCGCAAGATCTTCGCAAGTCGTACCGTGTGAAGATTGAAGAGCTCAAAAAGAAGACACGTTGCCACAAGTGTCATCAAGTCGGACATTGGTCCCGTGAATGTAGGTCTGGCAAGGGCAAAGGACGTGGATCTGGCTCTGCAAAGTCAGCTGATACAGGTGCGGCTCTGGTGGAACCTTTTCGTGAAGATTTTGTTGCTGCTGTGAGCATTTGTCCATCAACTGATCTGACCAGCAGTGCCCTAATGCTGCTTCGTCAACGACGAGCTGAACGTTCCAAAGTCCTTCCTGATGCCAAAGTATGTCCTGATGATGGTGATCCTCTTTCAAATGCCTTGACCATGTCCCCTGTGTCTCCCGAGGTCCTGCTTGTCAGCTCACCTGGTTATGGAATCATTGATTCTGGGTGCGGCCGCACCATTGTAGGACGTGAGACACTCGAGGAGTTCAAGCAGCTTTGGAAAGATCGGGGCATTCCAATTCCCGAAGTGCAGTATGAGCTGAATCACTTCAAATTTGGCAACGGTGAGCGTGAGACTTCTGAATCAATGATCCGCGTCCCTGTGGTCATAGCTGGTCGTCAAGGGGTGATTAAGGCTGCAATTGTGAAAGGTCGTGCACCGTTGTTGATCTCCAGGAATGCTCTGCAGTCCCTGCAAGCCGTTGTGGATTTTGGCAAAAACGAAATGAAACTGTTTGCAGACCAAGTGGCCATCCCTTTGCATACCAACGAAGCCGGCCAGTATGTGATTCATGTGATTGGTGATGTTCAGAAGGCCGATGCCGCTGATGAGTTTGAAGAAGTCATGATGAACCAGAGTGCTCTGCCTGCCTCGTCAGAGGTCCCATCCGACTGCAGTGATGCGAACGGTGAGATAGCGGTCGAGCCTGCACCTATCTCCAAGTCATCCCTCGATGCTGATCCAGGACAGCTCAATCCACTGCAAGTGTGGTGCAGACATGACTCATATATCTCTAAGGCAATTACATCAGGTAAACAGGGTCCTCCATGGCAAGCCGTGAAACATAGAAGGGTTATTGATAGTGCCACTGGTAATGTTTTGTTTGATGAGCCGATTAGTACTACTAAGCCCAAGAAATGTTATCATCAAGACATTCCCAAAGAGGTGCTTCATGTTACAACCGAGTTTCACTTTCAGCCACAGGAAAAGATGATCACCACTGAGGCCTTGCCTGTGCACTGCGTGCGCCAATTAGAGTCTCAGGTCAGCCATGCAGCAAAGACCCCATCTACTAAGGTTGATGGTAAGCCACTCCTAGTTGCCGAAGTGTTTTGCCCTCCAAGGTTTTCACCATTGGTTCAGGGAGTAGGAGGTAGCTGCCGATCATATGATCTGAAAACTGGCTATGACTTTACGAAGCCACAGACCCGAGACGATGTTGCACGCGAGCTTAGAGAAAACCCACCGGATCTTTTGGTTCTCTGCCCTCCATGCACCGATGAAGGGGGTTGGTTCCATTTGAATGCCTGTACGATGGATCCTCAAGAGTACATGCGCCGTGTTCGGCAAAGCCGCATGTTTGTCAAGTTTTGTTGCAAATTGTTTGAACAACAGATTGCACTTGGAGGACAAGCCATCTTTGAGCATCCGTTAGGCTCCAAGATCTGGACGTATGATGAGGTCAAGCGACTGTGCGACCAACACCATTTGCTGACATGCCACATGTGCCGTTATGGACTTAGGATTCCCAAAAGTGTGCACTTGATTCGCAAGGGTACGAAACTGCTAGTTAGCCATGCCAGTATGAAATGCTTAGCCAAGCAATGCCCAGGGAGTAAGAGCCCTCAGCACCAATGCCACCAGCCGGTGGCAGGATCACATCCCGAGGTAGGTTCAATAAGTGCTTTCACTGGTAAATACACTCCGCAGTTTGTTGAAGCAGTCATGGACACAGTTCCTAGGTTTGTCAGCATGAAGAAAGCCTGTATGGTCGAAGACGTCGAATGGTCGACCCATCATGTACAGGAAGTTCTTGCCGCAAAGCCTGATTTGTCTTCCGAGAAGACGGATGCCGAGCTTCTCAAAGTGTTGGACAAAGTGCACCGCAATCTAGGACATCCACCAGCCCATGACCTAGTGAGGATTTTGAAGCACTCTCAGGCATCCGATCGAGCTATTAGCCTAGCTCCCAAGCTCGACTGTGCGTTTTGCAAGTCTCAAATCCGACCCCATGTTCCGCTGCCAGCCAAAGCTTCACGACCAAGCACTTTCAATCAGTGTATAGGTGTAGATGTGAAGTATCTCCCAGGGTGGAAACCAAACCAACAGATCAAGGCTGTGAACATAGTGGACCAGTCCAGTTGCTATCAGCTTATGATTCCAATTTTCGAGCGTGAAACGTCCATGGTTTTGAAGCAAGTGATTTCAGAACACTGGGTGAAGGTTTTTGGACCCCCGAAAGAAGTGGTTTTAGATCAGGCCCAAACCAATCTTGGTGATCCTTTGCAGACCTACCTTGAGTTTCAGGGTTGTCATGTTCATGCAATTGCTGGAGAAGCTCACTGGCAACTCGGAAAGACTGAGCGACATGGCGGCTGGTTTTGCCGTATACTGGAAAAAACACTAGCAGAGTTTCCACCAAGTGACCGCAGTGACTGGGAGGAATGCGTGACTCATGCACATGTCAAGAATGCAATGATTCAGTCTCATGGATATACTCCATATCAACATGTGTTTGGTAGGAACCCTGATGTCCCCACAGACTTGCTTAGCGAACCCCTGCATGTAGTGCCCGCCACTGCCAGTTTGACTGACGACTCCATGGCCAAAAGTCAGGCAATTAGATCTGCAGCTCGTCTTGCGGTCATTAAAACCCAGGATGACAATGCGCTGCGCCGAGCTTATTCTGCAAGACCCCGTCTTACCCAGCAGTTTCAAGCCGGTGACCTAGTAGCATATTGGAGATGTCAAAAGTATCAACAGGGTCAAGTGTTGCTTGGAGGTCGATGGTATGGCACTGCTGTCGTAGTTGGAAATGTTGGTAAGAACTATGTAATTGCACATAGACGCCAAATTTTCCGAGCTGCTCCTGAACAGCTTCGGCCAGCTACTGAAGAAGAACGTGCAGTGGTAACCACCCCTCAAACTGAATTGCTAGGCA
Source organism: Cladocopium goreaui (assembly GCA_947184155.2). NCBI lineage: Eukaryota > Dinophyceae > Suessiales > Symbiodiniaceae > Cladocopium > Cladocopium goreaui. The sequence continues at coordinate 130,415 of CAMXCT020000501.1, read as the reverse complement.
TTAAGGACATGATCGAGGGAGGAACTTTCCATAGCCACCAGTTCATAGACCTGGTCCCCGGTCATTACCCTACCATGGCTGAACCAGTTCTGGGGCCACCGACTGCTGAGTCTCAGAGCGACAGTTTGCCAGCTCCATCAGCGTCAGCCCAGAGTTCAAATGTGGTTGAGCCACCAGTGCCCAGCACCATCAGTGAAGCATCTGTTCCAGCTCAGCCCGAACCCAGTGCCAGTGAAATGCCTGATAAATCACCACAGGAGGATGAAAATGAAATAGCTGAACAATCATCCAGTGCTAGCGCTGATTCTAGCTATGGTCCTCTTCGAAGGGTTCGATTGAAAGCTGGCCCACCGGCACTGTATCGGCCACCGTCCATGAAGGAAGCCGATTTTGCTGAGATCATGCGTGAAATTGTGCCCAAGTTGGTAGAACGTGCTATCGTAGCTGAAACTCATGATGAATCCATGCACACCAAGCGACAGCTTGAAGATGCCGATGTGTCCGAACAGCCTGCCAGTCAGAAGCCCCGTGTCGAAGAACACGAGACCCTGTCTGTCGAGGACGTGAACCACTTGCAGGAACTGTGGGATGATGACCACTCGTCAATAGAGGTTTTGATTGCCAACTATATGCAGAAGAAGCTTAGCAAGGAGATTCATCCAACCAAGAACAGCCCTGAACTTCAAGCTAAGGTAGATGAATCAAAGCGAGTGGAATGGCAGACCATTCTCGACAAGCAGGCTGTGAAAATTCACTATGGCCGCAAAGCTGCCAAAATTCGAGAGCAACATGCCAACAGGTTCATTGGTAGCCGGTTTGTCATCACCAAGAAAGCCACTGAGGAGGATAAACCCATAGATGAATCTGATCCCAATTCCTACCGTGTGAAAAGCCGTTGGTGTTTGCAGGGTCATCTTGATCCCGACTTAGATAAGAAGGTAGCTGCAGGCATGTTGCAGTCTCCCACCTTGAGTCAAATGGGTAGGATGCTTGTCATGCAAGTTATTTCATCGTTTGGTTGGCAGTTGCAGCTAGGAGATATCAAAGGTGCATTTCTTGAGGCAGGTCCACTTCCCGAAGAATTTACTCCTTTGTTTGCTCATCCCCCACAGGGTGGCATTCCTGGCCTTCCAAGCGATGCAGTCATCGAGGTGACTGGGAATTTGTATGGACAGAATGATGCACCATCGGCGTGGCATCGCACGTTCGATGCCGAAGCCCAACGTTTTGGTTGGGAGCAGTCACGCTTTGATGCCTGCTTGTATTTCCTTCGTGATCCTACAACTAATGGTTTGGTTGGGATAATGGGAGTACATGTCGATGATACTGCATTGGGGGGAAATGGGGCCTTTTTCAACCATGCCGTGAAGCAACTCAGAGACCGGTTTCCTTACAGAAAGTGGAGAATTGGCAATGGAGAATTTTGTGGTGCCTTTTACAGTCAAGACTCAGTCACCAAGGCTATTTCTATGTCTCAGAAGCTGTTTGCAGAGAAGATCAGGCCAGCAACAATTCCCAAAAGTGCCAAGCCTGATGATTATTTAAATGATGGTCAGGTGCGAGTTCTCCGAGCTATTAACGGCAGTTTGAACTGGATTGCTTCGCAGTCCCGACCAGATGTCGCTGTACAGACCAGTCTCTCTCAGCAGGCTTTTCCAAGGCCACAGATCCGCCATCTCCGTGATGCAAACAATGCAGTTCGACGTGTGAAACAGCACAAAGACCTTCAAATCACGTTTCAACCAATTCCAGTAGAAGAATTGTGCATAGCTTGTCACTCAGATGCTGCCTTTGCAAACGTAGGCTCTCATACTCAGGCAGGATATATCATAGCCTTTTGTGAAAAGAAGATCCATACTGGGGAAGTATCACACTGGACTCCTGTCACATGGAAAAGCTATAAACTGCCTCGAGCCGTGAGCTCGACACTGGGCGGTGAGAGCCAAGCGATGTCAACCGCTTCGGGCACAGTAGAATGGCTGTCTCTTTTGCTGACCGAAGCCTTGGACGGCCGTTTTGAGGTCCGACAGTGTAGGTCCCTGCTGGCCAAGCGCTCTCCGGTATTGGCCACTGATTGCAAGTCATTATACGACCATCTCATATCACCATCATCACCTACAGCAGTTGACGACAGAAGGACAAGTATTGACATTGTAATCATCAGGGAATCCATTAAACTGACAAATGCACAAATCCGTTGGCTCCCCACGAACCGCATGATCGCAGATGGACTCACCAAAGACAAAGCAGACCCAATCGACTTGTTGAGGTCCTGTGTGCGAGCAGGGACTTACCAGATTTCTCCAGAGGAATTTGTCCTCGCGCAGCAAGCTGAAGAACGCGCTCTTCGAGCACAAAAACGCCAGAGTGTAGGTCCCACCGAGGATCATCTGGGGGTAACAGATGATAATCAAAAATAAAAATCAGATAGCGTAAAAGTAAATACATAAGAGGGGCATTATTTAGGTAAAGCATGTAAGGGAAAGAGAGCATGAGATGTTTCTCCGAAAGTTTGCACAGCTGCCTTTGCAATTGCCTCTGTATCACATCCAAGAATCAGTCATCAGTTGATTGCTTTTCTCATTTCAGAGTTTCGGCCAAGCTAGACCACGAGAGGTGAGTGTACAGCAGTTAGTTTTTGGGTGCGTTTTCGTGTGTTTGAGATGGCTTCCTCGTCAGCGCCCTTGACTGCCGCTGAATCTCAGCAGTTGCAGAAGTTGCTGGCGAAGGCCAAGTCGGCTGCCTTGCCCTCTGGCAGCACTTTGAGCTTTCCACGTGTTGAGCCGACCTATGATCCAGCCACTGGATTGGTGTGCCACCATGAGTTTGGCCTGTGTGAGAATGTTTGGGATGCCGCTGAGCTCTGGGAGGAGTCAGAGCCTGAGATCTATGGAGCCATGAGTGATGCTGCCAAACGCCGTGAAGCTGATGAGCGCCCTCCGGCTGAGCATCACCCCAAGCGAGTCACCATGGCCACCGGCCGCAACTCTACCGGAGAGTCTGTGATGTATGCCCCCACCAGGGTTGCTATGCCATATCCCTCCGGCACCACGGAGGACCAGTTGCCAGTGCATCACTTGCCGGCGTTTCCTGACGGCATCTCCGATGTGGAGACCTGGGGTCGCACCATGATTGCGTTCGGGATGTTTGACAAGACCAAGACCTCCTATATGGCTCTGGTGACGTCATCGGATGAGCGCAAGATTTCTTATGTGAAGTGGTGCCGATCTCGCAAGAATGCCAAGGGACAGCTTAAGGATCTTTGTGATTTTCTCATGCACTACTTTGCTGATGAGTCTGGAAACCAAACTGGCATGATGATTCCGGGCACCAATCAGACCCGAGTGTTGATGCCGTGATCAAGGTCAGCCGAACCGTGATGTGCTCCTTGCCAAATGAAAGATCTGGAAGTTTACAAAGTTATAGAATATAGAAGATTATAACCAGTCTTGAAGCCACCAGCATGAGCGCCATATCACCATCTCACCAGTTGTCAGGGGACAACTCTTGTGCGTCGCAGGGACACCTATCTGCTCAGGCGAGAGAAAAGGGAAGCCGCCCGTATGTTGGACACTGGGTTGTCCAAAGGTTTGGAATCAGCTACCAATTAACATATATATACACATGATATGATGATATCCTTTTATCCCATTATATTATATCATCATGATGAGCGAAATGGCCATATTACTGCCATAAGTTTTTTTTAGGCTCCGCTCGGCTCCGCTCAGGTTGCCTGAAAGTCTGCAAAGGCCGTTTGGGCGGTTCAAAAAAGCTCGAGCGCCATGAGTTGCTTTGGGTCGTAGGCTGTGAGAGTTTCGAAGCACTGCTGGGGATGGGCGATGTGTAAGCTGCGAAATCTTTGAAATTTTGGTTGGTGATTTCAATACTTTTCAATCTGCTTCATTTTTTATACACATTTTTTGTAATGTTCAAATTTCTTTCAATCTACAGTTAAAACAAAAAACATATTCAGTTCAACATTGCACCAGTGGGATGATCAGTCAACATTCATTTGGGATGATGCTCCAGAATTGACTGACGTTGGTTTTTGTCAGGGTTGAAACAGAAACCACCAACCACAAAATTTTTGTTACCAAGCAGAGTCTGGCTCATAGATGGAAGTGGCTCAACAAATTCTTGACCAAATTCAGGCAGAGCAGATTCAAACAGCCACAAAATTTGCGGGTCCAATTTGCTACCGGGTTTTTGAGATCCAGACTTCTGGAAGTTGACAATGGTCATTTGACTGTCTATGAGCAAGACACTCGCGCTGTGAAACCTGCAAAAGTATGAACATCAAGTCACCTCAATGGCTGCTGAACGGTACGGTTGGAGCATTGCAACACAAAGTCCTGAGTCCATGTCACGAAGGATCATACAAACATTTGTTGACCAATCTCTAGACTGTTCAGGATGACCTCGGTCCCAAAAGCTTGTAGCAACAGGAACCACCAGCTTTGGATGGTAAACAGCGATGGTCAACAGCTTTGAATGGTAAATGCATGTAAATGCTGAAACGGGGGTAGTTCAAAACCTGGAAGATGAACATACCAGCTGTTTTGCTGTTCAGGGCGAATCAGATGCAAAGGCTCCAGCCATCAGAAGGCCTGCGATCTTTTCTTCCCTTGGCATACCCCAAGAGTTTGCCTCTGTTCCAAGGCAAGGCTTGACCGAACATGAGCACCGTAGAGTTGTTGGATGGTCGATCTGAAGCAGATCGTTCTTTGGGAAAGGCCATTGCATGGCACGGAAAAACCATGGTTTGATGATGATGATGACATCGGAGAGGATGTGCACTAGTTTATGGCCATCTATGAAAAAAAAAAATATATAGAATATATATATATATATAATTGCGGTTTATGCCATAGAATGCCAGCATGTTGGCTTACAAAATTTGTACTCGGGGCTAACTACAAGCTGGCGAGTGTGGATGGCTCCCAGATCACCATCAACAGCGCGGCGTCAACGTGTGTTTCGTGAGCGGACTGGGCCTGGGTATGGGTAGCCGCTCCGTGCCGGCAGTTGTAGCAGGTTTCATGGTGCTTTTGCCTAGATGACGATGAACCGAGAAATTTAGGATGTGCCTCTCACCATAGCTCTAAATGTGAGTTCGCACGCGTTAACACCAGAAGATGCTGAGAACTGGCAGCAGTTTTGAGGATCCGTTCTTAGTGACTTCTATGCTCCCGCACCGCGGGCGTGGACGTGTCCTGTCCGCTGTGAAGTTTGTCAGCACAATACAAGGTGGCTTCCACCATGCTCACAGGGGTCCCCTAAATCTTGACCATTTTGAACGATTTAAAGGTTGCTTGAAACGGTGGCTAAATAGGATCGACCCTTCCAATGTAGTTTTTTTTTTTGAGGGAATCTGTGCGAATCCAAGGAACCCTGTGATGAATCTGCAGGAGACTGCCAGCAGGCAGTGCTGAATCCAAGTCCGCCTGTGGCGCTGCAGATCCCAGACCCAATTTCTTGAACACTGACGACTGGAAGCTCCAAAGATATGGGCCATTATGGGCCTTTGGAAGATGACTTCCTGAATGGGGACTGCCATTTTTCAAGTTTTATAGAAACTTATTGCAGGTGAAAAATGTATGCTTCCAGGCAAGTCATCAGACATCAGAGATAGTTGTTCTCGTCAGGATCTGCGACGCTAGGTACAAGAATGTGCAAGAGCTCTGCAGAAAATCGTGCACGTGGAAGAACTTGCTCTGAATTTTGGTACCAGTGGAGGATGGCCCCACGCGGCATGCCGCTCAGTGCTGGCTGGTTTGGGGCCACCCTTCCTCTGCTGTACCCGGTACCCCGTAGCTTGCGGGCAGCGCTGGCCCTCAAAATCCGGTGCTTGGAGGTTGATCCAATGCGATACAAACATATACAAACCATGTCCGGTCAGAACACCCCCCTGGGTGTTGATGTTTTTCTTCCAGTGGTTTATATTTATATATATCATACATCTATACCCTCCAGTAACCAAACATATTTCCCAGCTAGCCATGTTTGATTACCCAAGGGCATCATTACCAGTGGGCACGTGGAATGATCCTCCAATGAGCTTGCAGAGATGTACACGAAGCTGCAGGGCTAATATGCCAAATGAAGGGAGTGCTCGAAATCACCATTTTCACCTTGCTCGAAATCGACAACTGACAAAGATATTATCATAATTTATCATATATTATCCACAATGTGGACGCGGCCCTGAAAGATGCGGCGCCGGCAAGCCGCAGTCAAAATTTTCAATCTTAAAACATAGAAACTTGTTTTGACCTCATTGGCTGTATATATAGCCTGTATAGCATATAGTTTAAGAGTTATAACATCTTTTTTAACGTAAAGGTGATATGGTGGCTGTGGAGACCCCCAAACTCTTGGGGTCTGGGACATCCATGTTGAAACTGTGCTGGTGAACATGGTCATGAGCACCTGCATGAGCCCGCTGGGCCAATGCCGTGGGCTTCCCCCTACTTTGAGTGTGTCTTCAGCATAGCTCGAAAGGTTGAGCCTTTGCAGGTCTTCAAAATCGAGTTTCTTTCCCTGCAGCTTGGAGTTACAGAATAGTTACAGATCTATACGCAAAACATCGAGTTAAGAACTACGGTCTGGGTTTTTGCTGCCAGTTCTTTGCCGCCAACTTTTCGAAAGACAGAAGCCGCTCCGTTTGCAAGCACGAACTCATCTATCAGCGAGAAAGTGAAGGGTAAACAGGGCGGGTCAGGTCCTTATGTGGGTCCTCAAATTGGGGACCTGGGAACAAAACCGAAGCACCAAAAATAGAGACCTGGAATCCATATGAATCCTATGGTCTGGATCTTCAATGCAGAGTGCATGTCCACGAGTCACTAGTAGCTGGTTACAACCTTTAAAAATTAGATGTGGCTTATCAACCTTGGTTATTGAACATACATATACCAAAGAACAGGCAACTCCATGCAGTCGAGTTTGTGGATTATTTTCATTGCATCCATTTACGTCCATTTACATTCATTTACAGCCATTTGGGTAAATAGTATGTGTATATATATATATATATATATACAACCATCACCTATAACCACCAGCCATTTTCTTGATACCACACACCATCAATGGAGACGTCTCCCAGCCATCCGTTTTTTTTTTGTGTTTCGAGGCACTGAGAAGGATGTGCCTTACACCTTGACGGGCTGCGTTCCTACTACCTGCACCTTGCCCAGCGCTGAGGCTAGGTCTGAGTTTTTCGCCGCAGAAATTGTGATTGTTTAATGATGTTTAATGATGTTTAATGATGTTCTTGGTCATTTTAATGTTTAATGATGTTTAATGTGGTCGTTTTAGTGGAGGGAAAAGGCCAAGCAACAACATGTCATCCCAATTGCCATGGAAAACTTCCGCGGCGAAGGCTTTGCTTTACAGATACCGACTGGTCAGAGATCAAGCTGCAAGCTCTATAGGAAAGCTGCTGGTGTCATTATTGTGTTGTCAATTCTTCCCCAGCCTTCCCATCATTTTCCAACCAGGGTTGGTGTAATGTGGTTAAAACAATAATCCCTTCCTCCTAATACTAAACGTCCCCCTAATACTAAAAACAGGCATCCATCTCCAATTTCCGAAAATTTCAGTTTGGCCAATTTGACTTTTAATTGATCCCCTTTAAAAAACAATTTAAAAATCAACCTACCATTTGTGGGTTCTCCCCCCTAATACTAAAAACTAGTTCACCCCGGGGTGTTTAGTATTAGGGGGGCCTAGTCCCAATCCCTCACTCCAAGCTGCCTGGCTACTCTAGCAATTAGGGGTAAGCTTCGAACTGCCATTTTTGGCAATATTTTAATTGCGTTATATAAGGAAATTTAATTGATTTTGAGATCGGAAAAAATAGTTTTTAGTATTAAGGGTTTTAATTTAGTATTAGGGGTAAGCTTCGAACTGCCATTTTTGGCAATATTTTAATTGCGTTATATAAGGAAATTTAATTGATTTTGAGATCGGAAAAAATAGTTTTTAGTATTAAGGGTTTTAATTTAGTATTAGGGGTAAGCTTCGAACTGCCATTTTTGGCAATATTTTAATTGCGTTATATAAGGAAATTTAATTGATTTTGAGATCGGAAAAAATAGTTTTTAGTATTAAGGGTTTTAATTTAGTATTAGGGGTAAGCTTCGAACTGCCATTTTTGGCAATATTTTAATTGCGTTATATAAGGAAATTTAATTGATTTTGAGATCGGAAAAAATAGTTTTTAGTATTAAGGGTTTTAATTTAGTATTAGGGGTAAGCTTCGAACTGCCATTTTTGGCAATATTTTAATTGCGTTATATAAGGAAATTTAATTGATTTTGAGATCGGAAAAAATGGTTTTTATTATTAAGGGTTTTAATTTAGTATTAGGGGTAAGCTTCGAACTGCCATTTTTGGCAATATTTTGGTTCCCTAATAATAAATACCCCCCTAATACTAAAAACTACTTGCCGTGTTTTGTATTAGGGGGGGGGTTTAGTATTAGGAGGAAGGGATTAATAAACCACCCATTTGGGAATGGTTTATACCACCTATTTATGGTGATTTTGGGGATGGTTTATGATTGTTTTACCAACACTACATGTTTCTTCATGATCACTATGGGTATTCTACACATGACCAAAGCGGATGATCAAAATCATCGAAGCCGCACACCACAGGCGGCCTATGACTACGACTATGTTCCCCAGAGCTTGTTCAAACCCAGCTTTAGCGTGTTGGTGAAGTGCAAGAGTGGCGAGGGTCAAGGCCGGGAGAGCCCCGAGTTTGATCAATTTTTCAGAGAAACGAAGAGTGTGAGTCCCTGATCCCAATAGCTTTTCAAGTTTTTTTGTACTTGGGGCGATATCTTTATCATTTCCAGTTGAGTATCAGAATTTGCAGGTAAGCCAGAGATATTGAAACCATACGAAACAGTTGCTGCTTGCTTGAGTACATAAAATTATGGGCAGACATAGTAGTCATATCTCCAAATTCATAGGTAGAACAGTCACGATGTACCACTGAAGCCAGAGTAGTCCAGTCTGTGCCCGACCCAAAATTTTCGGACAGCTGGGTCAAAAAAGAATCAACCTATCACACACTTCCCCAGCCGATGGTCATTCACAATCTTCGACATGTTCATGCTTTGAAAACTGCTTTCACATGGAGGTTTCCTGAAATGGGGGTACCCGCAGTTATCATCCATTTTATGTTCGGATTTTCCATGAAATATGCCAACCAGCTATTGGGGTACCCCCCATGACTATGGACCCCCCCACATTATTTTCACCAAAATTATATTATTACAGTATATAATTGTAGGAAATTCATATAATCTCCATTGAGTAGGATTTTCCATTATAACCCCCTTATCGAACCCCATTGATGGAAACCAGCTGGCAGGCCTGGCTACGGAGTGTGCCGCAGATGGTGAGCCCTTCACGCTCTCCGGCTGCGTGCCGATTCCATGCCTGTCATCCACCAAGGCCCAAGACACGGGCTACGTGGTGTACCTTGGCCGCCTCGGCCTGAAAACCGGCCCAAAATCCCATGGCCCAAGGGGTTGAAGAGGACCCCATAGCTATGGAAACCATGATAGAAACAGATGAGAACAATGATGATTTACCCATGAAATGATGGTTATAAAAGTTATAATGGTGATTTGAAAAATAGCTGTGTCATAAATTACCAGAGGCGAATGTCAATGGCTGGCAGCTCAGAATGCCACAGGGCCGCCGTACCGAGGGTCGAAGATTCTTTGAACCCCAAGGAGTTCAAGGTCACTGCCAGCTGTCAGGAAGGTCGCTGGACGAAATCATTTCAGGACCAGAGACTTTCTGAAGCTTTTGGTATCATCATTTTTCTCAATCCTCATTTTTTCAGACAAGTCTCTGGTCGTTGTTGAACTAAACTACTTGAAGCTTTCGAATACCAAAATCACTGGGTCAACTGAGTTAACAGTCCAAGTCAGGTCTAGTGCCCGGTGGGGCCTGGGTTGGTCTCCCGGTGGAACTGCCGAATTTTCACATCGCATGAATGGATTGAATGGATGTCGAGGACAGGCAGTCCAAGAATTGGATAGATCGGTATGCCCCCCCGAAAAAGGGGAACATGATGAGTGGTATTACATGGTATCACCACGTACTACCCGTATTTCACCACCATTTCTGGTTTAGTCCCCCAATTTTTTCGTGCCATTTAAGTCCCCATTCCCATTCTTGTTCGTTGAATGCATTTATTTTTCAATGGCTCAATCACCAACGACCAACCATCACCAACGACCAACCATCATGTATGGATGAGATCCACATTTTTGGTGGTGAAACTCCACGATTCTGAATTGGGATGATATGAGGGATTGCAACACACTGAAGCTCACCATCCTTGGATTATGCCCTCTGGTAATTTCACATTGCTATGGAAAATCCCCAGTTTGATGGGTAAATCATCAAACTCAATGGGCCATCTATACCATAGCTAAGTCACAATTTTCCACAGGGTATCACATTAATATATATATATATAATATACTAATGTCCCATTCAACCGGCATTTTCGGTGAAAGTCCACATTCCAGCATTTTTCTGGGTGAACTGCTTTTGCGTGGCTTTCCATCCCCATTTTGCCACCTTTTTTTTGGCCCAGGTTACATGGGCCGGGCGAAGGCCAGCGTGTGCCCCAAGGGCGGCTACGACTACAGCCTCAGCGGCTGCACGCCCAAGAAATGCACAGCACCCAGCGCGAAGAGCCTCCATGCCTACGAGGTAAGCGATGCACCCAGCGTCGTTAAAGAATGGGTTGGTGGTGGATGGATATCCAATATGTATCTTATCTCATCCTATTGTATTATATATAATATATTATAATAGGATATATCCCATATCATATCCTATTATTATTAATTATTTATTATTAATATAATTATATGTACATATATATATATATATATATCATATTAATAGAATATTATAATGTTGCTGGTGTAGACGATGGGAATATCCACTTATATTTTTTGAAGTAAACAGCTGGGATCTTTTCTTCAAGAAACGGTCTTCAACGCCTCCTTTGCTGAGTCCACGCACCTTGGCTGGGAGGTTTAACCAGCAGAAATGAACATGTGGGTGCGAAACGTCGAAATGATAGTTGGTTGATGGTCTACCCTCTGATAATTTAACATAGCTATTGAACATGGTGATTTATAGTGGATTTACCCATTGAAAATGGTGATTTTCCATAGTTATGTTAGTTTACCAGAGGGTAATGATTATATAATGGGTCTAATGAGTCTAATGATAGGTCACGCTTCTACGAACTGGTTTCTTCTGGTTTCCTATGATCTAAATGTGACTGTCATGCCGTCGCTGGCCTGGAAAGTGGGATCATCCACAGGATCTTTCCATTTTGAACCAGAAAATCGATGAAAACCCATGGAAATGCCATGATTTGAAGCAGAAAATCCTAGAAATGCTGGCTTCCCAACTGAGCGCCGTAGGTCACAGAGACGAGTTTGGAAGTGCCAAGCTTCAACGTCTCGTTGAAATGCAAGGGCAAACCTGCCGGGGAAGCCGGGGAAGGAGGCCGATTGCGACCCTGTGGACCCAAGAATTGGGATATGGCTGGAACCAAAAAAGGATGGCTATTTACGGTTATTTCGGGGAAACTGGGGAAACTGAGGTTTTAGAGCATCAATTTTGGGAGGGCGGAGCTTGGGCAGAAGCCAAATATACGTACTACAATGCATGATTCCTGTATAATGCAGATGCATTTCTCAAGATCGGGGGTATTAGAATCGTCTGTGGAACAGAGTTGGTGTACTGAAGCGACCAAGTTGAGCAATTGACCAACATTCGTCGTACTTCCTCCTCCCACAGCAATATTGCACCCATGTGTTTTCCTTTTTCGGTGCTTGGATGGGTAATTGGGCATGGGTCAAACATGGAAACCACAAGATAGAATAGTCCAATTCAATGCTACCGTATTCGCCAACAGTTGTGATCAGGTTTCCAGTCGTACGATCCCTGGCCGAAAAGAAGTGGCACTATCTGGGGCATCAGAATTCCAGCCCTATTTTGGGCCCCAAATATAGGTTTCCTAGAACGGGGGACCCCCAGTCATGGCTTTGAAAATATCAAATGCAGTCAATTTTGGACCATTTCGGGGTTCCAAATTTGCGGAAGCCTTGCACCAGGCAAACCCAAGGCTACCGTCTGCCAAGAGAACGAAGAGATCTATGCTGTGGAAGGCTGTGCTCCGCTGGAATGTGCCACCATGCCTCGGGCAAACCAGACAGGCTACAAATTGTGGCCTGGCTAGGGATGGGCCCATGGGGACCATTTGTCTTGGGGATGAACATGTAGAAATCATCATAAATCACAGCTTTTTTGGGTGTGAACTGGTACATTTCAGACTGGCTGCGTCAAGAACAACGCTTGGCTTGGTAAAAGGTTGGTATAGTTCTTGAGCTATACCTGAGTCGAAAAAGCCATAAACCACCAGAGTTTTTGAGGTGACACTATGGGGTCATCTCAAACTTTGTCATCCCATCCCTTCCATATGAAATACCCCGACAATATATAAATCCAATACAAAAACTGTGGTTTCGTCTGGGTGGTATTCAATAATTGAATATGATCCGGGGAGGAGATTAGAAACCATCCGCGACCTGGGGCTGAGGCTGGAAGATTCCTTGGAAATTTTGGAATTCAACGTGGAAGCCGAATGCGACCTGGGCTACCACGGGGAACCCAAGGCACCCAGGGGTATCCTGAATAGGGGGAGGCAGGATAGGGAAAACATCGAGGTTTCATGACCCTGAAATGAAGAAAGATCTTTGGTTTCTGGTGGCTTCACATGCAAATTTGAGGATGATCTCCAAGTGATCATGTTCTTTTTCACGGGGGTTAAAACATGTTAAAACCACAAACCAGAAAGGAGAAGCAGGAAACGACCTATTTGGGCGGGACGAAAACCCTGAAGATTCTTCCCATTTGATGGGTCGATTTTGGTTAGGGGAACCCAAGGACGATGTATCCCCCATCGTAGACCTTGATCCGCAGGAGGAAAAGGAAATTGAGGCAAGAAAGGAATCTAGAGTCTTTCACATCCTTCATCCCACCTTGTCACCTTGTTATTTCCCCTTGGCATTGGAGCACCCCCATGTTTAGTAGCTGGACTAGTTCCATGTCCCAGAAACCCCCGCGGCAGGCGGAAGTCTGCGAGGAGGAAGGAGGGAGCTACACTTTGTCCGGCTGCTCTCCAATTGTGTGTGTGGAGCCTCCAGCAGAGGAGACCTACGATTACAATGTCACGGTGTACCCTGGAGACGATGAGAGGGCGGCGGTTTTTCTTGGGGGCTAAATTGGTGACCAACTAGGGCTGAAAAATATGGTCAGTTAGTACTGAAACACACTCTATCCTGATATCCTTTGGGAATCTCCAAGATGGGTTTCAGGCAGATCTAAGTGGTGGATTTCCATGCAGACTCACCAAATTGTGCCAAGCCTTTCACATCCAGGCTCTCAGAGCCCACCAAACCATTTCGACATTCTAAGACCTGAAAACGCATCTTTCTGAACCTCTGAGTGGAAGGTGTGGACCCCTGTTTTCTTTTCACATCGATGGCCGGTCCCCCAGCTTCGAACTGGCTGATGGCCCTGATGGCCTCAGGAAATCCTTGCAGCTCCCCAGCTTCGACGTCTCGGCCAGCTGCAAAAGTGGCGAGGGTCGCCCGAAGGTGGAGCCCTGTCGCGTGCATGGCCAAGCCTTTCACGTGAGCGGCTGCAAGCCTCAGGCCTGCCTCTCCCCACGCAAGAGCGTGGAGCATGGCTACGTGGTGCAGCTTGGTGAAGATTAGGAAAAAGATCGATTGGTGAGGCAAGAACCCCGCGAAACTCAGGAATAAAGTGAAACAGAATCAGGGAGATATGCCAACCAACATGCAGCTTGAAGGCAAATTCATTGCGCATTTCATGGGCCCTGGGACCATCTCATTTCTGCGTATCCACAACTCCCTGGCGTTTTGGTCCACACCTCATATAATTTCAACATATTTCAACGTCAGGCCCCAAGGTGTGCAACACCCCAAAGGCCCTAAGGGCCTGGCACAAGGGGCTCAACAATTGTCCAAGATTTTCCAGCATCATTGAGTGATCTTGGGACAGCCATCACCACTGCCTCAGGTACGAGTCCTTTCTCTCCTGGGCCGATTTCGATGTTGTGGCGCAGTGTGCGGAGGGCTATCATGGCAAGGCGGTGGTGCAGAAGTGCCAGAAGGGAGGAGCCACCGCCGGGCGTTTCCTGGATCTGAGGTGGTGCCAGTTACCATCCCTCCAGCAATTTCTGATTTGTGTGTCAAAAGGTTGCCGGGGTGACATGAATCCAAGAGAGAATCTTGGTTGATGTTTTATTCCATGGGGGATCATTGGTTTGGACCAATGCCTACATCCCAAAGTTTTGGTGCTTTGCGAAAGAGTGAGGCCAACCATTCGTGGCTTCTGTTGCCGTCAATGCAGCCTTTGGATCCTGTCCCAAAAGATCTTCCCATTGGAAGAGCCAGCAAGCACTAGAAATAGGACATCAGAAAAGAATGCCCAACTGCCCCACTGATTCTTTTGAACCCACTATATCCATAATCATGCGGACAAAAATTGAACCAGTTGCTGATGTTTCACTTTGTTGCCAAGTCATGATCCCTCAAAACAGGGAAACATGACGAAATATGACATTCTATGACACTGTTTAAGAACGCACTTAAATAATCTTAAATCAGGAGTGTCTTGAATTTTATTGACCAACAAATTGCACGCGCACTCCATATTTCTGATTTCGGCCAGGAGAACCTTACACCCTCTCGGGCTGTTCTGCCTTCACGTGCCTCGCCCTGATGTAGTTTTTTTTTCTTTTTCTTTTTTTCGGAGAGACTCTGTAACGCGGCTTTTTCGAACCAACAACACGTTTTTTTTTTTGATACAACCATATTTTACCTCTGTAAGATAGGGATGATAAAACTGATAAAGCTGATTCCAAACTTGAGGATTTCGTCATCAACATGCAGTTTTTCTCTGCTTAGCTAACCTGGCAACATGGAGCTCCTGGAAGAATGGGAGACCTTGGTCGTCAGATTTGGATTCTGAATCTGTTATCTTCCAACGTTCTGAATGTTTTGGTGCTAGAGTCTATCCGTTTGAGATCTGCTGGTATTGATGGCCTTTCATTTATTATCCTCTGGTAATGGCTGACATAGCTATTGAAAATCACCATTTATAGTGGATTTTCCCATTGAAAATGGTGATTTTCCATAGTTATGTTAGTTTACCAGAGGGTATTATCCTTTTCACAGTTTTTTTATAGTGTGTGTGTGTGTGAACCATCTGAATAGATGTAAAACTTCAAAAATCGATTTTCCCGCAGGGGGGACACAGCATTTCACTGGGACTGTGTCCAACGCCAGCTGGACGTACCCGCATCAGTTTTATTTCCTCGTGATGGGACGTGGCTAACCCAAGAACCACCAAGCCGTTTCATTTCATTTCATGTCATTTGTCCACGGTCGTTTTGAAACAGCTTTCAAACCAAACTCGAACCGATGAATTTCAAGTCAATGTCAGGTGGGAGTGATTTGACTCTTGCATCTAGCACTAGTCATGGCGAGGGAAACTTTTCGAACTTTCTCGGGCCTGTTCACTGACCCATTCCTGTCAGGTATAATTGGAGTGTTTTTGCACGTAAGATGCATTCCACATCAGAATTCGCAAAGACTGTTCTGAGCAAGAGTGTGTGTGCGTAACGTCTGAAGAGACGTAAAACCTCCAACCCAAGATTTTTTAATACTGCAGGGGGTGCCAGGGATGCACACTGGACTGGCACCAACGAAGACGCCAGTGTGTCATCTGTGATATCGATGGGGACGCTCATCGACGTATTTACTGCAATGGCACGGGCTAAGCCGAGAACCCCAACCACAACGATTTTATTTCTACACGGTTGCCACAATCTGGTCTTCATTACAATTATTTTATTTCGCTGACATGGCAAAGGGCTAAGCCAAGAACCCTTACATCACAGATTTCACGTGGCTACTGGTTTTGGGATCTACTTGAACCTGTTTCTGGTCGTGATTGTCTTTATCGGAATGCATTCCCAATATTCGGATACTACTTCGAGGAGATCTACCTTAGGTCATTGTTTCTAATCCAATTGCATGTGAGGGGATTCAGTTCCCAACGGATCACTTCAATGATCCATTTCTTGTCTAGTGTGTGTGCAGCTCTAAAGATCTCTCCGGAAAGTGGATCAGAGTCAGGGTTTTGGGACATTGAGAAGTTTCGTCAGTTTCTTCCATTCCAACCCAAACCGCTTGGTGCTTTTGAACAGTTCGCCATTTTCCATGGTTGATGATGAGGTGCAGCGAGCCCAAACACGTGCCACATCGAGACTTGGTGGGGCTGTGCTGTGGGGTTGTGGGGGTTGGGTGAAGCCTTTGCAAAAAATACCTAGACAGGACATGTACATAGTTGGGGTTTCTTAAAATGGGGGATCTCCAAGTCACCGTGGGTTTCAATACAAGCATGGTTTAATGACTTGGATGATTTGGGGAAAACCCCATTTCAGGCAACCTGCAGTTGGCCCCTCCCATTTGGATTTATCTCATTTGTTTGAACATGCGGCAGAACTGTATAACAAGTTTGACCGGGACAATGACAATCAAACGGTGGATGTGGGTTCACCCTCTCTCGCTGCCTATGGGTCATGGCACACTCCATGGTAAGGAAAATCCATAAATCCATACATAAATCTGAGGAAATCACAGCCACACATTAAAAGACACAGCTTTTGCCTTGTTCCACTTTGATGTATTCTTCAATCTTTCTCTTGCTGACATCTCCATTGCAAAGCTCTCTGGCAATCCCTTCCCCCTTTCATCAAAACAAGAACAATCGAACCCTCATGTCATCATCTCTGGTACCTGGGAGGATGGTGATGATGAACATGGACTTTCATATTTTCAGCGTGTTGAACAAAAACATGAAACACCACCAAACATTGAGAATCATCCCAACAACTAGTGGTTGTTGGTGGGTTTATGCCCACCATGAACAAACTCCCTAAGCTCCCTTGGCCACCCCTTTGGCACCCTTTAAGAACCCTATAGATTATTGGATGGGTCCCCTGGGGTTGGTATATCCCCTAAAAATGGTAGTCAGTAGCGCCCCACTGGGAGCTGAGGATATCAGTATCACGTCTACTCCTTGGCCACGCCCAGCTTTAGCGTCGCAGTGCGCTGCCGTGGGCACAACTCCAGTGTGCCCAAGGCGCCCTTCCAGGGATGTCTGGATTTCATGGGAATATCAGCATCCATTTCGCGTGATTTTTATGGGAATATAGTGAGATCTGATATAAGCAACCATATGTGATTCATGAGTGTGTCTGAACATATGGGGTATGGCATTTGTTTTTAGGAAAGTATGATGATCTGCTGGATTTTTAAGGCATCCTATTCTCAGATAAACCCAAATGACTGACTTTTAACCACCATAGAATTGCGATACTCCACCAATTTTACCCAGGAGTAATCCATGAGTCATTGGGATTTTCTGGGTAACATTTTTCATCAAATTAGTAGCTAGGCATCACCTTCTCTTTCTTAATGACACTGATTACGGAACAAGTATATACAGTATATCAATAATAAGGGCCCTTTATTTGTTTGAGTTTCTCGTCGACGGCCAAAAGTGCAACCCAAAATTTCAAAATTTGGCACTAATTTACTTGCCAAGTGCTCGACGCCTTTAGACTCGACAGATCAAGCTGGTATTATCCCAAATTTTAATTCCAGCATGTTAAGAGTGCTTTTGTCCAACTTCAAGGTTTCAACATTCAAAGGATATGTAAATAGCTGCAAGGCTTCCAACTTCCAAAATGTCTTGGTTTTTTTTTTGGTGATTCCAACGTGTGCGAGTTAGAGTTTTTCCCGCCTTGGTGAGGCCATTCCTTGCAAGAAGGAGGGCGAAGCCTTTACCCTGTCAGGCGGGGATGCGAGGTTTCCGTGGTCGATTTTCGTTCACTTCGATCCAGTGACGGAAGTCTTCCAGTGACTCGGGACACATGCAGTTTGAACAAGTTTGAAATTTCTGGAAAGATGGAATTCTCCACTTTTCATGGGAAGGCGACATCTGTGAAGATCAGGTTTTGATTCTTTGCAGTGAATAGATTAGATGATAATCGCATCTCATGATTCAGTTGCCGGGTTACCGTTGCAGGCTGTTTGCCATTGGAGTGCACATCTCCTTTGAACACGACAGCAGCTTTGGGCTACGTGGTGTACCTCAGCTGTGCCGATGGCTTTGGTGAAGATTTCCAGTACCCCATTCCATCTGAACATGATTTTCCCTATGTAACAACCATCAATGGGGGTTATATACATTTATATACCAGCATATACCCCATTCTCAGACCAACCCAAATTGGATATATATATATATATAGTTGTTTATGGATCCCATGGTATCATGTGATATCCCCATTCATATCCCATGTCCCTAATTTTCATGGTTAAATCACGAATTGCTGCAATTTTTTCGCACCGAACCCCAGGCAAGAGATCTCGCGCACGTCTGACAGCTTCCATGTGACAGCCAAATGCGCAGAGGGTTACATCGGAAAAGCTAAGGCGAGGGACTGAGCTGGAAGTTTTTGGGGCGTGTCTGAAAATAGTGGCATTTTCCAAAATTGGGATTTTTCATGGGAACATGACCAAAATCGAGGGATTTTAAATGATTTTAATGGGAAACGGTCACCACCAAAATTCCAAAATTTCCGTAATTTTAACCAGAGGATTTAGGGCTACGATATTTTCCAGACAAAGCCTCTGGTAATCGTAGCAGCTTTTTTAGCGCCCACCTTGCTGGGGACGGGTGGAGCAACAGTTTTTATGGCGGAAACCATCGGATAACTCACAAAGGGTCGGTAAAAACGGAAGGAAAAACATGAAAAACATGAAAAACATCAACTCAATCTATTTTCATATGTATTATTAGGTGTAATGATGATTAATCATGTATATGTTACCTATTCTTAGGTAAACTGGTCAATTCGGCAAGGCACCTTGGAAAAAAGGTCAGAACTTCCAGCAGTTCCCAGGTCCGGAGATGGAAAACCTAGCCTGTAGGGATTGTAGGGGTCCTCTGGAAATATGGAGTGATATGGATCCCTCTGGAAATATGGAAATATGGAGTAATATGGAGTAATTCTCTGGAAATATGGAGTGCTCAAAAATCTGGATCCCAAGAATTATTCCTTCCGGTGGCCCACGCTTTACAACCCCATTTCCTCCAACTTTCATTACCAGAACACGGCCCCTGTGTGAGACCCCTTCAGCAAGCGGGGACTGAGGTGGACATGTGCACCAAGCCGGACACGGCCTACAAACTCTCAGGCTGCCGGCCAATGGTGTGCGTCGCACCCAAGGAGATTGAGACCTATAGCGCCTCGACATATCTTGCTATGGATAGTTGTGGGAGAAGGTAATCACCAAACCTGGGGCTTGAACTGGAAGGTTTCAGTAGTTACTACTCTTTGAGTACGAGGAGAGCTCGTCGACAATGTTCTTTTTTCAAATGTTTCCAGTGAGTCTTGATCAATGTCTGTTTTTTCGCAACCTCCAACCCTCACAGTAATCCTTGATTTGAATGGTTTTACGCTTCATTAAAGCTTAATTTTCAGCCATTTTTGGACGGGGATTTTCATGATTTTTGATCTCCCCCTTCCAAATTGATAAACCTGTTCACGGAGTGATGTTCCTTGGATATCACATATATATATACACATACACATTAATGAAGAATTTCTTCTGTAAATTTCTCAGCCCAAGCAGACGGTGGTTTTTTGTTGTTGCCAGGCTACGATTTGACGGAGGGCTCCTTGGAGGTGCCGAGCTTCAGCGTGACGACCCGCTGCAAGACCAAGGCGCTCACGGGGCAAACGCCCAAGGCAATGCCCTGCACGCAGGAGATGGTGGTTTTTTGGTGAAAAAAATGGGGTGATTTTCCTGGTTGTTATGTTGGGAATATCATGGGATATACCGGGATATACTTTAAACTTACACATTTTTTAAAATGGGGGGTCCCTGGTCTGACTACCCGGACTACCCTCGATGTGTCTTCAAGAAGAAAAGCGGGAAGTTCTTTCGGTTTCTGAGTTGGACAGCATCGAACTTTGGGTTCCTGAGTTCAATCTTCAGCATTGGGTTGATTCCCAGATTTGTTAGGTACCCTCAATGAAACGTGGCAATGGGAAATCTTGAGATTCCCTATAAATGGAGGGTTTGATGGGAAAATCATGGATCAATGGGGGATTTTATTCCATTGCCATGTTTAATTACCAGAGGGTAATATCTCCGTATTTGCCAATCTTTTATGTTTGATTTCCCCATATTCTGTTGGCCCATGGAAATCCACACTTGCGCGGCTGAAACTCCAATTTTGCTGACTTAATTAAAATGTAAACTCGGCCCATTCTTATGGGTGGAATCCTCATTTTTCTTGCTTCGTTTCAATTTTTGTTGGCTAACCCTTTGAAATTCAGGGATGTTTCACCTCGCCCAGTCAGCTACCATCCTCATGCACACGCAGGATGGAGACACCTACACCCTGGAAGGATGTTATCCTGCTAGCTGCACCTCTCCACACAAAGAGGCCGAGGATGGCTACATGGTGAATCTTGGCCGCGTTTGAAACGCCTCAGTTCGGGCTTCACACCAGAGATTTTCTCCCATGTTTTTCCTGTTTAAAATATGTTAAAATCAAAGTATCAGTTGTTTTTTGTCCTGAAATGGTGGTAACACTTCCCCCAAAGGTGATATAAACATAGATGTGAGGAACCCTATTTCAATGGCCGGCACTGGGTGATGCTGATGCAGAAGATGCTTTGTTTTCGGGTTCTATGTGGAAATGAAGCTGGAAACAAACGAACAAACACACGGATCATCACGAATCTAGCCTTCCACTCTCTATTTCACCCCTGACAAGAATTCTGGCATGATTCTTTGCCAAATTCCAGCCTGGCCTGAGTTTTTCCGGGGAACCATAGAAGCTGCAGGTTTCCTGTCTTTTCCCGCCTGAAATCTATGAAATGCACCAAGATGTTGGTTCCTTGTGGCCCCGCAGAGAAAAAACCCGAGGTATGAGGGCAACAAGCTGATGACCCGTTTCGACGTGACGGCCACGTGTGGAGACGCCTATGAAGGGGTGGCGCAGGTGTCTATGTGCAAGGAGCCTGGGGAGCCGCACCTTGACCATATAATATATATATATAGATAGTGTTATATCTAGTTATTTCAGTTCTATCCTATGCACATATTTGAAGCTGGGTGTCCCTTTTTGGATGTAGTCTAAAGCGACCTCAAAATTGGATCGACCGAGAGAGTGACGCGGGACCCCGCCTGCCCGGGCTGCGTCAAGGTATCAACTGAGTGGCTGCTTCCCTGGAAACTGCACCGTTCCCAGCAAGAAGTATTCAGAGGTGGAGCTGCCCAGACCTCTGGTACTGACATTGGGCCATGCAGATGCTGCGGGGAAGCCCTTACGATAGTTGCAGCTCCTGTCTGCCAAGCAGATAGGATAAGGGGACTTGAAGGGGCTGAGCCAGCGCATGATCCTCTTATTTTGCAGTGAGGGACAATGGAATGCGAAGTGCCACAAATAGGTACGAGTCCAAATTCCAGACCATCCAAAACGCAGTGGTTCAGGTCACTTTACGGATATTTTATTAATTCAACCGCATGCAGTTTTCTTTGTCTATTTTGACCCAGACCCTGTGCTGTCCTCAACGGCCAGGTTTCTGTCCACTCGCACTACCTTTCGTTTTTTTTCTATCCCTGCATTTTGCCAAGGGTCAATCTACACATTTTCTTTTTGGAGCTGAAACACCCCATGAATGGAAGACTCCCCATTTGTATATCTGAGATTTAAATCTCACGATGGAACCAGCAGTCTTCACCGCAACAGGACTCCACAGGTTTTTTGCTCCAAATTTTTGGTTGATGAATGGCCAGCTCTCCAGTTTTGGCAGGTGAAACAACTACCATTTGAAGATCCCGACGACCATGAATTATCATACGGCTTTGTATTGAAAAAGGAATATCATGATATACCATTGGGTTTGGGGTCTTATCCCTAAATCTTCAGGTCCCAAACCCATCTCATTCGCCATTTTCATTGTCCCAGCCGCACAAAATCCATCAAAATCCATCGACCATTTCTAAGAACTAGAATCCCATTTAAATATTCACAGTCCCAAAAAAAAGACTAAGATCACTAAGATCACCATGGTTTTCCGCCGTTTTCTGCCAGGCTTACAACCTCACGGTCTACTCCCTGCAACGTCCCAAGTTCAGCGTCACCGCGCAGTGCGCCTTTGCGCCGCACCTCTTTGGCCAGGCGGTGCCCTGCAAGGCGGACCAGGAGCCGTTTACGCTGCGGGGCTGTCCCCTGGGCGAGTGCAAGGCACCGGAACCTCGACAGGTTGGGGGAGGTTGGGATGGGTGGGTTGGGGGTTGGGATGGGATGGGGTGGGTGGATGGGAGTAAAGATAACTGGAGGATGGCAGTTGGTGCTGATCTTAGAGTTGCTTGGAACTGAGTCAGAAGCAATACGACAACAATTGGGGCATGAACATCCAGCAAATGACAAAGTCGTATCTTTTTGTTCTAGATTGATGCATTTAGCTGCGAGAAAGCAAACCTAGAGAGTCGTCTCTTTTCTTCTTTCCGCAAGCTGAACTCTGGATTTTGCAACATCTGGACATCCCACATAATTTTAATGTTCACCAGGGGAACATGTTTTTGTCCCATCATCAATTAATGTACATGGTGGATAGACCATGATAGACCCAAGTTGAGAAAATCGTACTGAGAGCATCTGAGAACAACGGCAAATTTGCGTGGATTTTGGCCACCTGGCGCTACCTCCGTGACTGATTAAAGGTGCGGTAAATCTCTGTAAATCTCGCATATATTCATTTGGATATGGCTCAGAATTATAGCATCACTGAACATGACCAAAAAATCTGGGCTCATTTGGTTCAAACAGGTACCTTATGCTAGTTCAGATCCATAAATCGACTCGTTTCAGTCTTGCAGCCTTTAAGCAACAGCCGGGCGACCTGTCGAAGCCGTGAGCCTAGGACAAGGCGAAATTGGATGCCGGCTATGTTGTGTGACTTGTCGACTTGTCGTTGTTGACCCCACACTCTAGACGGAAGGAACCCTCTCCGACCCTATCCTTTGTTGGATATTGCCTCTGAATTCATAGGATCAGCAGCTTGTAGCTACACAGAAATGGTCCAAACGGTGCCTACAAGTGACAGAAATGGTGTGGTTCAAACTTGGGTACTCCAAAATTGGATAGTCTGTTTAGTACTGAACACAAGTCTGCGACAGGTACTTGCTACTTCCCGAACCCTTTCCCAAGAAATGCTGATCTCCAGAATTCATAATGGGAGGGGAAACAGATGCCTGGACATTACCATTCTGGTTGAAATCATCGACAAAGAAACGCCACTCCAAAGCTCAGATTTGGTTGGTGAAACCGTGAAACCCCACATGTTTTCTGCTGAACTCCCCCATGTTGGTTGAATCCATGGATTTTTGTCGCTCAAATCCTTCATCTCAAATCACCATAAAAAAGTTCTGAGGTTTCTCCGCCATCCAAAACCAATTAAATCTCAATTTTCCAAAACACCATTCTTCCATTCGTCGTGAATTCCTCATTTCTCCGTGAAAAGGTACGAGGCCAACCGACGCTTGGGCACCTTCAACGTGTCCGCCCAGTGCGCCGATGGCTACCGCGGCGTGGCAGTGGTTGAGGAGCAACGGCACGATGAGCTGAGGGGATTGACGGAAGGGAAAAATTAAGATTTCAGGAAACCAAGTTTTATAGAGTTAGTTGATGTCACTTATCTAATGTTAATATAAATATACATATATATATATATAATCCTGGTTGCAATTTCCTCTATATCGAGGGGGCGAACACCCCCAAAACCATGCGCTGAGGTGCCGTGGGCCTGTCATGGGAACATAGACATCACCCGTGATGCCACATGTTTTTAATACATAATTGGGATATAGATACAATATATATATATATAATAATAATAAAAATAATAATACTAATAATAATACTAATACTAATAATAATACATAATAATAACAATACATAATAATAATAATTAATAATAATAATAACAATAATAATAATAACAACAATAACAATAACAATAACAATAATAATAATAACAATAATAATAATAATATAATTAGATACTGTATGTATATATTATATGAGTTTTGATGTGATATGTCATGGAATGTGATCAGCAGTCATGCCCCACTACAAATTAAATGTCCCACTTTTTGTTTGGTGAAACGCCTGAAGATTCCTGACGCGGACGCACATGGCAGGAGTGCTCGGGACACGGAGAGGAATACAAGTTGAGCGGCTGCAAACCCGAGAAATGCCTGGAGCCAAGCGAGGCTGAAAAGGCGCAAAAGGGGGATAAATTGGGAGGGTTGGAGATGAGTATCAACCCAAAATGGAGAAGAGCCTGGCACTTCGTTTTTGAGTTAGCCGGGTGATTTACCTCGTCTCGTTTCAAGTCTCCATTTTCTGCCATTGTGATTTTGCGCTTTGGTACATTTGGGCCATCATGGGTCGCTTTGTCTTATGGCTTTGCTCAGAATTAGTTCCAAAAAAAAGGGGTATACCGATATACCCAACAAAGGCAGTTTCAATGGGGAAAATGATGATGAAACATTGGATTCGCGGTACATACTTGTTTCTTGTCAAACATTGTTATATCATGTATATAAGTTGTATTTCTTGTTAACCTGGTGCTACAGTTCAATTTGTCAAGATACTTCACAGTATTTTGGAGGTCCTCTTTTGGGGGTGTTCATGTTTGAGGATGTTACCCTCTATCCTTGATTAGCCATTGAAAATGATCCTTCAATGGACATGATTGCAGTTGTGATCCTGGAACAAGGTGAGGTCATCAAAATCTTTGGTGATTCGTCAGGAACATCAGAGAACTTCCGCTGAGATTAGATCCTCCCCACCTAAACAATAAATTCAGGGATGGGGCTGAATGGTGAATGGCCAATTGTATAGGTCAACCAGAGCCAATGATGTTTTGGTCAAATCAAATTTTTGCCCGATGTGTTTCTGGTCAAATTACCCTCTGGTTATTTCACGTAGCCATGGAAAATCCATGATAAATGGAGCTTTTAATGGGACAATCATCTATAAATGGTTTCCCCCTTTTTTCTCGCACTTTTTCAGTGTTTCCCCCGTTGCGTTTTTTCGGCGCTGAAAAAAATACATGTTTCCATCCTTTCCGCCAGCTGAAACATGGTGAAGCCCTGGCCAACTCCAGTTCTGGATCCCCTTAGTTTTGTCCTTGAAATCCACCGTTGAACCGTACATCCAACAACCAACAATTTCTACCTTCCCATGAAAACCAACATCGGGGGTCCTATGAAAAATCATCCCATTCAGAAAGGGGTATTAATACGGTATACCGCCGAAAAAAAACCGCGGAAAAAAACCCATTTCATAAAACTCAAACTCGGGGATGGTGACTATAGATTACTATTATCATTATTAATTACTTTTATTATCATTATCATCATCATTATGATGATCGGTAAAAACCTCATGAGTTATGTCCGACATTTTCGCGGTCAGGAAGCCTACAACCTCACCATCTACAGTACCGAGCGGCCGGGCTTCAGCATCACAGCGGCCTGTCGCTTCACGGGGGGCTATGGCAGAGCAGTGCCCTGTACCGAGGTGTGGATGGTGGAAAAATGGTGGATTTACGGATGGGAAATATGGGAAATATGGAGGTTTAATGAACAAGTATGGGGGGTGTAATCATGAAACAAAGCGATTCAACCTGATGAATAATGGATTTGGATGGATTTGGATGGATTTGGATGGATTTGGATGGATTTGGATGGATTTGGATGGATTCGGATCTATCTGTTGCAGCTATTTTGATGCAGAACATGATGATCAACCCCTATTTTCAAACAAACACAAAATCTGGAGAAGTGGGAAGAGCATTCATTTTGGATGCATGGAACTGATGAATGCCTGAAAGAACACCAAACATGAAGAGAAATTAAAGATGCATCCCTGGAGATGCTGAAGCCAAAGTAGCAAAATGGAACCCAGCAATTATGGAGAGTGGGAGGACGGCTCACAACATGGATTTTTCGAGGTCCATGCAAGACTTGGGGTGTTTAAATCAGAAAGAAACCACTGGGGACTGGGGCATTGTGTGCAAGTGACAGTGGAATCAGTGGATGCATCTGGGTTCACCTTGGTTCAGCGGGATCCATATACCCATTCTCCGATGGTATGTTGGAGCTGGATCAGGTCTGAAGTGGCATCACCCCTCTCTCGCTCATTTTTTGGTTTCGAAATCCAAAATCCGATGTTTCCAAAAACTCAAAGAACCCACTTAAGTTCATCATTTTCCCAATATTTTCCCAATATTTTCCCAATATTTTCCCAATATTTTCCCAATATTTTCCCAATATTTTCCCAATATTTTCCCAATATTTTCCCAATATTTTCCCAATAGTTTCCCAATATTTTCCCAATATTTTCCCAATATTTTCCCAATATTTTCCCAATATTTTCCCAATATTTTCCCAATATTTTCCCAATATTTTACCAATATTTTACCAATATTTTCCCAATAGTTTCCCAATATTTTCCCAATATTTTCCCAATATTTTCCCAATATTTTCCCAATATTTTCCCAATATTTTCCCAATATTTTCCCAATATTTTCCCAATATTTTCCCAATATTTTACCAATATTTTCCCAATATTTTCCCAATATTTTACCAATATTTTACCAATATTTTCCCAATATTTTACCAATATTTTACCAATATTTTCCCAGAAAATTTCCCATCATTTTCCCAATATGTCCCTCATGTTTCCCTCATGTTTCCATGGGGCCAGGACGGAGGGACCTACACCTTGGAGGGCTGCTACCTGGGCTCCTGCACTTCTCCCAGAGCCCAAGCCGAAGCCGGCTATGTGGTGTTGCTCGGACTTCGACCGTTCGATGTTCGATGATTTTTACCCTCTGGTAAACGTTTACATAACTATGGAAAATCACCATTTTTAACAGGTACATCAGCTATAAATGGGCCATTTTCAATAGCTATGTTAAATTACCAGAGGGTACCCTTTCTGAAATGTGAAAAACACCATAAGATTCACGATGATTCATGATGATTAATTAACCAATTAAGCCTTTCAAAAAAAACATTTCTCTTCATCATCATGATTAAGCCGTTCTGAAATGTGAACAATTGATGATTCATGATTTGCAAATTGTGGAGAACATCCATGATGATTTGATGATTTTGGATTTGATTGTCCAATTTGCTTCTGCGGCGATGGATTGATCGCTGAGGGGGGGCCACTTTTGGTTTCACCCGGATGCGGGGCCGACAGGCGCCATGGCCGAGGTTTGAAGCCAACAAGAAGATCGAAAACTTCACCATCCACGCCAAGTGTGCCGAGGGATACAAAGGCTGGGGATGGGAACGTGGCGGAAAGTGTGTGGAAACATGGAAACACGATTTAGGGGAGGGAATTTATGATACCATGGAACATGATTGGAAATTATCAGTTCATGGTATCATGAAATTGCACACCATCATCACTTTCACTTATCATTACTAGTGGAAGATATGGGATGTTTGATTATTTTAATTCCCTCTCGACATGACATGACAAGCATATCTACCAGCTTCAGGCGTAGCGGAGGTGACGAAGTGCAAGAGCAACAACGCCCCTGGGCAAGGTGGTGCGCATAGGCTGGGGATGATTTAAGATGGTGAAGCATCGTTTAAATAGTGACACATCGTGGTTTAAGCAGCATGAAAATGGTGATTTCATTGGATATTGTGGGGATAATGATGATGTGGGGATATCATCTGAGTGCCCTCCGCTTCTCAAACACTAGCTGGGACATATTCCACCAATGGGCACGTTTTTTTCGAAAGAGGCTGCAAATGACCAGCCAATCTGTAGGAATTCCATCCCCATCCAGCCCAGGTCGTGGGAATTTGTGTTGTTTCTCTGAGAAAGAATGGTTGGATTTCAGGCTCCAGTCACTGGAAGTGGTTGTACCCCCGAAAGTCAAGTCAGCGTCCAAAGACGCTTGTTCTGTACGCAATTCACAGCCCCAGGTGTTACACAGAATGAAAGGGTTCAGATGGGTATGGGTCAAGTCACTTGATACTCCTGACATTGGATGATGAGCAGGTGAAGCTCTGTAAATCTCTGTTAAGCTCCTAAGAATGACCAGAAACTTCATTTTTGTGGGCAGGTGGACAACATCCCGGATCAATTTTTTGGGCAATATCACCTTTTTGCTGTCTGAAACTTGGGGATATCCGGATATGCCATAAAAAATATGGCAGTTTTCAAAGGGAAAATTAGGAGTGACTAAGCATAACTAACCAGTGGATTTGGTGTTCCGAAATGCCCTGCGCTTTCTTGACAAGCGGCGGCTAGCACAGCATGCTTTGCTCTGAAGAGCACTGATACCACTGACGTCAAGGCGGCCGGACCTGATACCTCCAGCGCCCAGGGGCCATCTGGCTTTGTTTGAGAATGGGATAACGGGACAAGCCTCAATTCTGGCAGATCAAAGTGTATACCGTCTTTCCAATTTCTAAGTGACAGCAGATTGAGAACCCACAGAAATTGTAAATACACATGTATCCCATTGTATCCCCCCATTTTTTAGACGTTAAATGACAAGATATCACATGTCAGCCATGCCCGGGGCTACCAAGGAGACCTACTCCTTGAGTGGCTGCAGTCCAGAGGTCTGCGCTGAACCAGGGGAGGCTGAGAAGGCGCCGGGGAGGAAGGGAGACATGGGAATGGGTCGAAATTGGGTATCCAACGAACACGAATGAATCCCTGGTTTTTCTTGGGAATGATCTGCAAATGCTGGATGTTCATCGATTTTCCATGGGATTTTCCAGCCATTTGCTGGATGGTCTTCTGGAGGGTACCGGTACTAGACATGGCCCATCTGCAGTTCCAAGGGCCTAAAATGGACAACCACAGGGGGAAGGCCCAAAATGCAGCGTGAGCTTTGTACAGGGCCAAATTGCCTTCGTCCTCATAGGCATTCTCAGAGGAAAAGTGAGCAACCAATGGAGGGCTTTTGTGGATCGGACCATATGAGTATTCAACAAAATCATTCTCCACCACTGCTTGGAAAAGGGTCAGACACAAGAGGATGCTACATATACTTCGATAACAAGGATGCCCACAGGAACTATTGTATTGACTGCCGGGTTTTGAAAATCCAAAAACATACCATGGAATCTTGCCTACTGTAGTTAAGTAAATTGAAGTGATACCGTGATACCTCTTTAACAGAAGACCAAAAAAACCGGCCCAGATGGGTCATCTGGGGGTCACCATCCCAGGAGGCGTATGACCTCACGGTCTATTCCCTGGAACGGCCCAGTTTTAGCGTCTCTGCGAAGTGCAAATATGGCGGCTGTGCGGTGAACGTCACTGCCTGCAGTGGAGATGGGATGCCCTACATTCTCAAGGGCTGTAGCCCTGGAGGTGATCCGCTGTTACTTTTTTCGGGTCTGGGGATGTTTTCCTAATTTTTTTGTATGATTTGTTTGTAGCTACATGCTGGGTCAAAGTCAAAATTTGGGAGCTTTGATGCCAAGAAACTAGGTTACTTTCAGGAGGACTCCGTCAAATTCATACCCAAGTGGCCAAAGTGGTTTTGGCTCAGTCGATCATCAGCCACTTAGCCATTCATCACCTGCTTGAGATCGATCTCAGTCCCGAGGGGGAACCGCCACGACGCCAGGTGATATTACTCAGCAAGATCCTGACAACGAGGTCCTTGAACCTTTGGACGGCTAAGACTCGAAAGACTCGAGGCTCGCAACGCGGCCAAAAAAGGGGTCAGAGCCACAACTTGGGCGTCTTGGGGACGCAATCCATGCCATTTTTTGGCATTTTTTTGGTAGGTGGTAGGATTTTTTTGGGGGTTTTGGATTGGATCACTGGCAGATATTGTGACCTGAAGACATGATTTTTTTCTCGTTGCGACAAGTGCTTCTAGCTGCAACACTGGAGAGCAGCAATGTGCTATCAATAGGGATCTATGGGATGGATGACCACAAATCATAGAATATAGATATAGATATAGATATACACAGATCCATATACCATCTAACTTGACCGCATTACATGTAGATCTTTGGTATCTCTCAATAAAGTGGCATACTCATCCATACTCCACCGCTGCCATTTCCGCAGCAATTTGATGGGGATTTGGCCACCTGAAGGGTTCCTTTAGCATATGGTGAATAGAACTACGATGATGGGCTGGAATAGGGGAAGCTAAGCGGCTTGGTGGTTTTGAGAAAAAAAGGCGATGACTGACCGGTGTTGCGGGGGTGTCCGCTTAGCCGATCCAAATTGGCTCATAGATACTCTGAATAACAGGGAAGTACGGTGATCGAATTACATGAACATATTGCTGCATTGCTGATGTATCAGTTCAATGTATTCAAATAGCCCAGTGAAAAACACGAGACCAGGGCCCATCAGAGACTTTGACTCCACCTGTGCCCGGTTTCCTTTGAGAGAAGGCTGGAGACTGTGTTCATGGACAAGGTAGGTGACCTGGTGGTTGATGGTTAGATGGTTGGATGATAGATGATATTTACATATTTACTGGTT
Organism: Cladocopium goreaui; assembly: GCA_947184155.2. Classification (NCBI taxonomy): domain Eukaryota; class Dinophyceae; order Suessiales; family Symbiodiniaceae; genus Cladocopium; species Cladocopium goreaui. Next base: position 99,609 of record CAMXCT020000501.1, on the reverse strand, counting down.
TCATGGGGATTACTATGTATTTGTAATATACATTGGCAATCCAACATGGGAATGCCGCTCTCAACCAAGCAGCAGGGGCTATTCTGCAGCCATTATGGCACTCTGACAGACTACATTTCCAAGCTGTGCAGTGGGTTGAAACCTGAAAGCATCAACCAGGTGCAAACTTGGCAGTCACTTTGGAGGTGAGGAAAATGAAGAACATCATTTGCCACTTTTGGCTATGCTGCACTACACTTATCAGACTTATCCATTCCTGACACTGGGAAATGCCCCATTCCTGACAGGAAATCCGTCAAGAATGAACTAAACGGATGTCAATGGGATGTTTTCCAGCCATGGCTAAACCATCCCAAACATGAAAGCAAGAGGCTTCCCTGGTACCAAAAAAAACATAGCACTTTTTGGGGTTCATCCGTGCCATGAAGCTCTTCATCACCTTCGATGGAGCTGAACAAGAGGCCGGAGATGTAAAGCTGGGGATGGGTCAAGTTACCGTATGGATTTACCATATGACTCTGGGAATCAACATCCATCAATCCGCTGTTTTAGGGTACCTATGGGTACCTAGGGTTTGAGGGTTTTGACTCATAGCCATATAGTGATCATAATGGGAATAATCTTATTTTTTCCATTAATATTCGGGATTCCCATCGATTGTGGAAAGCAACTGGATGTATTAGCCAGTTATGGCAATGGGGGCCCATCCCTTGCTAGTACTTGATTGGTTGTTTAACGATGTTTTTCTTTGGTTTCTCCCGTGCGTAGAAATGGAAGCACAGGGGTCTTAAACCAAGGAAAGCTTGGTGAATGCTTTATGAGTTGATCTTTCGCCATTGTCAAATTGTGCTTGGGGAACCTATACATCCCACAGGGCAACAAATGATGGCCAATCCATTTCTCCTCTTGACAGCAACGTCGATGTTGGGTGACCCTCATTCTGACACCATGAACATCCTTAAAAGGTATTGGCGGTAGGCCGAGTATTCGCGTGTTTTTGATTCCTGTCATATTCCCCAGAATCCATTTGTTGTGGGCGAACACGCCAATTTTGTGTTGGTAAAGTAATACGCACCGTTTTTTAAGCCTTTAAGAAACATCAAGAGCATATTCTTGGTGATTAATAATCACCCCTTTTTTGTTGCGAATCATGTCCCCATGATCTCCCCTTTGACCCGATGGGTCCGAACTCAAGGTACGCTTCGTGGTTTTGGTGGAGCCCAAAAGCACGGTGGCGGCTTGGACATGAAGTTGAAAATGAAGGTGGAAATGACACCCTAACCATGGACCCATTTTCTAGCGGTGCATTTGGAATACCCGAACTAAAAACACAATTTGTAAGAAATAAATCCTCTATAAATGGACCCGTTTTGCTTAGGAGCTATGTTAAATCACCAGGGGTCCAGACGAGGCCTGGAAGATGATTTTCCTTTGCATTCAATAGCTTTTTGTGGGTTCAACGCAAGGTTTCGGAGGGCGAACCCCCATTTTTGGCAAGGCCTCCCTGCGGCAGCGCATTCTTACAGATTTCCGCTTGGTCTTTCCCAGTAGGCACGGGCAGTTGTGGAGTTTGGGGCTGGATTTTGGACAGAATTCCCAGCGGTTTGGGGGGGGGTCAAACTCGCCGTAATGGACCAAATGACGGCTGACATGTTGGTGTTAAAACATCAATTTTTGTTTGGGAGGTGATCATTTTGACCCATGCCCATACTATGACGGTTGACTGTATAGGGATGATCTGGAAAAGGGTTGGTGAGCTGCGAGTTCAGGAAACTTTTGCCGCTAGCAAGGATGGTTCAATTTCCATGTAGAGTGGCTGTGGCTCGAAATTGAGCTGTGGCTGCCCTTCGAAGCTACACCAGGGCCAAATCCAATAACATGATGTCGAGCATGCAACGAAACATAATATGTTCCCAAAAAATGGAGCTGTAGTTATGTAACTAGCAAAACGCAGATGTCTACGACAATTACATGTTCCATGCCCTGCTGGCCACATCGGAGGTTGCCTTTGTGCTTCTTTCGCATGGCCGCCGTTTGCGGCTCAATGGAAGGGGGTGACAACTGGGTGTATACGAAAATTGGAGTATGAACCAGCCGATTTTGTGGTGTTAACCATCCGATGCTGTCCAATGTTTCGCTTATTTTGCCATGTTGGGATTTGCATTTTTTTTTGGGAGCCCAAGTTTGAACCATGACTAAATGGGCATTTCTGTTTTCATGGGCATTCCCAATCATCCACCAAAGATGACCGCTTCTAATGCCCGGGCCCAAACGCTGGTCCACTTTGGTGAATCTGGTCCCGTGGAGTAAGTGCTGTCTGTCATTTTGGATGGTTTGAACATTTTTCAGCCATGTGCTTGACTGTTCAGAATCAAAGATGGAACCAAACGATTTTGACTCAGTGAAGCATTGGTTGCCCCTCTTTTGAACCGGTGTGTTGGTAAAACCGGGGACTCCAAAAAGCATGTTTTCTGATGTTTTCTGGGTAAACCTTGATAGGGCAGGCTAGTGGTTAAATACTTAAATATGGATTAAATGTCCAACCGGCAATAGAGGAATATTGCGCCCGTTTTTTTTTTGGCCGAGTATCCCAGACTCGCCATAGGGGTCCGGATTCCGCATCGTCATCGTCATTGGCTAAGGCAGATGGGTTCTTTTTGACTGACGTCACTGGGCTCGGTCGCACCATGGTAATGGGATGATGTATTGGATGTACAATGATGGTACTGTCATCATAGGTTGCGAAGAAACCACCATGAACCTTATACCTATGACCCGTGCCAGCTATGGATCTGGACATTTTAAAACACCGCCGTGAGTAGATGATGTACCCGTTTCTTGCAGTTCGCATGGGTATCGGCCAAAAATATGGCTCTAGTGAACATCAAAATAGATGGTAAACTGATGTTCATCCGCAAAAAGGTTCCGAAGATGTTAAACAATACCCACAGGTGTATAGATTTACATTAGCGCCCGTCAAAAAAACGGGCTAGATTCGAGCTTTTCTTGGTTGAATTCTTCCTTTTGTTGATTACATCCTCATTTTTGTTGAATGAGATCCTCATTTGTTGGCTCAGGCCTTTTTTTTTTGTTTCGTTATCTTATGTTGATGGATAAATCGTATTTGTTGATGCCATTCATTTCTGTTGGTGTTTGTTTTTGGTAATGGGTGCTTCATTCCATGCCATCCGCACATCCGGATGCACAAAACACAACCGAGGGCGCTACTGTAGGAGAAGTGCTGGACGACGGTTCCACGGCTCCCTGGAGAAATTCCCGGTGGTTGGAATGGTTGGAATGGTTCTGGGTAAACTATAACGACCGAACCCTGTTCTCCCGAAGCCTGGAATCATGTTTTTTTGAGGGAAATCATCCCCTTTTATGGCCGAAGCATTCAGGTTAGTGAAATATTATAAGTTACCCAGATGGTAATTTTTGTGGGGGGTTCCATTTTCATGGAGGATGGTTTTTGTTGATAGAAAATATCATTCCATTAGTGGGTGAAGTTTAAGCCGGACATGGAGGAATGTTGCTGCCGACTCTTCCACCAAACTTCGGCAGCACTGAGAATATTGCGCATCAATCGATGTCATACGTATATAATCGTATTCGTATATATATATATATATTATAATATATATTATAATATATATTAATATATATTATAATATATATTATAATATATATTATATAATATATATATACAATTATAATCAATTATAATTTATATCATATATATATGATTATATATGTAATATTAATATCATTGTAGATAATATTTTATAATATGTGGTGCCAAGATTCAGAGTAAGCCACCAAAACGATGGAGCCATGATTTATCACTATTGTAGCCGTATTTTGTCAAATTCTATCTTTTTTCTGGATTGCTTTCTCAGAAAACCACCTTGGCGTGATCCTTTTTGCCTGATTTCTAGCAGTATTTGGTTGGCGTCGGCCATTGGTTGGGGACAATTATGATGAACCAGTGAATGGAATGGGGTAATGTGAGATTTTGAGCTATGGCCAAGAAGAGTTGTTGGAGGTTCGACTTAGATTTCCAGGTGATTTCCAGGGAATTCCTCAATAAATATCTATGACTCGAAATCAGCTGTCGCTCAGGTGACTTGCCACCGCGCGGATGCAGAGGCTCTTATCCAACGCTGCGGCCGATTGGATCGGAGGTAGTTGATTTTCCAAACAGATTGCACAAGTTGTTTTATTTTATCATTTTCATGTTTTTGCCAGATTAGTTTTTTGAAATCTGCAAATAGCCGATTCCTTTAAAAACTAGACTAGATTGCCGGAGGGCAAATGATTGCTAAGTCACATATGCCAATGTATCCTTCAAGATATTTGAGTCCAAGATTGTCGAACTAGTCTCAAAAGTTCCGACTTACGTATCATAGCTATTTTGAATACCTGGTAAATCCAACTTCTTCGAGTGATCCTCACCAAGTGACTTTCTACCTGACATAAATTCTGACATATTTTTTGACATTCTATCTGGCATTCTGTCTGTCATTTTATCTGACGTATATTCTGACATTCTATCTGGCATTCTATCTGGCATCTACTCTGACATCCTATCTGGCATCCTTTCTGGCATCTATCCTGACATTTTCTCTGGTATTCTATCTGGCTATTCTGACATTCTTTCTGACATGGGCACTGCCGGACCTCTCCTGCGCAAGGGTCAGTGCGTCCGGCAGGAGGTCGCGGTATCTCGCGGTTGAGGTTAGGTCCGGAAGTGCCAACTAAAATCTGGAGGTCGCGGTTGAGGTCCGGCAGTGCCCATTGAGATCTGGAGCACTCCCCACTGAGACCTGGCGCTCGCGGTTGAGGAGTGCAGTGAGATCTGGAGGTTGTGGTTGAGGTCGTCCGTGCCCCTGAGATCTGGAGCTCACGGTTTTGGTTGAGGTCCACTGGGATCTGGAGGTCGCAGAGAGGAAGGAGAGGAAGGAGAGGAAGGAGAGGAAGGAGAGGAAGGAGAGGAAGGAGAGGAAGGAGAGGAAGGAGAAGGCAACTGATAAAGCCTAGAGATCCTCACCCGGCAGGTGGGGAATAACAAGATCGTTTATTCTTTACGAAAACATACGAAAACTAGATTTGTAACATGGGAGATCAGACTGAGATGTCACCCAATGCCACATGGGGCTTCCTTGGTTCCAGGTGATGGGCGCCCCACTTTCGGAAGATCCAAGTTGGGCCCCAAGAATCGCAGGGCAAACGAAAAAAACATCATCAAGTTCTGAATCTCGGAAGGCCATCCTCCCTCGCCAGGTGCCGAAGAGGTGAACGGCCTCTTCCAAACCTTTACCTCACAGGCCACCGGCCATCGGGTGGGAAGCAGCTACCATCGGGTGGAATGGGGGGCGTCCGCCTGGAGATTTTGAACTCAGATGTTCCGGGGGCCGGGTTTTCTTTTAGTGTTTTTTTATTACCTTTTCCTGTGAGTGAAATGAAGGTTTTGGAGGCTGCACCCCAATGTCTGTAGCACGCCTCCACCATTTTTTTGGAACTGTGTGCATAAGCCATTTTTTCAACTAAAGATCATGTTGCCCACCATTTGTCGGTTATGACACCCAAGTTGTCCTATTTTCCATATGGCAATCCTCCCCGGGTGTTCAAGGATCAAAACATTGAAATCCGACTGGAACCAGATTTTAAGTTGGAATTTCTGAAAGATTGCATGCATTGTGAGACAGCTCTAGGGCCTTCAGTGAAGAAAACATGCAAAACATGTCTCTCGGCTGTTCATGTATTGCGCAGTCCCATTGCCCATGAATTTCATTATTGCATGTCAATGGATAGCATCATATAGCATCATATGGATTTCCCAAACAGCGCTCAGCTATCGTGATCTATGATAACCACAATCCAGCTCATGGTCACCCAAAGATCAAATTTAATGTTTTCATATGTGGGTATGCTATTACATGAAACATATAACTACAACTATATACATATAACTATAACTATATTGATCCAATCTAATTGGATATAATCAAATATTTACATTCCATTGGAACAATCAGTTTATTTTATTGTATTATGATTCATGTAGACTATAGCAATCAAGACAATTTTCACATATAGATTACCCACAGACTATAAACATTTTACAGACATATTCTCAAAGGAAGTTTCGTAGAGAAACTCCAAGTTACGGATTGTTTTATTCTCACTAGCCCAAAGATCATTGTAACCAGTTGGCATGTGCCTCAAGAGATCATGAAGCCACATTCAAATTCTCACTAGCACAAAGATTATTGTGTCCAGTTGGCATGTGCCTCAAGAGATCATGAAGTCACATTCTCACTAGCCCAAAGATCATTGTGTCCAGTTGGCATGTGCCTTAAGAGATCATGAAGTCACATTCTCACTAGCCCAAAGATCATTGTGTCCAGTTGGCATGTGCCTTAAGAGATCATGAAGTCACATTCTCACTAGCCCAAAGATCATTGTGTCCAGTTGGCATGTGCCTTAAGAGATCATGAAGTCACATTCTCACTAGCCCAAAGATCATTGTGTCCAGTTGGCATGTGCCTTAAGAGATCATGAAGTCACATTCAAATTCTCACTAGCAAAAAGACCATTGTGACTGTGTCCAGTTGGCATGTGCCTTAAGAAATCATGAAGTCACATCCAAATTCTCACTAGCAAAAAGATCATTGTGTCCAGTTGGCATGTGCCTCAAGAGATCATGAAGTCACATTCAAATTCTCACTAGCAAAAAGATCATTGTGTCCAGTTGGCATGTGCCTTACGAGATCATGAAGTCACATTCCCACTAGCCCAAAGATCATTGTGTCCAGTTGGCATGTGCCTTAAGAGATCATAAAGTCACATTCTCACTAGCCCAAAGATCATTGTGTTCAGTTGGCATGTGCCTTAAGAGATCACGAAGTCACATTCTCACTAGCCAAAAGGTCATTGTGTCCAGCTGGCATGTGCCTCAAGAGATCATGAAGTCACATTCTCACTAGCCCAAAGATCATTGTGTCCAGTTGGCATGTGCCTTAAGAGATCATGAAGTCACATTCTCACTAGCCCAAAGATCATTGTGTCCAGTTGGCATGTGCCTTAAGAGATCATGAAGTCACATTCCCACTAGCAAAAAGATCATTGTGTCCAGTTGGCATGTGCCTCAAGAGATCATGAAGTCACATTCAAATTCTCACTAGCAAAAAGACCATTGTGACAGTGTCCAGTTGGCATGTGCCTCGAGAGATCATAGTAGCTAAAAGATCATTGCGTCCAGTTGGCATGTGCCTTAAAGAGATCATGACGTCAGATTTTCACTAGCCCAATGTCAGTGTGTCCAGTTGGCATATGCCTTACGAGATCATGAAGTCCTGAAGTCACATTCTCACTAGCTAAAAGATCATTGTGTCAAGTTGGCACCTGCGCAGAGGTCGAGTAGAGGTAGAGTAGAGGCAGAAGTAGGAGTAGAGTAGAGTAAAGCTTTGTAATAGAGTAGAGCAGAAGTAGAGTATAGATAACGCATTAACGCTGTGTAGAGTAGCGAAGACTAGAGGTAGAGTAGAGGTAGAGTCGAGGCAGAAGTAGAAAGTAGAGTAGAGTAAAGCTGTGTAGAGTAGAGAAGAGTAGAGTAGAGAAGAGTGGAGTATAGCAGGGTAGTGTAGAGAAGAGGAGAGATTAGCAGAGTAGAGTAGAGCAAAGTACAGTAGAAGTAGAATTAGAACAGAGTAAAGCTGCGTAGAGTAGAGAAGACGCATGATGAGTAGAGTAGAGCAGAGTAACGTAGAGCAGAGTCGGGTAGAGGACAGTAGAGCAGAGCTGAGTAGAAGTGGAGTAGGGGTACAGGTAGGTAGCGGTAGAGTAGAAGTTGCGTAGGGGTAGATGTTGAGTAGAGTAGAGTCGAGAAAAGTAGAGAAGGGCAGGGAAGTTTGTAGAGTTAGGTTTTGCACAAAACATTGTTCTTTCGGGTAAACGGAGGTTACGTTGCGGAGAAAAGTTGGCTCGCGTGCGCAACCAGGTGAGCCGTCATCGCTTTACCGTGGAATCTGTCTCGAACTGCGCGCGCAATGTAAGTGACACTTTTTCCTCTTCTTTGCTGATGCTGTGCTTTTGTGTTTTGCATGTCAATTTGTGCAGATCGCAGTGGAATGGCTTCGCAAGCTTATCGAACTGCTACATCATGGATGCGCATCTGTGGCAGATCGCAACTGCTACATCATGGATGCGATTTGAATGTTAGGATTTGCATGAAACATTGTGTTTTTTCCGGGTAAACGGAAATTACGTTGCGGAGAAAAGTTGGCTCGCTTGCGCGACGGGATTAGGCGTCGCCGCTTTACCGTGGCATCTGTCTGGAACTGCGCGCGCAATGTACTGAGGGTTCCAGGTGACTTTTTCTCTTCTTTGTTGACGCTGTGCTATGGCTATGGTACTTTGCATGTGTTGAGACACTTTGTGCATTCGAACTGGTGCATCAAAGCGATGCGTTCTACTGTAGTGTGTTGCAATTCTTTTTGTCTTTTTTAGCTCGTGTCTGCTGATCGCAGTGGAATAGCTGCGTCAAGGTTCCTCACTGCTGCGGCTGCGTGCGAAATACTATTGTCTTTTGCAGCTGAGATTCGTAAATCGTATTGTAGTAGCGGCATGAAGGTTGCCAATGATGCTTTGGCAGCAGAATTTTTCCATTTTGGCGCTGATGATTCCCCTTTTAAGTTCCTTTCAAAAAGTGCTTCAAAATCGTCGTTTTTCCGCTTTGGCGTCGAGATCCAGTTTTGGAGCTGCAATTTGTGTAGCCGTCGTGCGTACTAGGTGTAAAAGCTTGCTGTGTGTAAAAGCTTCCATCTCTGTGAAAAGAGGTGATAAGAGTTGGCAAGAGTTGAGAAGAGTTGACAAGAGGTGACAAGAGTTGAGATGAGCTGAGAAAGAGGTGAGAACAGTTGAGCGGAGGTGAGACGCGGTGGGAAGAGTTGATAAGAGGTGGCACGAGGAGAGAAGAGTTGAGATGAGTTGAGAAGGTTTGAGAAGAGGTGAGCAGAGGCGAGAGTCGTTGACAAGAGTTGAGAAAAGCGGGGAAGAGGTGAAAAGAGTTGAGCTGATCGGAAGAGACGAAAAACTTTGAGAGCTGTTGCAAAGAGTTGCGAAAATTGAGAAGGGCTGAGATGGTCTGAGAAGAGCTGCGAAGAGCTGAGAAGTGGTGGTCACAGTTGAAAAGGGGTGAGGCAAGATGAGGACGAATTCACAGAACAGAATTCAGAAGATGTGAGGCCTCACTCCAGTTCCTATAGGCAAACCTTATCTTTGGATCCTATAGCGTCACAGTCCTTAAACCTGGAAACTTCCGCCACCCGCCTTGCGCGGGTTCTACTTGTATCTATAGACCGCATATATAGAATATGTACCTTCACACACACACATATATATATATATCTCTCTCTCTCTCTCTGTATGTAATAATTACAATAATTGCAATAATCATCCAGATTGGTCCAACTGCCCGACGCTGCAGGTCTCCTATGTCGCCAAGGCCGTTTGCCACGCAGCCACTGTGGGGAGCGAGGCGCGGTTTGGAGCACTGGGATTCAATGACCCACAAACATGGTGAACATCGGAGCTTAACCATGTTTAACCAGCAAACAGGAGGATATTATCTAACATGTTTTGGGAGGATGGATTCATGATCTACTTTCTTTTTTGTGTTGTGGATTTCTGCTGATTCATGGATGATTCTATGCTTGGATATATAGCCACGGTTCAGTTCATTCAGGGATGGAGTTTTGTTATCCTGTGTTTCACCAGTCCAGTGATATGATCCTCTGATAATGCCAGCTTTGCGATTTTTATGATCTTGGTTGATTTCCCATTCCAGGCAATGGTTTATGTTACTTATCATGTTTTTCCTGTGGGAATGCAGGCATCGGCATTTTAGTTTTCCACTGGGAATCACCATTTCATGTGTTTTATTAAAATAAATACGGAGCATTGCGATTCCCTTTGGAAGTCTCACGCGGAACCAACGAAGTGGCCATATCAAACTGCAGAACATCATTGAACCCATTTCCAGATTGGGGGATGGAGATTTGCGACTATTGATAGATGTGGTTTCCTGTGTGGATAGTAAATTAATTACCAGAACTTCTTTTCAACAGCCAAATATAATTGGAACCCCAAAGGTTTGGGATGAGGTCTCCAAATATAGCATGGATCTAGGGCCACTTTTTTGGGGAGATTGTTTGGTGGCTGGAGAAACTCTGAAATGAATTCGCGCGCAATCTTTCTTAATCTGCCGTCTCGATATCCTTCAAGAACAAATTTGGCGTAATTGGCAGGAGTATAAAATTTGAAGAAAACCACAATGCGGGATGGGCTAATATCTAATCTCCAATATCTCATATCTTTCCCACCAACTAACAAGAGCCAGTTTCTGTAAGGGCAGCTGCCACTGGCAACCCAAGATAGCCCAAATAGTTTGCCCTGCCGAATCGTCACGGAACTGACCTGAAGACCCTGTGCAATGGGAGGCTTTGGTTCTTTGGGCTGATGTTTCCAAGTTGTGACCAACGGATCGCACCGTTTTCTTTATTTTTCTTTCAACATTTACAGTGGTTTCCCATGGTTTCCCCCTTAAAAATGCCGACCCTCTTCAGTTTCCATTGTTTTTTCACCTAGTGTTGTTTGTTTTCCCCGATTCCTGGAGGTCTCAGAGGCAATGCCCATCCTACTGGCGACCCTGGCGGGTGTTTGATGCAGATGTGGCATGGAAAAGAAACCGGATAACATGTGAGCACCCCCCCTCAAAAAAAAAACATAGTGTACATCGGGCATTATGTGGACACATCAACTGGCAGACCTGTTCTGATTTAAGGCCTTCAAGGCTTTAAGATGCTTTAAGGAGGAAATCACCGTGGGGAGATTTGACGAGATTTTGAGCAAACAGAACGAGTTTAGCAAAAAAAACACGTTTTTAGCTACCAAGAACTCGGCAAATCTTACCCACCATTTGTGCTTCTTTTTGCAGTGCAAGGCCATGCTGATGCTCCGTGGGCCTAAGCTCTTACAGGCGTGCATGGGAATGGTTCCAGACCTGGATCTGCTGATCTGCTGATGATCTGCTGATGATTTTCTCTTATGTGAATCCACCATTTACTCCTTGCTAATTTAACATCGCCATGGAATCCATGACCCGTTTACCACGAAAAAAACATCGCTATTTTCCATAAAAATAGCTATACCGTAGGGTAGCTAATCTGGAACATATGAAAAAATCCCAACAGTGCCTCTTGGGTGGAAAATTCTCGATGCCGTAGGTCCGCACCGCAGCGCTAGACGCCCTGCAGTGGGGTGCACCCAGTGACTCTTGGGTAAACCTTGGTTGAGTAGGTGGATGGTTGCTGTTTTTCCGTAGTAAATGGTGCTATAAGCGGTGGTATAAATGCTGGTACAAATGGCGCTTTTTGCTTCTAACCAGCCGAACATGACAGCAGACAGCAGGATGGGTTCAGCCTGAATGTTGATTGGCTAAATCTGGAGCGCCCAGGGCAGGATCGGGGCCCCGACATGATGACCCATGAATGCCCATGAACATGGATAAGATGACCATAAGACGACCAACATTTTCTGTAGCATTTGAGGGACATTTTTGGAGGATAGGATCCCTGTGTGGAGGCATGGTTCTATTTACGGCTTAGGGGGGCAGCTGGCTTGGAACTGCGACCCAAGGAAAACCACAAACTGATCACCAACAGTGACCCCCTAGCAGTCATACTATGAAACCATGCATATCCCACTTAGATCTGGGCCTCCAAAATCCTCCAAGCATGTTACGACATGATGATCGCCAAGTGACAGAGAGATTGAGATGGGTTGAGGCGAACTACGGTATGATTTCATCATTTCCCCGACTTGCTTGAATCAGAAGGTACCATTTACATGAATCCTCCTATATGGCAGTGTGTCAAAACCTTGTACCCCTGGTGAACATCAAAATAGCTGGTAAATGGATGTTCATTCCCCTAAAAGTTGCATTTATAGGTATTGATCCATGGCCATATTTTAAAAATTATAGATGTATTTCATGGGATTTTTCCCATCGTTTTACCTCTTTCAAATCCTCCGAGCCCCAGCTGAGGTGCAGCTTACCACTGGCCTCTGGCGCGCGATCTCTGAGCGCTTTCCTGGCGGCTGGAGGCCTCTTCGTGCTGCTGAGCATGTTGTCGCCCTCCACCAAGCAGGGCAGCGAAGCGGAGGCACAGATGGAGCCGACTGGGGATGGATATCTTCAGCATCCCAGGAAGTTTTCGGAGTTGAAAACGATGATTTTTTGAGCCATAGAAATTGAATTGGGATGTATTCCGACTGAGATATGGCTTAGAATCCAGTTGCTAAATGGGCTTCACATCCACTTATTACGCATCATTTTTGGGGGCAGCTGACAATCAAACACAGATACGATGGGAAATCATACAATAATTCATTTTTCGCCGTGGTTAGAGGTTGAGATGAGTTGTCTGGCGCCAAGTGAGCCAGGTTTTCAGCACAAGGGGAGAATTTGATGAAGATGCCAATCTCCACCTGATCAAACCTATGACGTCTGGGGGTGTCAAAAATCAGGGATCGCAAGACGTTCTGCGAAGTATCCGTGTCCGAACCATAGTTTTTCTCTGACAATCTGACCCCCCCAATCGATCCCCAAGAAAAAAATGAAAGGGACATAAAAAATGAATATCCCAACCAACGCTGCATCCGGAGCATTCCCTTTGCGGCAACTCTCGGGCAGGTGGAACGGGCCGCTGAGCTGTTCGAAGATTTGCTGGCACAGCATGGTGTGGTGCCCAGGTGACGGGAATTTGACCATGTTTGACTTTAACATTTCAACAAATGGGGATGGGTCAAAACCCTGGTACCTAGTGAACCCCAAAATAGCTGGTAAATGGATGTTCATCCCAATAAAAATGTATCTATAGGTATTGACCCATACCCAAATACCCTCCGGTAACCAAAGATGTTTTGCTGGAAAATCCTCCATTTATGAGAGATGATTTTCCCAGAAACCAAACCGTTGATAGGGCATTTCCCATTGCTACGTTTGATTCGCGGAGGGTATTTTGACCTTAACATTTCCAGTTTCAACAACATGTCTTTCTTCGCAATCCACAGATTCACTGATGCTACCCTCTGGTAAACAGCCACATTGCTATGGAAAATAACCATGTTTAATGGGTAAATCAACTATTTCTATGGCCATTTTCAAAAGTTATGTTAAATTACCAGAGGGTACTCCAAACAACCCTGTACTCCATTGTCCAGGTGATGTCTTGGGTCCCTTGTTGGAGGCGCTGGGATGCTGGGACAGACTTGATATATATATATAATATACATATAATATATATGATATTATATATATATATATATCTTTATATATATATTATATATATATATATAATATATATATCATATATATTATATGTATATATATTATATATATATTATATGTGTATATATATAATATATATATAATGTATATATATAATGTATATATATATATATATATTATAAGATGATGGCTGACTTCGGAAGCAGGGACAGCAATCCCCAAAAGGAAAGCAGAACCTTCCAGCCAAGCAAGATGACAAACACTTGATGAAACTTGGGTTTGAACATATGGATGATTTTCTGATTGGAGAAAAGATAGAGTAATTAATTTCCATTATGTGGGGACGGGTCTTGATTCGGGGCGATTGCTTGATAGGGGCATGCATAACTGAACTACTCGTTTTTCCCGAATGCGTAGCAAGGGTTCCCGTTTCACTCTGGGGGTCTGGGGGTTGAGGGTGTGTTCGCTCGACGTTGCGTTCACGGTCGCAACCGTTCGCAACCGTTCGCAACCGTCCGTGTGAGGACCGTATGGCCGTGCCTATGGTAAGGTGGGTATCGAATGGTGGCCGATTGCTGTTCGATATCTCAATGAAGTATGGAAGAGAAACAGAACAGAGGCCATTGGGGCCATCCCACCGTTCATGTCCAAAGTGCTGATCAGAAGAAGGTATTGGCGCACAAAGGACATGGAACCCAACAACGAAGAGGTTCACTACCTCGCCCCATCCTGGCGGAACTATGGGCATTGGGTACTTCGCTCAGACAACACACAAACCTTGACCAGGGCTGTCATCACCAACACCGTGGAGCCAGTCACTGAGGACACGTGGATTGCCTTAGAAGACAATCTGACTCCCTTGGATCTTCGAAGGAGAATTCGAGGAAAAGCCATGATCAGAAAGGTACAAGAGGAGAAAGATGAAGAAAGCAGGCAAGACAGGCTGAAGCGGGAAAAGGTGATACAGGAAGAGGCAGAACATGCCTTCTATGATGATGAAGAGGTTGTTGAGGCCGTACTCAGGGGGGTGAAAGCCATGCAAGAGATGGATCAAGAAGATGAAGGAGAAGTGCTCCAAACGAAAATTGTGGGCACTGCTGAGGTGGTAAAGAAGAAAGACCTTTGGCATCAGGCCATTTCCAATGAGATCACTTCACTCTTCTCAGAAAAGAAAGCGTTGAAGCTCTTGACGAAAGAGGAGAGCGACAAGTATCTCAAAGAAAGAGGAGCGATTCCACTACCTTCCAAGACCGTATTTACGGTGAAGCCCGACCCGACTGATCGTCGGGGAAAGCGAAAATGCCGCATAGTTGCATGTGGCAACTGTGAGAATGTGGGTGGAGATGAAAACTGTTTTGCGGCAGGAGCAGATGCTGCCGCCCTCAGGCTGGCACTTGCTCTGGCCACAGTTCGCAAATGGTGCGGAATCAATGTGGACATTCGCACCGCCTTTTTGAACGCTCCCTGGAAACATGAAAAGGGGGGTGAAGATTGGTTTTTTGAAGAAGAAGGCGAAGAAGCTCCGCTGCCAATGCTTCTTGGGCCACCACCAATTTTGGTCAAACTTGGCTACTTTCCTCCCTATCAGCTCTGGGAGGTTTTGCGAGCTCTTTATGGCTTCCGGAGGTCTCCGAAACTCTGGAAGGATTATAGAGATGAGGAGATGGAAAAGATGAGAGTTGGAAAGATGAGGCTGCATCAGCTTGAATCAGAGCCGAGCACATGGGCCATCCGCCAAGAAGAGACTGGCGAATTGCAAGGGCTCATGCTCACCTATGTTGATGACATTTTGGTCCTTGCCTCAGAGGAGACTGCAGAAGCTTGGATCAGCTGCATCCAATCCAAGTGGGAAACCTCCGTCCCTGAGAAGGTGGGCTGTCAGCAAACCACCCGGTTTTTGGGTATGGAGTTGTCTCGAGATCAAAATGGAGTGTGGTGCGCCACTCAACACTCCTACACTTTGGATCTCTTGCAGAAGAACATGGGGATGGACAGAGAGAAGTGGGGATTGAAGAAGATTCCCATGTCAAAGGAGGATGGAAGTTTGGATAGTGATGGTGAGGAGGATGCAGAAAAGACAGTGGAAAAGGTTCGAGAAGCACAGAGAATCGTAGGTGAGCTGACCTGGCTGGTGACCAGGTGTCGCCCCGACATCATGTACGTCATGTCCAGAATTTCCAGATGGACCACCAGACGACCTTCCAAGGTCATTGCTGCAGCGCCTCAGATCTGGAAATACCTTGCGAATTCCATCCAAGAAGGGATTCGCTTTGGAGGAAACGAAGATGGTTGCCTAGACCTCCTGGTCTACACTGACGCGGCCTATGGAAATGAAGGCCACGGATGTTCAGTGGTGATGTGGCTGGGAGCTCCAATTTTGTGGCGAAGCTCGCGCCAACAACTTCAAACCGCCTCTACGGCAGAGTCGGAGCTGTTGGAGATTTTGGAAGGAGGAGTTTTGGCAGAGGCAGTCCGAGTAGTGGTGGAAGAAATTTTGGAAAAGGCAGTGCGATGTTGGCAGTACTCGGATTCTGCCTCAGCCATCGCCATAGTTGGAGGCGACAGTGCGTCCTGGAGGACGCGCCACTTGAGAAAGAGGGCTCGCTACATGAGATGGCGGGTGCTGAGTGGAGATGTCATCCTCCGACACACTCCAGGCAACGGCATGATCGCCGACCTGGGCACCAAAGCTTTGGCGGCATTGAAGTTGGAGGAGCTGAAGAAAGCCATGGGCATGACAGATAGAAAGATCAAAACAGAAAAAGAAAAGGAAGATCTCGGTGTGGTGAGAGGGCCTACCGAAGAAAAAGAAGAGAATGGCGTGGTGAGAGAGCCGGCCATAGAGACGAAAGAAGCGAAAGGAGGGATAAAGTCCCCAAAAGATATGGTCAGGATGGCGATGATCATGGCCATGCTCAGCCGAGCGAAGGCCGAAGATGAAGATGGAGATGCAGGAGAGGAATCATCCATCTTCTTTGACATGATGATGGTATATACAATAGTGGTGGTGTTGGTCACGTTGGCCATTCAAAGCGGCTGGCAGCGACGACTGCTCAGGGCTGAGACGGCTGTGGGATCAGATCGATCCCGCGGCGAACTCGCTCAACGGAGTGCCAGGACATCGGGTCTGATGACCGATGGTCCAACCTCCGTCCCGGGTGAGACGGTTCTGGGATTCGGTGGAGGAGACCAATCTCGGGACGAACTCCCCAGGGGAAGCAGTCAGTTGCTCGGGAGTGCCAGGACATCAGGTCTGACGTCACAGACTGGTGGTCCAACCTCCCTGCCGGGTGAGACGGTTCTGGGATTTGGTAGAGGAGACCAATCTCGGGACGAACTCCCCAGGCGAAGCGGCCAACCATCTGGGAGTGCCAGGACGTCGGGTCTAGCGTCACAGACCGATTGTCCAACCTCCCCGCCGGGTGAGACGGTTCTGGGATTTGGTGGAGGAGACCAATCTCGGGACGAACTCCCCAGGCGAAGTGGCCCACCACTAAAAGAAGAAAAGGAAGAAACACCAAAGGCTGTAAAAAGAGCCAAAAGTATGGGCCAGTCTTCTGCGTCCAAACAGGACGGACAGAAGAACACTTATGGCCAACCAGCTTCAAAACTGGAAGCTCCGCTACCAGAAGATCAAACAGCCTCTGCAGGAATCCAAGAACCAGCGATTCCCAAGGCGGCAGCAGAAAAGAAAGAAGTTGCTCCGCCACCAAAAGTTTTGCAATCAAAGTCAAAAGGAAAGAAAGGTGATGAAAAGAAGCCAAATGAAACGACCTCAACAGGGATGACGCAGATCAGAACCAACCATGCTGCAGCCGAGCCAAAAGTTGCAGCTTCCTCATCCACCAGCACTGGTGCTCAGATCCCTGCGGATCCATCTTCCAGTGCTGACCCATCGATTGACCTGTACTTTACAGGCCTTGGAAAGAAATATCACTTCCGAAAGGATTGCTATGGGTTGAGAAATTCACAGATGGTACGACACACCGATATCTGTGAGCAGTGTTTTCCTCAACTTCGCGGATGGCATCCTCGAGGGAGAGACATGTATGGAGCTGGATTGAATGGACCCCAGCACACCGATGTGACTCACTGCGAAAAAATGCATGGATATTCCATTGCGTATCAGCCGTGTAATTGGTGTGCGAGGCCAAATGAAAGCGAAAAGTGAAAAAAGGTGCGATGACATGCAAAGTGAAAAAATTTTGGAAAAGAAGAGCGGAAAAAGAACATCTGAGAGAGGGCTTGAGCTTTGAATGTAACACTGTCGTGTAGATGGTGTGAGATATATTTTGCTTTTTTCGTGTGACTGTGCCTCTAGCGAAACACAGTCAGGGGGTGTGCGAATTGCATATTCCCTATTTAGCATTCATGTCATGACTTTGCAATTGTCATTTCAATCAATGGGCATTTCACCATAGCCCTTTTTTCCAAGCTCAAAGATCGGTCGGAAAAGACCGGTGAGTCCAACGTGAAGGACTTTGGAAAGAGAGTTAAAAGCGCAGGACCACTTGTCTGACCGTGGAGGACTTTGTGTGTCTAACGCAAGGAGTTTGAGGTGTGGACTAGTACCTGGCTTTTCTGGCCGAAGACGTGTCAGGACTGTCAGTGCTAGTACCCCCGATAATATTACCCGGGTGAACCTGTCGCGAACAGAAACCACCAACCAGCATTTGTCAATTTCCCTATTTTTTTTCAAAGGCTTGGTTGGTCATCCATCACCAGGTGGCCCTGTGCGAGTTGGCCAGTGACTCGGGTGCCGCGGAGCTGGCGGCAGTGGGGCTGAAGCGGCAGAGGTCGGTGGAGCCTCGGTGATTAAATGGGGAATAAATGGTGAATAAATGGAAAACCGATGGAGCTTTCATGAGGTCATATGGGAATTATCCCCAAATCATCCAGTCGTCATGGATGACCATATTGGCACCTGGTAGGTGACTTGGGGAACCCCTATGACTTAAGAAGCCCCCCAGATGGATCAAACTTTTCCAGATCATCGCGCAGTGGGAATATCATTGAGATATGTTGGGATATTTTATGTGAATTTTGTGGTACTGGGGATATGAGATGGTACATTGTGAATGTGGATTTAGTGGGATGTAATGGGGATGTACAGGGATATAATGGTAATTTGATGTAATGGGGATGTAATGGGATGTACTGGGTCCTGTTCCACTTCATAGGTGGGTCTATGGCCATGGTTTTAAGTTATATCCTGATTCCTGGCCACGAGATGCATGGAATGATGATGACGACGACCCAGACATGAGGATTTTGGAACGACAAACGGCTTTTCATAGGCCACGTCATGAATTTTGAAGCTGTTTGCATCCAGGGATGGTTGATCTTTCTGAATGGAGTAAAAAAGAGACCAGTCAACATTGAAGAACTGTGGGTACTATAGTTGGGCGGATTCTCTTGAGGGACCATAGCTACTACCGCCAAGCCGCTCAATTCGGAGACGCTGTAGCCAACCAAATTAGGGTATCACTTATGAACAGGTTGGTGGGAATTCCTGGTCAACATGAAAACATAGGGTTTCCACCAACAAAAGATGATTTGAATTCAGACCCTGTCTGAAGCCAGAGATTCCGGTCGTTTCAGAAAATTTTTGCGGGCAACCAAATTTGACACCACCAAACTGTGCTTCGCTGTTCTGATAGACACGAGAACATGAATCTGTCATGGTATCTGTCAATCTCAACCGTACAGGGTCCGATAGGGGCCCAATCCACTGGATATTTCATTTCTCCACAAAAACCAAAGAATAAGCCAATGAGCCCCAAATGAGGATTTTTGGTCAGTGGAAATCAGGGAAATGTCCCGAAATTATGACTTTCATCATATTCCACATGAACATTGCCATAAATTAGGCTCCGTCTGGAGGTCCTATCTTTCACATCTCAACGTGATCTTGGGAAGATTTGCAGGCGAACCATGAGGGGAAGGGGCGATGGGGACGACGTTTCTGAATGGGCTTGTTTTGTATCTAGCGAATGATGAATGGG
Source organism: Cladocopium goreaui (assembly GCA_947184155.2). Lineage (NCBI taxonomy): Eukaryota > Dinophyceae > Suessiales > Symbiodiniaceae > Cladocopium > Cladocopium goreaui. The sequence continues at coordinate 80,253 of CAMXCT020000501.1, read as the reverse complement.
GATACAAACCACATGTTATTTGGATTTCGCATGATTTCGCCCATAATTTCTTTTACCTGTACATAAGTAGGGCCCAGCACTTCTAAATTTGATTTTCACCTATCCAACTGTTGAGATATCCACCATAGACCTTGGCCTAGTTGCAAACCGATTACATATCTCAGAGGCCCACCCCCACCGCGTTCCCTCTTTCTTGTTTTTTTTTTGGCCTCACAAGCTGGGTTATCACCTTGGATAGTGGAGAATGAAGCTAAATGTGTTGCGGGGTCAGGCGGGGCCACTACAAAAAAGTTTTCTGATCCTGACTGGGGCGGCATCTCAGTTCACCCTGCCGAAAAATATATGGGGACGGCCTCAGGTCATCCGAAAGCTAAGAGCATCTTCGCACAGCTGCTTAGCAACCTGGTGATCCTGGTGGAGAATGGGGCGAATCCTAACCATCTCTGATTTGGGTCTCCGAACTGAGGGGGTTGGTTGTGGGGGGAGTGTGGGATTGTGCGATCCCTGGCTTTGGGGACAACTCATGCACATATACATATATACATATAATTATATATTAATTATATTATTATTATATATATACACATAATGTTTGCTGATGTTCAGTGACTTACAATCTTCGCCAAACCAAATGTTGGCTTGGTATAGGTCACTCAGGGGATCAACTGTCCTGTGACATTGCTTTGATATCTGATTTTGTGCAGTAAACCGAATGGCAACGCCCAAAGTTCATCAACTTTAAAGGTGACTACCCTCTGGTAAACTAACATAACTATGGAAAATCACCAGTTTTATTGGGAAAATCAACTATAAATTGCCATTTTCAATAGCTATGTTAGTTTACCAGAGGGTAAATCAAAAGCAGGCGGTAAAAGTAGCTATGGTTCAGTTTTCTTTTGGTTAAAGTTGACTTCACCACAGTAATTCCTGGGAAAACCAACCAAACCTGGCCTTTTTTTCCCACTATCCTTCAGCCAAGGCAAGTACTTGCGGCTCTGCGATGCTTTGGAGGTTGTGTGCTATTGCAGCCAAGACAAAGTTTGGCGAATGACCCGCTAGAGTCGCATTGTTTGGAGGAAATTTAAGTGTATATATACATACATATGATAGTATATATATATATATATGAACCATTCATTTCAATGGTTCCAAAATCATGTTTGCTCTTTCAACTCTTTTTTGGTTTTCTTATCCAGGATCATCGTTTTGCTTTCTAATGGGATTGCTGCAACTATCACAGGCCTTGCCTTCCTGCTGGCCGTATGTACCTGCGACCATGAGGCTGGAACCATGAGAATTCAACCCCCAAAACATCCCAAAACTGGATTTTCAAATGGTTCTGATCATGAAAAACGGTGGTTCCTCTTTTTGATCCTCGGTTAATTTCGCCCACGGGGCCTTTTTTTAGGTTTCTGGGGGTTGCAAGCCGGTCACCCTTCGCTAGGCCAGCCGTTTTAGAGTTGCTGGAAGAGGCTTTCCACTCCTCGCAGGCGGGGCATTGCCTCCAGAGCCCAGGTTCCCCCCCAAATGTATCATCCTTGGAAAATGTTGGGAACAAACAATGTTGGGAAAAATGGGAAAATGTTGGGAACATGTTGGGAAATAACGTGAAATCACCATTTCCAAGCTATTTCCAGAACATCTTCCCATGACCTCCCTGGTAAAGATGGTCTAGCATTCCATCGTCCCAGCCACCGATCAGGCCACGTCCTCGGATGCAAGGGCCCTCTTGGCCAGGGGCTTGGTGTTTTCCATGGCAGGATGGTCCCATCAGGGAGGGTACTATGGTTGTTGTGATCCAGAGTATCCAAAAGGTGTTTCATGTGAACATTTGGTGAACTTATGCTATCAAATATTAGGTGAAATTCGGTGAAATTATGGTATCATGTGAATCAAATAATATGTGCTTTCCATTTTTTGATCCCGAACATGCGTTGATCAGAAGCCATGTTGACGGACAAAAGCTCGTTGGCAGCTGAAAGTCTAAGATAGTAGTATTAATGTCCAATTCGCTACCGGGGATGATCTTATGATCTCCAATGACGGTTGAAACCAGCTTGCCAAGCTTGTATCTTTCAATTTCTTGCAATACTATAATTATATAATATTATATAATATATATCTAATCTATCTGAATCTATCTCATTGGTAGCCTGGCCAAAAGATGACTTAATCCCAAAATGACCAGATGTGTTGCTCCAAAGTGGTACCTCGACCCAAGGCATCTCTCCAAGATTCATCGGTTCCTATGGAGTTGCAGGACATGGAAACCGTGATGGTGTTGATGGCCGGTGAGTCCCATTAAACATTTTCAACCAAGCTTTTTGCCATTGCAAAACACCAGTTTTCTCCTATATCATATATCATTTTAAACAATGTCAGCCTGACTTGGGAAACTTTTTTTTTTAAATGGAGGTTTCAGATGCTTTTTGTTGAAATCAGCGCTCATCCCAGAAAATCATGTACAAACACATCAAACAAGTTATAAGTTGAATCTTTGGGACATTTGTCAGATCCCATCTCCCGCAGGCCTTTGTCTTGCAACTTCTGCGGAAGGTCTTGGATCCAGGCCGCAAGGCGCCGAATGGGAGGTGATCGACAGAAACTTGGAGGTCGCCAAGACAAACCTTTTTTTGTTTGAGGTTTTTGGGTTTACCCAGTTTACCGCATTTAATTAGATAGCTTCAGGTTGCTGTCCATGCAATTCTAGGACTTGTAGTGGAGCTATCCCGATTCCATTGTAACAACTATTGTTCCAAGGGTAGCAGCAAATTCACCCAGTCAAAAAGATGTTTTTTCATGAGTCTATTAATGAGGTAAACCGAGTGCAGCCATCCCTAATTTCAGACACCATCCCCAAGTCGGAGGTTTATAGGTCCATAGGCCATAGATCCCAGGTGCCCACATCGCCGTAACGTTGATCCATCTGGGTGAATTATAGTGACCTCACGCCGTGACCGAACCCTGGACTCATGTTTATATTGCGAGGAATGGGATGGGCCTTATTTACCTTGCCATTTACCCAGAGCGGATATATTTTACATGGGATTAAAACCGCTATCAACATCGATCAACCATATATTCATGTTTTTTTTATTTCCGTAGATTTTCACCATACATTTTCCATACATTTGTCGAAGATATTCAAAGATGATGAGATAAAGATGTTAAAACCCATGGCCAGGCGCACAGCGTGGCTCTCTCTCCAAAGGCGGTGAATGGGGCCCTGATGGCCGCGATGCCGAAGCATCCCTTGCTGTGTCGGGTCCAGAGGCGCTTTAAGATCCACTGGTGCCAAGTAGTACCCTTTGGTAATGACTAACAGTTCGCTATTGAAAACGGCACATTTATAGTGAATTTACCAAAGATTGTGATTTTCCATAGCTATGTCACGAAAGGTAGCTCCAGAGGGGCTACCTTGAGTTTTACTTTACGAAGTAAAGGGGAGGGCGGCCAGCCCCGTTACCTGATTCTTCAGGAGATTGCTAGTCATTTTAGTAACCCCCCCCCCCCCCTCCACACCTCCCACGCACCCTAAGAGCAGACTCAAAACATTGTAATTTACAGTATTTTTGTTCTTTTCGGATCAAGAAACCACATTTTGCTACATGGTGAAACCTCCGTAAATACCAGTGTTTTTGCTAGGTGCTGGCCAAAAAACACTGTAAATACCGTGCTTTTTACTACCAGAGGCAAAAAACATCGTAAATACCGTGGTTTTGGGCTTCCGACCCGCCAAAAACATCGGTATTTACGGTGTTTTTTGCTCCGAGAGTTGCAAAAACACGCGAAAACACCACCGATTTGACGATTTTCGGCCACTACGGAACCGAGCAAAAACGCTGCAGGGGTAACACCAACACCAACAACAACAACACCAACAGCAACAGCAACAGCAACAACAACAACAACGACGACAACAACAACAACAACAACACCAACACACAACGCACAATGCACAACGCACAACGCACAATGCACAACGCACAACGCACAACGCACAACGCACAACACACAACACACAAAACACACAACACACACACAACACACACAACACACACAACACACACAACACACACACAACACACACACACACACACAACACACACAACCACACACAACAACACACACACAACAACACACAACAACACACCACAACACACAACAACACACAACAACACACGCAACAACAACACAACAACGCAACAACGCCACAACACACAACAACACACAACAACACACACAACACACAACAACAACAACACAACAACAACACACAACAACACACAACAACACACAACAACACACAACAACACACACAACAACACAAACAACACAACAACACACCACAACACACCACAACACACACACAACAACACACAACAACACACAACAACACACAACACACACAACACACAACAACACACAACAACACACCACAACAACAACACACCACAACACACAACAACACACAACAACACACAACAACACACAACAACACACAACAACACACAACAACACACAACAACACACAACAACACACAACAACACACAACAACACACAACAACACACAACAACACACAACACACAACAACACACAACAACACACAACAACACACAACAACACACAACAACACACAACAACACACAACAACACACAACAACACACAACAACACACAACAACACACAACCACACACAACAACACACAACAACACACAACAACACACAACAACACACAACAACACACAACAACACACAACAACACACAACAACACACAACAACACACAACAACACAACAACACACAACAACACACAACAACACACAACAACACACAACAACACACAACAACACACAACAACACACAACAACACACAACAACAACAACAACAACACATCAACACAGCACACAACAACACCATCAACAGCAGCAGCAGCAACAACAGACAACAACACAACAACAGCAACAACAACAGCAACAACAACAACAACAACACGAACACGAACAATACCAACACCAACAACACGACCAACAACACCAACACCACCAACAAACCCAACCACACCAACAACACTAACAACACTAACAACACTAACAACACCAGAAACACTACCACCACCAACAACACCAACAACACCAATACCAACAACACCAACAACACCAACACCACCAGCACCACCAACACCACCAACACCACCAACACCACAACCACCACCAACCCCAACCACATCGCCGAAGCCTTTCAGTCGCTTTTACCAGACTCCCCTTCATATTTTTGGAAAGAAAATGGCCGCGTCGCTTTTACCAGACTCCACTTTATGTATTTTTCCCTCCCCTCTCCCCTTCATTTTTTCTTCGGTTCCTTTCTTGCTTACCTACCTTTCGCGTTCCCCCTCTCAAGTTAGTTTACCAGAGGGTACACCACCAAGTGTTCCGTATGGAAGCCCATATTTATGGCCATAATCAATAGCTCTGGCCATACTGGCCACAAGCCAAGTTCGAAATCATCTTCCAAAGCCAACTGACATTGGGGTTCCATGTTAAGATTGAGCGTTAGTGGTTAATATGGCTTGTGAACCACTTATCACTGGGCTAGACGAGGATTATTCCCAAAGAAAAACATGTCTGACGCATGAAATCTTAGACCTTTAGAAAGAAAACGGCGCGTGATTTTCAGACCACTTAAATCCATTTAAATGGTAAACGGATAACGGGGCAGGATTTTTTTTGGGAAATCTTCGGCATGGCTTCGATGCTTCAGTCCACCTGACCTGACCAACTTTTCGGTCTCCTCGCCGAACGACGATTCCGGGAGAGTTTCCCACCGAAGCCGTAAGAAGGTGATGTCATTCTCCTCTTTTTTCCCAACTGTTGGGTGATCAACCAGTATGATACTAGGGCCACTAGGGCTTGGGATCTCAGAATCTCTCAGTCCCCAACAATCTCTCCCAAGCCTTTCCCACCTCGAGAGTGCCTTGCTTCATTTTCCAAGGTCTGGAAGTTCTGGGAACCTCCGCGCTGAAGGAGGAGGGAAAAGCCACTCCGCTTTTTGTCCGGGAAACAGCTGGCCAATTATCTTGGAGATGGGGACTCTGCAGAATCCCGTTAGCATTTCATGGAATGACAGAGGCTTTTGGGAACTTATGGAAAATCATCATTTTTCATGGGAAAATTTACTATTTGCTCATCTATTTCTTCCCCTTTCTTTTGGTAAAAAGGGACATGACACCATTGAATTTTGCATCAAAACAAGAGTGTCCAGCTTGGGGCCTGGGGCCCTGTGGAGGAGATAGAACTCCTTTTGCACCTCAGTGGGCGATTTGGGTAGGTTGGTCCAAAATTTTGACCCAGAAATTTGTCAATTCTCAGAGACAGACAATGAATTGGAGGGAGGCGACTAGCAAGTCTTACCCTTGTGATTTTCTTACCGGAGAAAGTCCTGCCATGGCGCCAGTCATTTGTGGCAGGACTTCCGGGTCTACTTGGCCAATCAGCAGTCCTTGACAAAGTTCTTGGTGCATTGCTGTTTACAGTGGCTCAGCTTGCTGACTCTTAGACGCGACCTCCAAGGGGGCTGTGGATGTTATGAGATTTCACTTTGGATATTTGTACACTCAATACATCTTGAGACTGGAGGTCATATCCCCACTTTTTTTTGTCGTAATATTTCTTTAATGGCTTCTATATCCCAATTTTAATCACTTCTTGGTGTCTTCCATTTCCTGAAACCACCCTGGAAGCTCGCTTCTGCCATCCCTTATATAGATTTTCGGGCCGGGTAGGTCCCATCGTTTGCTTTTTTTGGAGGGAGAATGAGGATGCACGAGCATTCTACAACGAGAATGAGGATGCACTCCTCATTGGATCAAGACCGGGATGAAGCCCAACTGTGGAAAATCCAGTGCGGATCATTCCTTCCCCCTAGACACATCCCAAATGCTTCCAAAGATCTGGTTTTATTCCCTACATCCGCCATGTTTTTTCCGGCCTGGGTAGTGACCTCCAGTCCACCCTGAGTTCCATTCAAGGCCAGAGAGCTGCAAAGGCGCGGATGATGTGGCTGGATGTTACTGGACCCCCAGTTTCAATTGGCAAACTTTGGGAACCGATCCATGGATACCAGTTTTTTTGATTTTCAGGGAGTTTCTGTTGCCAGGTTTGATTCTTTGACTCACCAATGGAGACAACAACATTTAATAATTCTGTCTACCTCTGACTCTTGGGAGGAGCACTTTTTGAAAGGTCGACCCATATCATTTTATCATGTTTGAGCTACACATTCTAACTCAGAATCAAATCGTGAGGGCTCTGGCAATCTCGCATGGGAGAGTCATCCTTTCTGACATGTCTGGCTTCACTTTGAACATTTGGTCATTTAGTTGCCGCGTGCAGCTGAAGATCAAACAGTCAGACTTGGGTGTTTGTTTTTGCTACGACCAAGAACTTGGATGACAATTTGCGACTGGGGTCCCACCAGCATGGATTGTGACTCCCCCCTTCATGGCTATGGATCTGTGAAGATGATTCTGGTGGGTTGCTAGTAACAAAACCAGCAACGTCCAAGCTGCTAAGCTGGAAATCGTAGTATTCATAAATAGTAATGCTAATATCGAAAAGCATGATAGAAACAACATAACACTAATAATTTAATGATATGATAGTACTCAATAGTAGTGACTAACCATAGTAAACATTATTTTAGTATCTTTTAGATTATTTTAGTATATTTCAGTACTCAGAAAAACTAATATAGCACTCCTTTAAAGTTTGGCGACTTCAACTGCCGCCGCATCGCCAGGTTCAGACGCTCTGGCCATACAACGAGCGGCTAGCAGGCCCTGTTTCACTTTGGTGCCGGGCCGCGAAAATAGATCGCTTTGCTTGCACTCATTTTATCTCATTTTGATAATATATATATATGTATATACAAGTATGTATGTATGTTTATATATTTAAAGATGTACATTGTACATATATTTATGCACTGTAAATCCCCAGACCATAGGTTATATATGGTATTCATCTCTGCTCCACATGAATGTCGCTTGGATCATCTCATATCATCCACGTCATGCAGGTCATCCACATCATCTCATATAATGCCATACATACATAGATACATAGTTACATAGATACATAGATACCTACCTACCTACATGCCTGCTTGCTTGCTTACTTACTTACATACTTACTTACTTACATGCATACATACATACGTACGTACGTACATACATACTTACATACAGACATACAGACATACACACACACATATATATATATATATATATTGGTGGGGTTGAAAGCCTTGAAGCATTGGTTCAGGATTGCCTCCCTACCCTTCGATACGGCCATGAGCCTTTCTGATCGCCAAAACCTGACAGAAAGCCGCCAGTTTCCGATTTTCGGAAAACCAATCCATTCAGAATCCCCTCAATTCATATGGGGTCTTCCTGAAATGGAGATACCCCAAAATGGATGGTTTATAATGGAAAATCCTACTAAAATGGATGACTTGGGGGTACCCCCATTTCAGGAAACCTCCATATTAACATATATTAACCACACCTGAGGGGTGTTTTTTTCCCCCATATGTGGAACTTCTGGTTTTCGTCCTCTACATCCACCATGGTATTTTTTATGAGGTGCCTGGCGAACCTGGGGGTGAGCTCCGGACGCAGCGCCAACTTGGAAGTGATTGGTCTCAAAGGTGGCGGGGGCGGGGGGGTTGGGAAGGCCAGACTTGGGAGGTATAGGGTCAATGATGATGAATGGGATGGTGAATGGGATGATTATTCCATATTATTCCATATTATTTTTTGAATTGGAGATAAGAGTCTAGAGATTCAAGAGGATAAAGCCATCTGAGTTGGGATTGTTCACGATATTGGGGTTAATGGTATTTCATGTGGTAAACCCAACAATTAATAAACCACCATCCCAAAGGGGCGCCATGACAAATCATCCCCCCAGTCCAGCCGGGCTACATCCTTTAAAAACCACATTGGTGATTGTTTATTAGCCGGTAAAAGCTTGAAAAACATGAAATTAATGATATATTATACCCTCTGGTTATTTAACATAGCCATGGAAAACCACCTATTTATAGATGGTTTACCTATAAAAAATGGGCCATTTTCCATGGCTATGTTAAATAACCAGAGGGTATACTTTTCTACCGATTCTGTGGGATTTGGATAGTAGATCTTAGGCAAGAAATTTGTCGGAAACATGGGGGATATCAAGCAACAAATTGGCTTTGACATGGTTAACATAGACACAGAGGGATTAAAACAATAGCATTGGGCATTTAATGGGCTTTCAACTGATCCATTCAGCCGGCTTGCGACCTCACTACTGGAAATGATGCTTAGCAAGCGGAACCGCCAAATCAGCTTACTCAAGGAGGGTGAATTATTTCAATTCAGCCAGGACAATACATGAGTATATTATAGTATATTGATTATCATTATATCAACGAGTAGAATGAAAATTATGGGGATATTCATCAGAAAAGATGGAGATGAAAGAAATCGATCCATGGGGATCGTTTTTTTTCAAAAAACAACATCCCGTTGGGAAGCACAGATGGTTCCTGGTCAATTGTGGAATGTAAACTCCAACGATTTTTTTGGGTACTCAGTCTGACTTGCCACTGACTTGCCACTTTGAAACATCGAAAGAGAACAGCGGACTCTGCGGACATCTGCGGACTCTGCTTGTAGCTGTTCCTTCAGCTACCCGGGTTTCGCGGTTGGGGCCATTTACTCCGCCGCATAGTGAAGGTTTACGTTGTCCGATTGGATGTGCATCCCATATGCGAGACAAAATAGAGTCGCACAGTCACTCACAAAAGGGACGACCCCAGTCATATATGGGTTTGTCTCAAAATGTGAGACATCCCCAAAATGGATCAAAATGGTAATTATAGAACTCGGATTCTATGATGATCACCCTCCGGTCATACAACATAGTTATGAACAATCACCATCTTCTATAGGTAACCGGCCATTTAACATAGTAATGGGCCAGATCACCATCATCATGATCATCATGATCATGATCATGATCATCATGGATCATCATGGATCATCATGGATCATCATGATCATCATGATCATCATGATCATCATGATCATCATGATCATCATGATCATCATGATCATCATGATCATCATGATCATCATGATCATCATGATCATCATGATCATCATGATCATGATCATCGTCATCATCATCATCATCATCATCATCATCATCATCATCATCATCATCATCATCATCATCATCATCATCATCATCATCATCCATCATCCATCATCCATCATCCATCATCCATCATCCATCATCCATCATCCATCATCCATCATCCATCATCCATCATCCATCATCATCATCATCATGATCATCATGATCATCATGATCATCATGATCATCATGATCATGATCATGATCATGATCATGATCATGATCACCATCATCACCACCATCATCACCACCATCACCATCACCATCACCATCACCATCATCATCATCATCATCATCATAATCATCACTATTATCATAATCATCACTATTATCATCATCATCACTATTATCATCATCATCACTATTATCATTATCATTATCATTATCATTTTGAATAGGTAAATCCCTGGTAAATCATCGATGCCCGCCATGGTAAATCGCGGAATGCCACTTCAATGGAGAGGCCTCTACGGATCCACCGAAGATTTCACGGTGCGGGCCTACTTAGGCGGGTGAGTTGAAGCTGCTAGTGATGTGGGGGTCTGAGGGCAGGGAGATATCCACACATAGCCATTCAAATGATGAGAAAATGATGGGAAAAGGATGGGAAAATGATGGGAAAATGATGGAGCATGTTGATAATCCATTGGAATTAGGAGTACTGTACGATATTTTTCAGTCAAAACCATGTGCAACATGTCTACAGTTGAGTGCTTTGGGTGAGCGATCAATGCACCACTGGATCGCCAGTGTTTCTGCCGCTGGATTACCGCCGAATGGTGGGGTCAGCTCTCCCAAGTTCCCAGGTTTTGGAGAGTTTTTCCTCATGAACTCGTGGTTTGGTGAATTGGTTTTACTAAAAACATCGTATGAAACTCATATGAACTATCAGAACTATCCTATTAAAATTGATGATTTGGGGGTACCCCCATTTTAGGAAATCCCCAAATGTATAACTGGTAGGTGGTTTCAAACTTTTTTGATTTTCCATAATATATGGGTTGTCATCCTTCCCATTGACTTTCATATTTTTCAAGATGGTTATCGCACCACCAACCAGATAATATGAACTATCCAAAAGCCATGTAACTCAAACTCTCAAGCGAAATTGCTGGTTAGGTTAGATCTGATGAACTCCACAGCCTTTTGCTGATCTGTGAGGCACCGCCTTGGGGATCGAGCAGCCGTGATGACTTTCATGGGAAAAGATGGGGATTTTTTCTGTGAGGATTTTCCGTGAATGTGGTAAACCCAATGCCATAAGACTATCCCATACCATTATCATGACGTTTACCTCATTACCAAGTTAGATTGCTATACCGTTCTTTTGTTTTTTCGGCTTCGGGTGCATCCGATCTCATTGCTTGGCACTCTGCGAAGAGCGCAGCGGCCAAACACAGCAATCATGGCGCAAGAAATGGTGGAAACTGATCCTTTGGGTAGAAGTTGGTGTACCGTTTGTCGTAAATTTGTATTATTACCACTTACTATCATTTATTATCATTATTAGTATCCTTATTATGTATCATTGGTAATAGTAGTTATTAATTATTAGTGATTAGTGTTTTTGGTATTATCATATATATATTACTATGATGATGACTACTATTTTCTTGATATATGCATATATATACATATATATATACATATGTATATATATATAATATTGTATTCCGAGAACAAATGGGATATTCTCATCATACCAATATTCTTAATATTTCTAAAGAACATGATGCCAATCTCCCATTCAAATGGGATATGATCCGCCCAGAGCTGAGATGATCCCCCCGTTGGATTTGACGGCTTCAGCACGGCCTGAGGGTCCGCATCTACACCACCATGGCACCAGGGAGCCGTGCGTAACACACTTAAAACCCTTAGACATGTGAATCAGATAGCAAACTTGAAGCCAGAAAAACGAACAGCAACAGCTGAGGATGGTCATGTTGAGGCTCCCCCCAGCATCCATTGTTTGAACATTTGTTTGGTTCAGTGAGATTTCTTAGCCAATAGCCATTGATTCAGGATGAGTTTGTGACGCTGACCCCGGTCGACCAAATTTCTTGGGATTTTTTCTTCGCGGGGTTGATCCCCAAGCCGCGCGCGAAAGCGCGGTCATGGTGAGGCCCAGCCCGCTGGGGAGATGGATCAACCTTGGGGATTGTGGACGGATTGTGGCTTTTTGGAAACAGACAACCGCCCCAAAAGAAAGGTGATATGATGTGGTATGGGTGGATGATCATCCAAAAAAACTTCCCCTGGTTCTCTTTTTTGTTGGAGCCGGTTTTGACACATCCCCGGGAAGTTGTGGTTCATCCCGCCGTGGTGGACAAAGACCTGAATCCTGGTGAACCACCAGGAACCATGGGTGGTCTGCCATATTCTGCCATCATTTGCCCCTCAATGGCTCCTATGTGGATGAAACTAATTGAAACCAGCGGCAGAGCATTTGGACATGAGCTCTCGAACAAATAATACAGGGTTCTTTTCGGAAGTATCTACTCAGAAACTACTCGTTGTCTGGCCTTTGTGAAAACTACCCTCTGGTAAACTAACGTAGCTATTGAAAATGGCCATAGAAATAGTGGATTTTCCCATTAAAAATGGTGATTTTCTATAGCTATGTTAGTTTACCAGAGGGTATCAATCATCCACAATTTCCTTCCATTGCTTCAAAAAGAACTCCGGCTCTGATCGGTTGGACAAAACAACACAACTTAGGGGTCGGTTTTCACCCGCCAACTCGCCAACGTTGAGCTTTTTTAAAAGATGGTGGATTCAAAGAAGTCCACCACCGATTGACTCGTTATCTCAAACACATGAGTCAACACCAGTCAAAACCATTCAAAACTGGATGAACATCCAAAAATGGTCCATAAATCAAACTAGATGGTTCCTTTTATACTCCACAATTCTGGTTTTAAATCATCCCCAAATCCCCAGCGATCGCGTGTGTCGCATAAGGTCCCCATGACCGACGCGGGCGCCGACGCCGGCGCCGGTGGGGCGCGGGCCTCGGGGCCGCCAGCGCCCCATGAGGCCTGGGAAACGCCTTGGGACGCTTTCTTGGGGATTGAAGTGATTTCGCCATCAGAACTAGGGATATATCCCATGATATCCCAAGAAATTACTATCCATGATACACTTAATCATACTTCATGTGGAAATCTGCCAATGACTGCCAATCAAAAAGGGTGATGACTTGGGGATGCCACATTATATATATATACAGTAGCCCCCCAAAAAGATGCCGAAAACGTCCGGTATTTTCATCCATTGTTGAGACGGCTATCCTCGTGTCGTTGGATCATATCAAAAGCGATGATTCGACCCTGATGCCATGTTTAAAAGGGTAAAAGTCATGGATAACACTAACCATTAGGGTTTATTGGGGGGTTAACTCTAACCAACTATTGAGCGGTTTATGATTCATATTGGCCTATAGCTAGAATATGACTTAGGGTAAAACCAAGAATAGACTTCAAGAAACCATCCCATAACCTAACCACTGGGGGGACATTTTACATCATCCCACATTTTCGGTGGCTCTAAAGCCACGGACTTGAACAGGGAGTCCCATAGGGATTCCCATGACTTTTGGAGATCAGATTAGTCATTTTAAGCATCCCAGTCACAAGGGCTGTAGCCAATCATAAAACACAATACGTAGTAAACCTCTATTGGGGATGGTGTTTTGTTAGCTTTACTAACCGTTCTTGGGGATATCATGGAACTCCCTTCTTAACGGCTTTCACCAACGAAGAAATAGGGATATACGATGATATACGATTCAGATTGCGGAGATGAGGATTCATTCTGGCTTGATAGGGAATTTGGAGTTATTTTTTGGATGAATGGGGATTGGCTGTTTCAAAAAACCCTACCCAGTTGATAGATGATTACTACAATTTCTTGGTCGATGCTTACTAGCATTTAGATGATTATGCTACCATCTAGGTGATGAATTACTAAGTTACTACCAACCCATTTAGTGGTAGTTTCAAAGAACCTACTCGGTAGTTGGTTGATGATTACTGTCATATGCATTTTCTGGGGATATAATGTAGTATATATAAACAAACGACAATACGATGTTTAAGCCTGGTTGGTTAGTCACTCGTTTCGGATGAATTGACACAGATGGTAAGTGTGACTTTGCGACCCCCATTGTTCACAAGCAATGGTAAATGATACAATACATGGTAGCAAATCGGTTCCTTGATTTTCAACCAGATTTTGAGATGGTTTTAACAGTAAACATGAAAACCACACATGAAACATGGATGGTTAAGCATTGTTTCAGACAACATCGCGACAATAACGTGGATCTCGGTGAAGATTTTGAACCCTATTCCAAGCAACAGGTTGGAAAATTGATCAAACTGTGGGTTGATGGAGCCACAAATGGCAAATGCGTCACCAATGAGCTGGGTTTGTAGCACATGACATTTTGGCACCGAAAGAGTTAAGGATGTCAAGCTATCAAATGTAGTTCTGCCAACATAGAGGATAGAGCGGATAGAGCGGATAGAGCGCTTGATGCTGGCAGAAAGAACTAAATGCATGCAACCAGGCATATGTGCAACACGGGTCATCTTGGACCGTATGAAGAAGCACGTCAGTGGTAACGTGGTAAACCCTTAAACCATGAACCATCCCCCTGATTTTGCCCAAAATGGGTTGTAACTATCCCCAGTTGGAGGTTCGTTATTGGCTTTACCTCGTGCGTTCTCCAGACCAATTTCGCTTTTTGGTGAAACACCCAGTTTTTCCATTAATTTAGAATGCATGAGACGAATATCTTGATTAACCTGACATTTTGATGCTGCACCAGTCGTCATAGTCGTCCCTTGAGACATCGATGATGCGCTTCGGTGGGATCATCACTCATCTTGGTTTTTTTCAAACTGCAGAAGTCTCATCTAATTTCTGCAATTTTGATATACTTGTGCATATATATATATATAATATAATATATATATATACATATGTATATATATAATTATGTAGAATTAGGTATACATAGTTTTCATCCATCACTTTTTTTTTCAAGTAGTTTCTCCCTTTTTTGTCGAACCATAGTAGCACTGCACCAGACCGGTACAGCTACAGCGGCAGCCCCCCAGTCTGGACCACAGATGCGAGGGTCAAGCTCGAGGGCGATTTCACCAGAGTTGATGTTTTTTTGTTGCTGGTTGGGATGTTTTTGTGTTTCTGAAACACTAACTTGGATGATTAAGAACCTCCCATGTGGGTATGGTTAAGAATAGGGGAAATTAATCATTTAACCAGCCAATTGATGAAGATTTTGTGTTCTGAGCACAGTCAACTTATGAATTAATAAGCAACGAAAATCATATAAGGGCTGCTGGATGCATATGACTCAAATCCTAGATAAGAATGGATGGGAGAATTTCTTTGTGGGTCTGTCCAGAAATGGCAAATTTTTTACCAAGACACTGCCATTTTGAAGGGACAATGAGGTGTTATTTTCAGGTGCACCACTTTTTGGACCACGCCATTCAAATGACCAAAAAAGCGATGGGGCGATGAGTCAATACCCATTGGACAATCGGTGGATGAACATTCCCACAGTTGGCCCCGACGGTATGGAGCCAATGGAGACTCTTTAGGTCCATATTTGCTGGGCACTTTCACATATAGAAGTCCTTACATAAGCCATATGCATCCATATGTGGGATATATAAATAGATCACACACATATATGATATATATAGATATCTTGGATTTGTTCAAACATGTTGACAAAAAAAAGTTGGATGGTTCAACGCTCGAGCATCACCGAATCTGTGGGTTGATTGTTACAGAAATTTCGAGCCACATCCATATCCCAATTTTCAAACTACCTCAAATTGCGCATTCATTACAATTTCCCAACAAATCCCAATTCGATTGATGTTTTTCCTCATATTTTCCCATCTTGACCATGGTGAATGGCCGGATGTTCCTTTCTTTTTCCTTTTTATGGTCATTGCAGCAACAATATCTCTATTTTCGCAAATTCCACCAATTCATGGACCGCATTTCCCGTATTTTCCCAAAGAATCCCCATTTCATGATTGTTTTATCGTTTTTTTCCCGTGAAAACCCATGAAAATATCCCATCAACAAATCCGATTCTCTTTAACATTCCATAAAAAAGTCCATAAAAATCACATAAATCACATGAAAGAACCACGGATTTCTTGGGTCCCTGGTTTCCCCCAAAAAACTCCGGGGAGATGTCGCGGTTTCTCAGGTCTCTACCCGTCCTGCCGGAGGAGGCGGAAGTGGGCGACGGCCGGCGCGAGGAGCGCTGGGACGGGACGGGAAAGATGGGATTTATATTGGGTGATGAAATTATTGGTAATTTATTGGGTGATTTAAATAGTGATTATTTAGGGATTTATATATGAATGATTATTGGGATTTATGGGTGATTATTTAGTGATCATTTAGACGTTATTAGTGATTATTAATGATTATTAATGATTATTAGTGATTATTAGTGAAATGATAAACTAGTGATTATTTAGTCATGCATGATATGATATGATAATGATATGATGATGATATGATGATTGCATAGAGAGATTAATGATTATTAGTATGTGAGAGTGATTATAAGTGAGATTATTAGTGAGATTAATGATTACTACCGTAGATGGACGAATTATTCAAACCCTTATACATAGAGCAACCCCCCTCACCCCAAATATCAATGTCATTTTCTTGTTTGGTTCGTTCCTTCGAATGGACGAAATAAATCAACCCCCCAGAGCAGGAACAGCGCTACGAAACCATAACATTGAAATTCGGGGGAGGTAGGGGGTGGCCTATAACTCATGGATAGGGGTTTGAATAATTTGTCCATCTACTGTAGTGATGATGATGATGATGATGATGATGATGATGATGATGATGATGTTTAAATAGAGAGATGAATGATGACTTGATTTATATTATTATGATGTGATATGATATGCTATTAAAAAATGATATGTTATGATATTTTCTGTGATTTATGTTGATATGATATGATATGTTTTTTTTTGATACACCTGAGGGATTTCCGTGGTTGATTGATGGGATAATGAGTTGGGATGATTAGTTGATGGGATGACAACTAGAGATGAGGGCCTTCTGAGGATTTATCCAATAAAAAAAAGGGGATGCCTGTTAATATGGATGATGATTGGGATTTTGTGAGTTAGTGATGATTTGTGAGATTAAAATTAGGGATTAACATGGATTAACGATATTGGAACTATATTGTACATTGGATGTTGATGATTAATACGATTGTTTTCTTGGAATTGTTGGATGTTCCGAACGTAGATTTTTCTCGGGATTTAAGCATCGAACGATTGGGATAATTGAGGGGATTATATTTTGATTCTATTGGGATTACATTTTATTTATAATGCGTGAATTCTTTCAGGAATGAGTATAGAATGGGTATTTTTTTTCTGGGAAGTTTTGGAGGAATTTGGGACGTTGGGTAAAAACTGACAAGAATAGACACATCCCGGAATATTACATGGGCTATATATAATATAATATAATATATATATATATACACATACACACATATTATGTATAGCACCAACGTGAACCAACAATATTTATGTTTTTTAGGTCTGTCTAACAATGCAGTACATGTATATACTCCCTAGAATAGGCATTTAAATGGTAAAAATGATGATTATCCAGTGGATAGAATGTGTGTACCCTACTTTCAGACACACCCTCTGGGTTTGATGGTTTGGTACCTGAGAATATGTCGGATTTAACATGATTTAACATGATTTAAGGCACCAATTTTATTGGGCTTCACGTGGATTTCATCAACAGAAATGGGGATGACAAATATCATGGTTTTGTCTGAAAATGGAGTACCCCAATTCCAAGGGATTGTCATAATGTTTTCCGTTAAAATAACAATTTTTGGGGATATCCCATTTTCAGATCAAGCCACATATCCCTTCTTGCTGTGGTTGTGCTTCCTCTTCGACTCTCAGTCAGAAGCGCACGTTGAAAAATGGTGCTTAATGGTGATGGCCCCCAGTTGTAAGTTTGCAACTTCCTTTACCCTCTGGTAAACTAACATAGCTGTTGAAAATCACCATTTTTGGTGGGTAATTCAACTATAAATGGCCATGTTCAATAGCTATGTTAAATTACCAGAGGGTAACATCCTTGAACTACTTCGATAATGTTCGATATATCTATCATAGACCCACGAGTTTTTTTTTGAGTTCGCCGGATCTCGGCTGAAGAGCCGAGCTTATTTTACCCAAACGTTCATCTTGTTCGTGGTCTGGTTGACCGCCAGGAGGCTGATTTGCTGCAATACTCTCAAACCTTGGGCGACCTGGCTGGGATTTCGTCATGGAATCGCTGGGATGTTCATCACCTCCCAACATATAGCATAGTTGTTGATCCACCCTCATATCATGGGAAATAATGGGATTGATAGAACTATGAATATAACTATCTATATCTATCTCTATCTCTGTCTCTATAACTATCTATCTATCTATCTAATCTAATCCAATCCAATCTAATCTAATCCAATCCTATCTAATCTAATCCAATCTAATCCAATCTATCCAATCTATTCAATATATCCAATCTATCCAATCTATCCAATCTATCCAATCTAATCTAATCCAATCTAATCCAATCTAATCCAATCTAATCCAATCTATCCAATCTATTCAATATATCCAATCTATCCAATCTATCCAATCTAATCTAATCCAATCCTATCTAATCTAATCTAATCCAATCTAATCCAATCTATCCAATCTATTCAATATATCCAATCTATCCAATCTATCCAATCTATCCAATCTAATCTAATCCAATCTAATCCAATCTAATCCAATCTAGTCCAATCTATCCAATCTATTCAATATATCCAATCTATCCAATCTATCCAATCTAATCTAGTCCAATCCTATCTAATCTAATCTAATCCAATCTAATCCAATCTAATCCAATCTAATCCAATCTATCCAATCTATTCAATATATCCAACCTACCCAATCTACCCAATCCATCCAAACTACCCAATCTATCCAATCTATCCACTCCATCCAATCTATCCAATCTATCCAATCCATCCAATCTATCCAACCTACCCAATCTACCCAATCTACCCAATCTACCCAATCTATCCAACCTACCCAATCTATCCAATCTATCCAACCTATCCAATCTATCCAACCTATCCAATCTATCAAATCTATTCAATCTATCCAATCTATCCTATCCTATCCGATCCAATCTATCCTATCCGATCCTATCTATCCTATCCTATCCTATCCTATCCTATCCTATCCTATCTATCCTATCCTATCTATCCTATCCTTTCCTATCTATCCTTTCCTATCTACCCTATCCTATCTATCCCATCCTATCCTATCCTATCCTATCCTATCTTATCCTATCCTATCCTATCCTATCCTATCCTATCCTATCCATCTATCTATCTGTCTGTCTACCTATCTATCTATCTATCTACCTATCTACCTATCTACCTATCTACCTATCTACCGATCTAGCGAACTACCTAATCAAATCTACTCTACTCTACTCTAATCTAATCCTATCTAATGCTATCTAATCCTATCTAATCCTATCTAATCCTATCTATTCCTTTCTATCTGTCTATCTATCTATCCATCCATCTATCCATCTATGTATCTATTCATCTATTCATCTCTTCATCTCTTCATCTCTTCATCTCTTCATCTCTCTATCTATCGATCTATCGATCTATCGATCTATCTATCTACCTATCTATCTATCTGTCTATCTGTCTATCTGTCTATCTGTCTATCTGTCTATCTGTCTATCTGTCTATCTGTCTATCTGTCTATCTGTCTATCTGTCTATCTATCTATCTATCTATCTATCTATCTAATTTCCATTTGGGTGCAGTTGGCTGTTGGCTCTTGGAATTTTGAGGTGTTTTGGAATCAGAGAGGACGTGGCACATGATTTTCAAGCGACAGCCTTATTTAATTGAAATGGACGATATTTGGGTTTCGATTCCCGAGTCCCAACCGTTGCAAGCATTGCAATCATAAATAAATCCATGCACAACACCATTGATAGTTGATCATCCTATTCACTGGCGCTTAGTGGCAACACCGGAAATTCCATCTGGATCTTCGACGAGGTTCTGGGGCAACTTAGCTGTATGTAAAGCAGACCCCACGGCAAACCATCACCAAAGCCACTATTAAAATTAGATTATGTTGTGATCCTCATTTCTGTTGATGAATCCACTTAAATCCCTATTTTGGTTGGTGAAATCATGTTAAATTCCCCAGTTTCAGGTGCCAAACCTGCCATCTCATCCCATCTCTAAGCCATCTCTAAGGAGTAGATCTTCAGCAGCACTCGGATCTCCTATGGGTCGTTCAGGAGGCCCACGAGCCCGACTCGAGGAGGGACTCAGGGTGAACAGTTGACATGCCGCCGGTGAGGCCTTTAATGCGCCTCTTCCATTGAGTTGGACCGAATACACCGACGATGAAGGAAGGGTCTATTTCTTCAATCAGGACGGGATGGAACGGTGATGGTTGGGGCAGATCATGCCTGCGATTTCTGAAAAAAGGTCCTGAGGGCGAGTTTACCCTCCGTAGTCAAACGGTCAAACGTGGCGGGTTGGGAAATCCCCTGCAAATGGAGGTGTTAATGGGAAAATCATGGAAGTAAATGGAGGATTTTCCAGCAAGCCATGTTTGATTACCAAAGGGTATGGTTTTTTAAAGCCAGAATGGGTCATTTGCCAAAGCAGAATGGGTTTCCATGCGTCGCTTAAGCCTGGTGGATTTACCTTTCAATGCGCCCAAAGGGCGAGCCAGAAACCCCGAATTGATCTGGATGTGCAGCCCGTCCTTACACTGATCATGATACACAAGTGAAGCATCATTTTTTGGGCGATCATCCCAAAATCACTAAAGGTTTGAGCTTGGTGCTTGGGGTTTCACATTCTTGCAGGATCACTCCATACATCGTAAATGGTGATTGTTGGTGACACCAGCCCGTGTCTCCTTTTTTTTCGGACCACCCTGCTGTTTTTTCCAGCACAGCTATATGTGGCCCTAATGTTTTTTTGACGAAGATATTATCATGTTCAGCCACTTATTTCAATGGCAGAACCCGGTAATCGGGGACTCATGATCACCAGGGTTATTCATCCTCAGGTCCAAGGACCACCTGTGGATCATGGGATTTCTACCTCAACCATTCCATTGACAAGAGGAATATATCCTCCAAGTTGCGTAACATCCATTTTTCTTGTTGCTTGTACCAGCTATAATTTTCCTTTAATTGCTGCTTAAACTAGACTATTTTTCCCATTTTAGCCAATCCACATATTTTGGCTTAAAAGATGATCAGCTATTAATCCACATTTTCCCATTAGCCAATCCCATTGAGATGAGCCAATTTCTTCCTGGTTTTAAACGGTGAAACCTCCCATGCTTCGCCAAACTCCGCCAGTCTTCCAGCCAAAGCACCTGGGAACATCCCATGGACAGCGTCTACCGGGAACTCCTCAGTGGGGGCTCAGAGATTTTCAGCAAAAACCCTGGGATTTTTTTCAGCAAAAATAAGCCTTAGACCAATCAGGGTTTAACTGAAGTCATGGGGAGATCTCCCAAGTCACCATTTTTGGAGATCCCAGTCGTCACCATGAGTGTTTCAATTCTATGGTTTGACTTGGATGATTTGGGATAGCCCATTTTAGGAAGCCTCCAATGGCGATTTAAGCAACAGAATTTGTGATTTGTGACTTAACTAAGCAGCAAAAATATGGGGATTTCAGGAACAAGGAAGGACATGTTGGATTGAAACGCAATGAACATTGCGATTCAAGCAACACAAGCTGGGATTTCACCACAAAAACACATGGTGATTCAAGTAGCAAACATGGGCTTTTCGGCAAACCATTTGATGGGAACCCCAGCGATGAAAATAGATACTTACAAAGCTATGTTGAATTTGTAAACGAAGATGTAGTGGGGTGAAAAGACGCTGGCTTTGCTGACAAGAGTCTTGGATGGCAAGATATTATGAGATTTCATTCAATGGAATATATATATAATATATATATATATATCCAATATATAATATATTCTATGTTCTTTAATGTGCCATTCCATCATACATGTCCCCGTGCATAACAGCAAGATGATTGGTCCATTTATTTCAAGTGGGCATTCAAAGTCTACTTAGTCTATACATACTCAAAATTGGCATTCTTTTCCACCCATGTTTGCAGCTTATTCGCACTATTTCAAAGGCATTACCATGTAACTTACTATTGAATGTAGCAACTTTCCCCTTGTTGAACAGGGTTGCTCCACCTGGTAGATGATACCCTCAAGGGGGAGAAATATGTCATACTCACCTGGCTGTTGGCGGCAACATATTCCACTATTCAGAATTATTTAGCAATGTAGACATAAACATCTATGAAAAGAAATGTTGCGCAACACTAATTATTGTGTCTCCCAATTTCTGTCGAGCCATGAATGTTTTCAATGGGAATTCCAGGATCCTAAAATGGAGGTACTGTACCATATAAGGCCATATTTTGGGTGTATATCCCCTTACATAGGCCTTACATAGGCCTTACATAGGCCTTATATATGGTAGGTACCTCCAATTTAGGTTCCTGAAATGGCCATTGATGTTTTTTTTCACAAATTCTGGTGGAATGGAATCTGGCAGCTTTGGCTCACACGCCTCGCCACGACAACGAAGACGGAGCCATGGGATCCGCCGCGAGCAGCGCTGCGGCGGCGGCCACAGCGCCGTGGCACGAACGACTTTTCGTTTGGGGATGGTTAGAATCCAAGGTTTAGTCATATGTAGATGATATATATATATATATACATACATACATATATATATATATAGAACGGGCATTTCTATGCATTTGTCTGTGGGATATACAAAAATAGCAACAAAATTGGGCTTAGCCTCTGGCAGCCACAGCCGGCTCAATGGTGGATGTTCCAGCCTAAATCCATTTCCCTATCATTTGATGGCCATGAAGGGGGTGATAAATTCCATATGTTGAACATAAAACTACAGGAACTACCTGGTAAGTTACTGTTTTGAAAGGGATGACATCTTCGTTGGATGTTATTCTCATTTGGACTATGATGATGAATCAGTGGATTTTTCGGTCAACTCCCTCCAAATTCTCTGGAGAAACCCATGTGTATGCAAGGAAAAACGTATTCAAAAGCCATGTTGGGGTTCCATCCCAGTTTTTATGGGTATCACTGCCATCTGAACTATCCATGATATCCTAGTAAGTATAAATCGAACTATATTCCCTTTAGTTATGTACCATTCTTAATTTTTCCTATTAAAAAGAACCACTATAAAACCCATTAAGACATATTACAACTATATTTACAACCCATCAAATAGCCCCGGCCCAAGGAGCAGGAGCTGACCGATGCCTTGAAGAAGTTATCCCCTGAGGAGCTGGCCAAGCTGAAGACAGCGCTGGGCGGTACCAAGGTGGTCGTGGCTGCTCGGCGGATAATCATGGTTTGAATTATCGACAAAGTGGCCATGATTGCCCTCTGGTAATTTAACATAGCTATTGAAAATTGCCATTTATAGTGAATTTTCCCATTAAACATTGATAACATGGTGATTTTCCATAGTTATG
Organism: Cladocopium goreaui; assembly: GCA_947184155.2. Lineage (NCBI taxonomy): Eukaryota > Dinophyceae > Suessiales > Symbiodiniaceae > Cladocopium > Cladocopium goreaui. The sequence goes on along the minus strand of CAMXCT020000501.1, from coordinate 56,294 downwards.
TAAACGTTTACCAGAGGGTAACCATAGCTATGTAACAAATAACCAGATCAACGGTGAAATCAACATACTGGCTGTCTCCTTTTCGGATCCATGGTGGATCGATGGGGGTTATGATGTGATATGACGAGTTATTATTTTCTTCGTTCCGTAGATTTTTTTAGTTTTTTGCTTGGCAAAAAACATCAAATGATCAAATATCAAGGAACGAAAATGCCAAGCAAAATGATGAAACATTTTTTGATTTTTTTTTCCAGGAAAATATCAAGGTTCTCCAGCATTTTCAGCTAATGATGTTCCATAGCAGCATGGAACACCCCAAAAATGGCAAGTTCCAACAAGCAGTGTCATCCCCAGGGCTCCATGGGTAGCCCAAGAATATCCCCAAGAATATCGCATAAAAGATAGATGGTGTACGATGATTTCAACAAGGATTTCACCCATAGCCTCTGGTTATTCAACACTATGGTCTAGATGATTCAAATAGATCTGGTTGGTGGTTTGGAACATGAGTTTTATGACTTTCCATATATTGGGAATAATCATCCCAACTGACGAACTCCATCATTTTTCAGAGGGATTGAAAGCACCAACCAGAGATGGTTTATGATTATTTTACCAATGATCATCTTCCTTATGGGACAGATCTCCTGGTCGGTGGTCAGGTCGGCTGGGGCCCAGTGGGCCATGCAGTGGTGACCAAGTTATTGGCCAAGAGTGCTGGAGCCCTAAAGATCAGCGTCATCAGCGAGGAACGTGAAAACATGGGAAAACCATGGGAAAACATGGAAAAAAACATGGGAAAACGTTGGAAACAAATGGGAATCACATGAGATTTGAACCGTCAAAACAGGGGCAGCTAAGGAAAACATGGGGATTTCATCAAAAGTGGGGATTTCAGCCACGAAATACAGGGATTTACCCAGGAACTTTGGGGATGGGGATTTTACGAGCGGAGCGGAGCCAATGAAGAAAGAATGGCAATTTTAGCGTAGTTTAAGCATCCCAGAGGGTAAGTTCAGCAAGAAAATTTGGGAACGAAGCAAAAACTCAAAAACTGGGTACGTTTCCGGTCACACCCCGTTGGACCACGCGCCGCCTCTTGGCTTGGCGGGCGAAAGGAGAGTTATCCTGCTTACAACAGAGTGAAGTTGAGCAGCTTCTTCGAGCACCGAGACCCCAACAAGTTGGCACTCAGCAGAGTCCCGGCAAAGAGCTGCACTGCAAGGGTTGGGGTTGAGGCAAAGGGGTTGGAAAGGTTGGAAGTTACCTGTCTCGAAGATGTTTTCTGAGCTGGTGAGGCCCTGAACAATGGGGTATAGAGTTGAAAGACAAGACCAACACATCATGTTTTCGGACCCAAAGTTGCTGCTCAATTCTTGAGAGCTCATGAGTAAACCAACGCAAACACGATGCAGCCAGCCGAAATGGGGATATAGCAGGCGAAAGTGGGTTCCTTACAAAATCAAATGACAAAACAAGTAGATTGAGTGGTATTGTTTGCATTGTTTGTTGACAGACCCCTTTGCTTGGTTCGATCACAAAGCTTTGCAAAATACAGCATTTTCTTCATTAAAGACATGCTGTCCGAATTTAAAATTTAGCTTGGTGACATGTGCAGTGTTATCAGTGTTATCTTGCTCAAACTTAAGCCAACTTTTTAAATCCCGGTCAAGTCACCCTTTTCTATCCTTTTCTTAGTTCAGCCCACATTTCTGCTGATTTAAAATCACAACTTTCTTGCTCACTCTGCTTGGTTCAATCTCTATTACTATTTTTACCAATGTTCACCATGTTTGATCCACTTTCATCCCATCTTCTTGCTGCAAAGTATCACCATGACTCACCCTGTCACCAATTTTTTGGCGATTCACAACCCCATTTTGCCACAATATCCATCAATATCCCTCAACAAGAATCAAATTTCACGACATTTCACCCATATCTTTGGCCATTTTTTTGGTGGCAAAAATGGGGACCTCATGGCCGGGACCTCATGGCGGACCTCAGGTCCCGAGTGGTGCCGCGAGCAGGGCGTGGAGCTGATCTTCGGACGTGCCACGAAGATCGATCGAAGTGGCAAGGTGGTTGAGGTGGACTGCAACGGCCAGGCCGTGGGCGCGGTGGATTTTTGAGGATTTTTTGGGTCGCAAATTCTACCCTCTGGTAAACTAACATAGCTATGGAAAATCACAATTTTTAATGGGAAAATCCACTATAAATGGCAATTTTCAATAGTTATGTTAATTTACCAGAGGGTAGGGACCAACTGACCACACCCCCGGAATCATGGTGTTTCGGGGAAAAATGATAGGAGATGATAGGAGAATCACCTAAAATGACACAACGTTTCAGGGTCTAACACCGATGGGATCATGAGCAGGATCCAAGCCTCAAAAGACTATGGGATTTGAGATTGTGAACCTTCGAAAATGGTGAAGAGAAGTAGTTTAAGATGGTTTAAGTGTTTAACCCATGGTGATTTCATGGGATGTGGGGATATACTGGCGATATCATGGGGGTACCCTTCGGTACTCAGCTCCATGGCCAGGAATTCCTTCAAATAGATGGAGGTTTTAGTGGAAAAATCGTCAAACTAAGATGGGATGATGGGATGATTGGCTGGTTGATGGCGGGCCTTTTGGATCCTTTTGGTCTGATGACAAGACTTGATGACGGAGGTGATGATGGGTGTCTAAACTAGCAAAATGATGCAACATGGGGGATATAATATGATATAATTTATAATCATATGATATCATATGTAAGTCACCTGTAAGTCATAAAAGATGGTTGGCTGTTGATGGTGAAATGTGATGGATGGGATGATGGTCGGTTCGTGTTTTTTTTTCCCCCCCCGCTTTCGCGGAGATGATTTCCAGGGGTCAGCCATGACTCACCATGAAGCAACCGGGATGTGTACCGAAACCGCCTCAATCATCAGAATTTTACAAAGGGTACCCTCTGGTAAACTAACATAGCTATTGAAAATGGCCATTCAGAGTGGATTTTCCCATTAAAATTGGTGATTTTCCATAGTTATGTAAACATTTACCAGAGGGTAAATCAGCATATCTGAGCAGCGTTCAAAAATACCTTGGACCAATTTATCAGGGAGTGAACCTACGAGATCTCCGTGATTACGGTCAACAGATGGTCGCAAAAGCAATTCTATAGGTGAACCAGTTGATCAAGTGTTTTCGAACACCTCATATGGCTTTAGGATGCTTTAGGTCAAATTCTTTCAGCCCCAATGAAAAAACTTAAATGGTCACTAGTCATTTTGATGAAATCGAACGGGTCCCATTTCTTGGGGCCCATTGATGAAGAACTTAAGTGCTTTTTCGTGTTCCACTGTTGACCCAATTGACATCAATTGACCATATTTGACCATATATTTGCATATATTTTGGATGTCAACTTCAACCCTCCATTTCAGCAATCACTAAAATGGTCATAATTAGTAGGGGTGCTCCCAACGTTTTATAGGTCCATGATGGGCCACGGGGGGGGGGAACTTTATACCCGGGATTACCCGGGATGCTCCTCCAATGGCATGGTCGTTGCATGGTCCTGCCATCAACATCCATCCCTACGTGGCAAAACCATCGCCTTGAGATGATCGAAACATGGGGTATACCTCCCCAGGTTGCCATGAACATGGTTAACTGGTTGGTGTTTTTTCAGAGGGGTAGGTATACCACCAACCAGTTAAGATATTTTTCTGTACTTTGGGAAGTACCCCAGTTTCCGGTACCAAAACCCACCATATTCAGTTGATTAAATTTAGTTAGATCCACGTTTCGGTTGGTAAACAGTCACAGTAAACACAGGTACCAAGCCAAAATCCACCATTCATGGGTTATCACAGTCATTGCTTAATAAATAAGCCAACTATATCCCCGTCCTATCCCTTTCATTGAAATCCCAGGGCATATCTCCCAATAGCATACGATTGGCCATATATCCTATCATATCCCACTATACATCCCACCCTATTCCCATACAACACATCGCATGATATCCCCAACTATGGTTCGCAAAATCTATCCCAGTATTTAGGGGATGATACTGTGGGTTATACATATTTATATAATATATAGTTATATACCATCCCACTGAAATGGTAGATCCTGGTAGGTCCTCGTAGGGTCTAAATTCCCTCCGTTATGTATATATATATACATACATACCCCATTAAGCCCCCATGAATCCCCACCAATATATTGATTACCAGAGGGTAAGTGCTCATCATCCCATTCATCATCATTGATGTAATTATATGAATGTATATGAATGTATATGACTGTACATGGATATGTTGTATATTAATGAAACAAATCATGTGGGATTCACCATCCCCAAGTCATCACCAGTGCCCTGGGGCCGCCCTGGGCGCTGAAGTGCCCTGGGGGCTCAGTCCAAGAGCGTCCAGTACGACGAGCTGGTCATTGCCACCGGTAGCAAGCCATGGCTACCGCCGGTGCCGGGGCTTGGCTTGGAGGCACAGGATGTGGAGGGTTGGCCAACATACGTGAACATTTGTGTAATCTTCTTGATATCATATATATATATATACAATGATATAGATAGATTAGATAGATAGATTAGATAGATAGATAGATAGATAGATAGATAGATTAGATTAGATTAGATTAGATTAGATTAGACTAGACTAGATTAGATTAGATTAGATTAGATAGATAGATAGATAGATAGGTAGGTAGATAGATAGATAGACAGACAGACAGACAGACATATAGACATATATATATATACACACAGATACATATTTATTTATAATGTATGTATGTATGTATGTAATGTAATGTAATGTAATGTAATGTAATGTAATGTAATGTAATGTAATGTATGTATGTATGTAATGTATGTATGTATGTATGTATGTATGTAATGTAATGTAATGTAATGTAATGTAGTGTAATGTAATGTAATGTAATGTAATGTAATGTAGTGCAATGTGATGGTAATGGTAATGGTAATGGTAGTGGTAATGGTAATGGTAATGATAATGGTAGTGGTAGTGGTAATGGTAATGGTAATGGTAGTGGTAGTGGTAGTGGTAATGGTAATGGTAATGGTAGTGGTAATGGTAATGGAAATGGTAATGGTAATGGTAGTGGTAGTGGTAGTGGTAATGGTAATGGAAATGGTAGTGGTAAGGGTAATGGTAAAGGTAATGGTAGTGGTAATGGTAATGGTAGTGGTAATGGTAGTGGTAATGGTATATAATGGTAATGGTACTGGTAGTGGTAATGTATGGTATGGTATGTATGTATATATATATATCATGGCTGTAGAAAATCTGGGTACTCCACACGTTCTGATTCTTTTTTGTTCGAAATGAGAGGAGCAGGTTATGTACGTAGAATGTTTATGTATTTACTCGAAAATCTGGGGATATCAGATGAGAACCAATGTATAGTGACGATGATCATGAATTATCAAGGGCATATTACCAGTGAACGAACACGGACGTGAATATGGGATGCTACCATTTGCCAACATTTAGAAGGGGTCTAGAACTTGTGTCAGCAAAATCGGGTGAGATTGTGGTTTTGCCGTCCCATCGGACCGGTAGGGAAATCAGCTTTGAGACTATGAAGTGCGCAGTTTGCGAGCTGTTTCATGAAAAGGATCAGTGATAATGATAGTAATATGGTAATCATCATGAACATAAGCCGGATAATGGAACCAAAAGGAGCCATAAATCATGTGGGTTTGTTTGATTATCTTGCCTGTCATATCCACATTATATCTCCCTTATATCCCCATGACAAATGCCATGAAATATACCATTTCATTTCCAATAGGATTTTCATGGGATGTACAGTAATTTCCCCATTTTCTGATTATCCACTGTATTACCCAAATATATTTTACGAAAAACCTATTCACATCCTCGAATATTGTCGATGGACTTATCACCCACTATGTATATATATATAGTTATACCATATTAGTGGGTGGAACACCATTTATATACTCATATGATCCCAATTTTTACCAAATTATCCCACGAATTTTGCACACAGCGATGGAACACCATCCAGGGGCCATGAATTCCATTGCGTTTTCGCCAGGTGGAGGGTGTCTTCGTGTATCGAAGCATCTCCGACATCTTCAAGGCGCAGTGAAGTCGATGGGAATTCTGCGTAAGTTTCATGGCGTTGATGGAAAAACACAGGAAAACATGGGAATCTCATGGATTCTAATGGGACATACCATATGAATTCCATATGACAAATGGAAAGTCCTAAAGTTTCTAAAGTGGTCAATGACGAAAAGTCAAGCCATTTTTTTTAAATTATCCTTCGGCCCTTCTGACTACTGTGTCAACTCCAGGATGGGTCCACATCGGAATGGGTCAAAACCAATATGTTTTTGAACGGTGAGATGAACATCTTCATGTGAGTACAGTGCACCGGTTCATTTCGATGTTAACCAAATGAATCAACCACAAACCACAAACTGCCAGTTTAATTTTATAGTCTATTTGTAGTTGTCGTATGGACATCCTGTATTCAGCAATTCAGCAATTTTCTTCAGCCATATCAGTTTCACAGTTAGTCTGAGTATGTTCTATTTTGATATTCCTATGGTTAATCATCAATGACTAAACATACCATTTTACTGGAAATCCAGGGCACATATTTGGTCCCTTCAACTATTTTAGTGGGTGTTTTGGGGCTGTGTTTTCGGGCCCTACTTGAAACCATGTTGATGTTTGTCCATTTTCCATAGCTGTAGCATGCCTTTCGCTAGAGTTGGTGGCTTCGCAGATTTTTATTTTCACCCCGAGCAATGGGATGATGATCCTTGTCGGCTTTTTCTCTTTTTCAGATGGGTGGCTCAACCACCAACCAGTTGTGATCTATTTCCCCCTTTTTTGTTCCTATTCGAGGCCCATTTCACTTTGTAAAAAGACATGGGCACCGCTTTTTCACATGTTTCTCACAGATATATTTCCAATAGTTTTCCCCTTATGAATGGCCATTTTCATCCATTTTCCCGATATTTCCCTTATATTTCCCTTATATTTCCCCTATATTTCCCCTTGAAAACATGGTCCTTTCAGCCCCGCTTAACCGGGTCCTTTCTTTAACGCCCGGCAGATCACGGAGCGCGCGAAGTTCTCCACGAAGGCAGTGGTCATCGGCGGAGGTCTGCTGGGCCTCGAAGCTGCCAAGGTGGGAAACACCATGAAACATGCTGTGTTTTAATGGTGATAACTAATGGTGATAATGGTTATGGTGATTTAATGGTGACTTATCAACATTAGTAATCATTATCACCATTTAATGCTGTGTTTTAATGGTGATAACTAATGGTGATGATGGTTATGGTGATTTAATGGTGACTTATCAACATTAATAATGATTATCACCATTTAATGGTGTGTTTTGATGGTGTCTTAATGGTGATACCCTCTGGTAAACTAACATAACTATGTAAAATCACCATTTTTTATGGGAAAACTCACTATAAATGGCCATTTTCAATAGCTATGTTAAATTACCAGAGGGTAACTAATGGTGATAACTAATGGTGATAATGGTTATGGTGAAAATGGTTATGGTGATTAATGGTGATAGCTGGGAATTTCATCACCCCAACTGACGAAAATATTTTTCAGAGGGGTTGAAACCACCAATTCGTATCTTAATGGTGATAATGGTTATGGTGATAATGGTTGTGGTGTGTCTAATGGTGATTTAATGTTTAATGATGAACTGGTGTGTTTTAATGGTGTGATTTAATGGTGATAGCTAGCTGGGTTTGATTATAATCCATGTTTTTTTGGTGAAAAAAACATGATGGTTGAATAATATAATGATCCCCACAAGGTGGTGCCCCATAGTTAGCTAAGTTGGTTTATAACTCCCATAACTATGGTTTATGGCAGATATAACTATAGTTAATGGGGTTTATAAACCAACTTATAACTGCGGGGCACCATCCTGCATGATCATGGGGATATGATGGTTTCATAGCTCACCAACTATGATCAACCCCCGGATTTAATGGTGATAACTAATGGTGATTTTTTTCATATGAAAACCCAGCAACTAGGGATATAGGCAAACATCATATCATATGAATGGGGATGATAATCAAATCACATCATAGCAATTTTTGACGGGATGATCATCGGGATATGGGCCATGGTCGGCCATCTCTTGGGATATGGGAAATGGGGATACGATGGCTTAAAAACTCACCAACTATGATTAACCCCGGGATATGATAATGGGATAGGAGAATGGGTATCCAGTGATTCAGTGATTCATCATGGGGAATCTATGGGAATTCAGCAGGAATTGACAAAAAAAAAAAATGGATGGGCTTGGGATGGGCTTAAATTCCTGGTTGTGATGACCTTGAAGTCAAGCATTCGGCAAGAATGGCGTTCAGGGGGGTTCCCACTGAATTTTTGTGGCTGTGATCTGCAATTGATGACATTCTTCCAAAGTTCTGTCCCCACTCTTTGACACTCATCCCAGTGAGGAAAACGGACGGGTCCCGTTCCCATAGAGTTCTATCTTTTTTGAAGGTGTCTTCACAATCCCATCACATTTTTGTTTTGGTTGAAAAAACATGTCATCCTGAAATCAGGCACACCAGCAGTCAGGACCAGGGTTCTGACAGTAGGGTATCCCAGAATCTCATGGTTTCCAATTTTGGAATACCAGAATCATCCAGAATCATTCGAAACCATGGGAATCATGGTGGAATCATGGTGAAAACCCCTTATATAGCTGGTTGGTGGTTTGGAAATGTTTGGAACATTTTTTATTTTTCCATATATTGGGAATTTCATCATCCCAACTGACTCCATCATTTTTCAGAGGGATGGCTCAACCACCAAGCAGTTGGCCATTTTCACCACGTGAAGATCTCGTTGATCGCCAGGCGGCCTACGATCTGGGCCTGGAGACGACCATCTTGGAGGTGGCTCCGCATTTGATGCCGGTGCAGCTGGACCTGGAAGCTGGGAAGTGCCATGGCATGGAAAATGATGGACATTTTTGGAAGAATCTGGCTAATAAAATATAACATGTCGTGTAAATCTGGCTGAAAAAGGTGGAATCACTGACGACTCAAGATTGTTGGAGAAAAATTGGTGGTGTCGACATGGAACTGGTTGAACCAGTGATGGTGTCCTGAGGATTCTGCAAAGCAAGATTGAGGCCTTGCTGGGTGGGAGGAGAACTCAGAGAACTCATGTCCCAGGTCTGGTGGTCAAGACCTCCAAAAGGATGCCGATGGGTGTTTCAAAAACAAGGGGATTTTCTGAGCCCTCCTTTCGAACTTGGTTTGTTTGGAAAAGAACTTGGAGTCACAGCAAATTGAATGCTGGGTGCTTGTGGGACGCTGATTCCTCGGAGTTGCGGAGGCGTTGGGGCTCAAAGTTAAGACCGGCGTCAAAGTCTTGGAGATCCAAACTGGTGATGGAGGCTTGCAGGGCGTGAAGATTGAGCAGGAGGGGGCAGAGGACCGGGCAAGGGCAGGGATATGCTATGGCAAAGAAGCATTGCAATGGAAGACCTTCAAGAAACTTAAAAGACGAATGTCATCTACTCAAAACGGATGTTTTTCCAGTTCCGGCTGAAGTTGCTCCCAAACTTATGGAGAGCAACACAAGGGACAGCCACGTCGATGATTGTCCCACTTATGGCAAGCAGATTGAAGCTATGCTTCAGGAAACTATGCTATGCCATTCAAGAGCGTGGTACCACGATAATTCCCAGTGACTTGTGATTGTAGCAGACCTTGATTTCATGACCTTGGGTTTTTGATTTGGAATTATCAAGGCATGTCATGCGCATAGTGAAAACCATTCCTGTTTTGCCGAAACCAATCTATAATCTATAACAAGAGATGTGTCCCAAATACCAATTTGTAGATTATCATAGGAGCTTTACTACCTACTTTATGGGAATCATTGCAATCCTCTATCGGAACTGCTAAAAGCCAGACAGTATTTCATGGGATAATTATACCAATAGAAAGGCGAGTTTCTAGCTTCACCAACCAATTGTCATCATTTGTTTCATACATGAATTGCCATAAACACTTAAGCCAATGTGGCCATCGGTCAAAACCTTAACGCGCTGGTTTTCAAAGCAAAATGGCTGAGATTTCTGGATGTTCATCCCCTCAAATTACAGGTTCTAAGCCATACCCAACTTCTTTTGTCCTCATAAATACCATCTTATAGATTAACTATATCTATATAATTAAACCAGAAACAAGTACTTACCCCATTCAAGTCTAACTTCGTTTTCCCTTATCCTCATGATATCCTCAGTATATCCCCACAAAAAGGTTAGTGGTTGTCCCCATATCCCCAATTGAAATCCCAAATTTCATTTCTGAACTTCTGGTTTTCTCCAATTTTTCCTCCTTTTTTTTTTTTACTTCGCTTCCGCGGCAGGAGGTGTTAGCCACCACGCTTTTGATCGTGGGCGCAGGCGTGCGGCCGAGGCAAGAGCTTGCTGAGTCCTGTGGTCTGGAGCTGGGTGGTCGCGGGGGCATCAAGGTGCGGATGGGGCACCAAGGGGGTTGGGCCAGGGGAGGCGCAGGTTTCGGGGCGTTGTTGATGTTTTATGTTGTTGTTTTTCCCCGTTCAATCCACTTTTTTTTTGGGAAGCTTGTTGTGTTTTAATGCTTGAAATTTTCGGAACACTGGGGGAAATTGAATGAGTTACTGTAACATGAGTTCACCAAGGTTTTTTGGGAAGTTGTTGGGTGATTGAAGCGACAGACATGGGGATACTTCGATGATTTTTATTGCAGCATGCTTGGAATGGATATAGCCATTATAGAAGTGGTTTACAAACAACAAGTCATGGCTATAGCTCTTTGGTAACTATAGCTAGAATGTCGTTGTTTCAATGTTGTGAATGGGTGAAACTCAGATGATTTCATCCACCGTAAGTTGGGGGGCTTAGTGAATTCAGCAGTTCACATCGTGACTGGTTGGTAGTTTTATCATGTTTTCTCATCCTTTCTGGTTGGATCCCAATTCATTGAAGTGATAAGTGTGGGTCGAAACCACCAAGTAGACCAACGAATCGTGGCGAAAAAAACTTGCAGTGGGTTCCAGGAACACGACTTGCAGAAGATCCATGGATCTGATTTCAAAGGGGATGCCCAATGAAAGCCGACCCTGGAAACTGGGGTCCTTGAAGGCTCTCTGTTTTTTTTTTGGCAGTGTTGGTGGACTTCACAACTCCTGTATACTGTATACTATACTCCACCTTCAAAACGGCTGACAGGTATGTCATTATCTATGGCAATCCCCAAACATATTGTATATAATATTATATTATATATTATTATATGTATAATAGATAGATTTAATATATAATATATAGATTGTATATATATATACACATAAATATATAGATAGACAGATTGGAGACCGGGAATCTCAGCAGTTGCAGTCACCCAGTGACACTTAAAAAATGGATTTTCCCAGGTGGACCAGCGGATGAAGACGGCCGATGAACACATTTGGGCCGTGGGGGAAATCGCCTCCTACAACGGTGGCATGTGTTATCAGCTCTCAGCCCCAGGAAAATCATGGGATGGGGGGTGTTTTACTGTCATGGTTGGTCACCTCTTAGAGTTGGCGCTTTGGTTTCTGTTGAACTTCCCAAGAGGATGCATACTTTTGGTTAACGATCTTTAGCCTCGAAGGCAACAATCCCAAGAGATCAGCGGATGTGATACTTTCACACTCCATTCCGAGCAGCTTTGCTCCGGCCGGACAGATGTCGTAGCTGTCGCTCCCTGGAGGATATACCCAAGCAGAGATCTTGTCCGATCACATGACCAACCCCAAGGCCTTCAGGGCCTGAAGAGGGTCTTCAGGGCGGTGCCGGCGCCTGATCGAACCGTGGAAACTCCCAAATATCTGTAGGATGATGTAGGATGGGTTGCTCAAACCATCCAGACTTGTTCCCAGTTTGTTTTGAGAATGTGGCTGGAGATGGCTGGAGTTAGATTTGTCAAAAGTAATGCTTCAGGAGAGAATTTCAGAATGTGTTGTCTGTTGGCAAACTGTTTTAGGGTCTCAGAATTGAGAGGTAGGCGGTAGGAGGAGCTGTGCTTGGCAACTTTGATGACTTTAGAAGGTCTGCCAGCCTGGAAAACGCTCAAACTCGTGCAGTTTCCCCGTCCATCAACTGCATCAAATTCAACAAGATTTGTTGATGACCTCAATCATCTCTGCATTCTTCTTGGTGACCATTCCTGAAATCGGCCCAGGCGGACGCCAAGTTTGCCGACGCCGACCTGTCGACCAAGCTGAAGCTCTTGGGGGTGGACGTGGCGTCCTTTGGTGGCAGCTCTGACTTCTGGTTCAAGCGGCAGTACAGCTCGTCAGGACCACGATCTCTGGGGGCAACTTGCTATGGGGTAGTGAACTATCGAAAGGTGAAGCCTTCAAGGCCCAAAATTCGTAGATTGTTATATAGCTGTGATGTAAAATGTTCATCCAGAATACGTCACGGAATTGAACAGGTGGCAGAGGTCATTCCCCTTGAGGGGACCTGGAATGGGCTTAGCCCGTTGAGGACCAGTTGCCGCTTCCGAGAAATATTCTGGAAGGGAGTTTTTTTGACCATGTGTTCGGCCCCAAGAAAGGGATGTCATCAGATTATACAATATTACACAACATAATTCCGATGAATTTCTCGGGCCAAAATGTCACGCCTAGTTTTTTTTTGAGGGTGGAGTGGTGAAAAGAAGGTGTGCCTCACAGCACATTCTCATCCTCAGGGTGAAGCCAGCACCTAATTGTCCAGGAGAAGAAGTCATGTCCAAGGTCAGTAAGGTGTCGGGGGGGCTACCGGAGCTGATGCCTCACACGGCAGGGGCCAACATTGCCACCATCATTTTGAGGATCTGAAACCACCAAATTTCCTGGGCAGAATCATTTGACATCGATCCCACCTGAGAAAAGTAGGATCCTACCAAACTAGTTGCGCGTTACTTTTTCTGCCTCTTTTTTGGGCGTTGCTGTATTATGTTATAGTATATTATAGTATATATATATGCCTTTTAGATATATATATATAATATATATATATATATTATATTTATATGTGTACATTTGTAAATATTTATATGTGTACATCTGTCTATATATATATATTATAAATGATTCTATGTATCATATATATATAGGTGTTATATATGTATGTATTATATATATATGTGTGTGTTATATATATATATGTGTTATATATATATGTGTTATATATATATATGTGTTATATATATATGTATATATGTATATATATATATGTATATATATGTATATATATATATATGTATATATATATGTATATATATATGTATATATCTATATATATATATATATATGTATATATGTATATATATATGTATTAACTATATATATATATATGGAGCGTTATTGACTGTAATTCATCACAATTGGGAACAGCCCTTTTTCAACAGTCTAAATCATGGCCGTGATACTTCAAGGCCATGGCATGTCAGGACGAGGCGGCTGGAGTCTACAAGAAGTTGGTCTTCACCCCCGACGGCACCAAACTTTTGGGCGGAATCTTGGTGGGAGCACCTCGGCAACGACTGCAGGATGGTGGTTGGGGGTGTGTCTGAAAATAGTGTACCCCTAAACCCAATGGTTAATGATCATTATCCCTATTAAATGGCTATAATTGGGAATATAATTACCCTATTTTCAGACAAACCCATTTGTCCATATTCCCTATTGAAAAAAATGCTTCGGAGCTCGTTTGCCAACATTTACCAACCACGTGGGATGGTGAAATCCCAATGGCTGACGGGAGAACCAGTCAACCATTCTGATGTAAATTCCCCATTTTTTGTGGGTGAAGAGTGAAGTCCCATTTTTTTCTTGGCCACTTGAGTGTCCCCAAAAAACGTGAGAATCCCCTCATCTTCTGGTTTCCATCTCCATTTCAAAATTTCTTCATAGTCAAATGCCACTTTTTGGTATGTTTCACTCCCACTATATGCATCAATCATCATCCGTCCACTTCTTTCAAACTGGTGTACAAGCCCTAGTTCGTTCGCGAAGCTGTTTATAACATTCTATAACTCCAACCACTATTGTGTTCTATAGGTGATCATTTTAGATAATCTACCCTCTGGTTATTTAACATAGCCATGGTATAGATGGCCCATTTATAGATGGTTTACCTATTAAAAATGGGTGGATCTTTCCATGGCGAACTGTTAGTCATAACCAGATGGTATACTTCATGGGGCTTAGCAACCACCAAGAACCACGGTTACGGCAGCAGGGCGGCCTTTTGTGGCCAAGGACATCTCTGCCTTTGCGCCGCTGACGGCGGTGTCCAAGCGCCCGGACATCGGGGGTCTGTCGCCTGATGAGCTGATGGCAGGGCAGATGCCCAAGGTGGACGATGGCGGCGATGGCACGAATTTGGGAGATGATGACCATGTGCCCTGGAGAATGATGGGACCTGGGATAGCCTGGGATAGCCTGGGATAGCCTGGGATAGATGAGGATGGTTACCCTCTGGTAATTTAACATAGCTATTGAAAATTACCATTTATAGTGGATTTTCCCATAAAAAATGGTGATTTTCCATAGCTATGTTAGTTTACCAGAGGGTAGCTGGATAGATGAGGATGGTTAGGGGGGAAATGCCCTGGAGAAGGAGATAGATGGGGAGATGTGAGGAGATAGATTGATAGATGGGGGTGGAGACAAAACGAGACTTCGGGATGGATCTCCTAGAGATTTACGGAGATGAAGATGGTTAGGGGGACATGCCCCGAAGCCGGCTGGATCTATTTGAGGGGATGGGAGTGTTGTGTTGTTTACATGATTCAAATGATGGAGGTGTCCGAAAATGGGGGCACATCCATATACAGTAATGGGTTTTTACATCATAAACCATGCACATATATGGTACCTCCATAGATGTTTTTTTTCTCCAAAAAACAAGCCATGTGCCTTGAGGGTCCTATGGTGCCGGAATGGTGGAGATGATGGGAGGGGAGGCGGGTTTGGATTAGGATGATAGGATGGCTATGAATTTCCAAAGGGAATGCCATATGGGGATGTTCAAGAATCGCGTGAATTGGATCCATCAAATCCTGAAAATATGTTTCTTTTCTTCAAAACCACAGGTTTTTGTATCCCTGGTTCTTAGGACACGCAAAAACACAGCAAGTGGTTGGTTGCCCCAATGATCCCAGTGACAAGCTTCGAGCTTCAGGTCTGCAACTGCCACTCAGTGCCTAAGAAGGTGATTCGTGAGGCAATCATGAAGGGCGCACACACCTTCGAGGCTGTTGGGGTGGTAGTTATCCCGGTATCCCCAAGAAAATCTTGGCAAAACCATGGGGATGGTATCCCCAGTTATTAACGTGACGGATAATTTTTTTAATGGACTTTTTTGGATTCGTGAGTTAAGAAAGACAGTTGCGTTGCCGATTCATTTCTGAAGATGGAGTCCCAAAAGAGATTATTTGGCGTATGTTTGGGTTACAGTTGTTTATCTAATCCTTCAAACATCTTTGGAGATCAATGTGAAGTCCACCCCCGAAAAAGCAACGCGGAAGCCTTCAAACATCTTCAAACACCGCTTTGAACGGTGAATCATTCTAACACAATAAAAAGGGTGGCATCATGCAATTCCTGAGGCGCAACTCCTTTCACATATTGAACACCCAGAACTGGTGGAATTGGATCATGGGTCGCCAGCTCATCAGGAGATCAAGAAGTGCACAAAGGCAGGAACTGGTTGCGGTACCTGCAACTGGGCGGAACAAAACCTTGGTGAAATCAGGGATCTGACTGGCTTGGGACCTGGCTATAGCTCTTTGGGGATCATTGCACCATTTGATCCTTTTCAACTTGGATGAACATTGATAAACCATCCATTTTCACTGTGGGGCATTGATATGGGTTGATATGGCTTGATTTTGACGACAATTTTGGGATCACAGTCTTTCGCAGAGACCTTCGCCAGTGAACTGTAGGCCATCCAAGACTAGCCACGGGCTCTAACGAGTATCAACTTGGATGTGGCTTGTGTTTTCTAAAGTCACTTAAAAGTTTCAAAGGTCTCAAAATCACAAGGTCTCAACCAATCCATCGCAACTCCCCAAGGTATCCGAACGGGTCCTCAACCGAAGTTGCTTGCCCATACCTTGAACCAGAAAGGTGCGCCCGAAAACTGGCCCTCCGATGTTGACTGACGTGGCGGGATGGGAAATGCACGAACTAAATGGAGGTGTGAATGGGAAAATCATCTATAAATAGGCAATTCTACTTTTGGGGGATGCGTCAAGTGTGGGACTTGAAAAAAAAATAAAATGGGAGAAAAATAAGCCAACCTCACCTTGTTGAGAGTTGGTGTTCAGAATGTCAATTCCTGGATCACTTATTACACCCTCCAGTAAACTATGAAAATCCATGGTTCTTTCCCGTTCCGGAAATGATCTACTTTGATCTACTTTGATTTTCATGGATTTTCCATAGCTTTTTCTGTGGAGGGTATCCAACCATATCCAACCCTTCAAATCTGTAGTATTCTGGAGTCATAGTGTATATAGATGTCATAGGTGCTTGAGTCCTCCATTCAAAAACCCTCCAATACAGAATACTAGTATCCCATTTTTGGAATCCTCCATTTTCTGGAGAAAAATCCTCCATGTTTCAAAAATCTTGCAGTACTCTCTGGTAAACTAACATAACTATGGAAAATCACCATTTTTCATGGGAAAATCCACTATAAATGGCCATTTTCAATAGCTATTTTGACATAACCAGAGGGTATCTCCCACACTTCCGCCGTCTCCACATCGCTCCAGGTGTCGAGGCGGGCGCCTGTAAGGCGCTACCCTTCGCGCACGACGACATCGAGGACTTGGCCAAAGCGCGTCAGCTGAAGAGCTACGAGGAGCTGGTGACGCATGCGCCTGGGCGTAGCGCTATGCCGCGATAGCATGGATGATAGCATGGGGGATAGCATGGATGAACTCGTAGATGTAAAATAAAACTGGATAAATATGGTAAGATCAAAAGGATATTGATAGAATTACTGATAGATACTGATTGAATATATGTCGTTTTCTTTTTTGAACAAAACGATGATTTTTGGGGTTCGTCTGACAGTTTAGGGGGTTAAATATCAATTTTGAGGGGTAGTTACTTTATTTTCACAGAGCCTGTCAGTTGATGGACCAGGAAAAATATGAGAAGCTGGATTTCTGGGCAAAAAAAGCCATCAATGGGGATATATATATATATATAAAGAATATAGAATATCAATATATATATATAATTATATATATAATATAATAGAACAATATATATATATATATAATGGTGATGTGATGGTGACATACAACCATGACATCGGGATGGGTCCAAGGCTATACTAAAAATCCATGGTGTTCACAACAGCAACAACAGCCTATAACCATTGAGAAGGGCCTTGTTGATTTGTAGCAACAACAAGGCCTTAAGGCCATAGATTTGTAGCAACAACCATTGATTTGTTGTTTCTTCTTTTTCCTAGAAGGCTAGCTAATGTTGTTTGATGATTACTTTTTTGGGGACATTCTGAGGAGGTTTAGCCGACAGAGACTTGGATTTCCAACGAAACATGTTGATTTTTTGACATTTTTTTTTTGCTGTCACGCACAAAACAGGAGATGCTCACGGAAAAATAGGAGATGTTTGACCAATTTAACATCTAGGGATTGTTGCGCCGACACCTGTGGGATATTTGACCATGAATGGGCAAATGGCAGATGGGAACCAGGTGTGTTGGTGAGTTGAAGCCAGAAACAATGTGGGTATATAACAAGATTGGTCAGTGGCCTCGAATATCACCCATCTTCACCCATCAAGATTGAACTCACTTGGTAGTTTCGATTTGGAAAGCCATGGTGACCCAAAAGAGGGAAGGCTACTTGCAGGGGGAATTGATGTCCTAAGTGAGCCTATGTACAACAAGTCAGGTGTGGTATTTGACCAAACATCTCCACTGGCCACCACGGCTCACCACTCTTCTCCATTGTTTCCGAGTTGGGTTATCCTGCTGCAGCTGCGGACGGCGACAAGACAGCGCTGGGCAGTGTGTTGGATCGGCGCCTTGTCGCTGCCAAAAAGTCTGGATCCATGGAAATTTGACCGGGATACGACTGGAAATGTGATGTGGCTTTGTCGATAAACATGGGGAAGCCCTGGTGAAAATGAGGCTTTAAACCTCCTGAGATATCTTGGGGTATTCCCAATTTTCGGAGACCAAAAAAAAGGTCCTCAAGCAGACAGGCGAGCTAGCACAGTTGGTCGTAGGGAGGCTGTTTGGGGCCTGGGGGTGCGCAATATTTTTCATAAGCACCCAGCATCAATGAGGCCGTCATCGCTTGTTGTTCCTTGTTTTTACCCACAAGTTTTCCATCTTGAATTTATGTTTTCCCTCTTGTTTCCTCCATCATGTACACAAGCTTTGGTGCTGTTTTCTTCCCTAACACTGAAATTTATGTTGAATTGATGAGTTCATGAGTAAAAACAGAGTTGGTACACCAGCATTTTCATCCAAATTTTCCCTATCTATTAAACATTGCAATTGTCTTTTCCCCCCCGGCCCTATGTTTGGACCGTTTGGACATGTTTGATCCCTTGGTGTTTCCCAAGGATCGGTGGAAAGCCCAAGGGAGAGGGCTTGGACCATGTGGCGCAATTGAAGGCTTTCCGCCATGGAAATGGGCCGATTTGCTATGGAAAACCGCCATGGTAAACCGAATAGCTATGAGAAATAGCATGACATAACTCATGAAATAACTCATAAAAATAGATGATTTATGGATGATTGACCTGTAAACTAACTGTTTGCTATGGAAAATAGATGAACATAGCCCATTTCGTCCAAAAAATCATCATTCAAAAGGTGCTCGTCTGGTGGTCAGGCGCTCAAGGATGACTTGTGGAAGTAGCTTCGGCCGAGGATCAGTGTGGAAGATGGGGAAGGATGGGGATAAACATCCAGCATGTTTTCTTGTTGGTGTTTTGTTCCCCAAGATGGGGATTTAATCCAACTTACCGTAGTTCGTCATGATTTCTTCAAGGGGATTTGACTAGTAAAAACCATGAGGATTGTGGGTCTCTAGTTCCTTCAGGGGATTAGTACATGTCCCATGAAATGGGCATTTTCACAGATTTTAACCATCAGTGAAAAAGAGGACTGTTGGTAGTGGTGATTCTTTTATTTATTTTTTTAAAAACATATTGGCCAAAGGTGATGTTCAAACTGGACATTATTTGCAACAACCTATACCATCTGGTTGTTTAACATAGCCATGGAAAATGGCCCATTTATAGTGGATTTTCCCATGAAAAATGGTGATTTTCCATAGTTATGTTAGTTTACCAGAGGGTAACAGTGAAGTCCTCGGTCGAGTTGTTCGTATAAATTCCATACCTCCTTGGTCATTTTGCTTTGAACATGTAGGGTACCTCTATATAAAACCACCGGTGAATCATCGCTTTCCTTTTAAAGGCCGAGCGTTTTTGGAGGGCCCAAGCCATTTTCAAACATCACAAAGTTATTCCAAGTTCATGGTTTTCATTGCTTGAAGCCTATTATCCACGTAAATTGGCCGGTGAACATCCCCGTTCTTGATTTCTTGATGGCTAAACCACTAACCAATATTTAAGTATTCCCCTTTCTGGCCAGCATTTTGGGGAAGACACCCATCATTTTCAGACCATGTTCTTGTCATTTTGCTCCGGTTCCACCCTTTTCTCTGAAATCAACAGATTGGTTCAAAGGAAAATCTAGAGGACCCCCATATCTGTGGTAAAAAAATAAAACTTTGGCTTCCTGTAGATTTCCCCCATGGGTCCCATGGGTCCAGGTTCGTTGACAAGATGAACTGCAATCCCATCCTGGTCCGACTCGCCTGGCACGATGCGGGCACCTACGACAAGTCCAAGACAGCCTTCGGTGACTGGGATGTTTCCGCCTAAAAGGTGACCGATGGATGAAGAGCTTACGAAACATCTGGCTATGAGTCAAAACATCTGGGTAAATTTCATCACGACCTCATTGCGACCGAAGCCTGATTTCATGGTTAATAAGGGAAATCATCCCAAATGGCCTTAATTCAGGTTATTCAGGTTAGTGAAATATTATAATTTACCCAGAAACATGTCAAAACCCTGGCACCCTGGATGGTACCCTAAAATAGATGGTTTAGATGGTTTATAGATGTTTATTCCCCCGAAAAAAAGGCAATGTTTAACGGGTTTTGACCCATCCCCATCTATGAAAAGGGGGCGGGGCGGATTTGGTTGAATCTCCATGACAGGAAGTAAGTGTCACATGGGGGTAATTTGGGTGTGACAATTTTGAAGGGGACCGCAGATTGACTTGTCATTGTAGTAGTCAACTTTGGGGTACCCTATTTTTCACCTAAATTCGAAGAATCCCATACACTACCGCCTTAACTTATAATTAGCACCCTCTATATTAAATCGGATCCCGAAGATGAATAGATTGAATAGATCCACTAGCACATTGGTACCAGCGCAAACCTGAGCAAGGCGCAGTGGGGGATACCTTCAAATAGCCATGCTGGAATTATGAAACCCTTAGAGGAAATCCCTACATCTGAGGGTGTCCTGTAGATTTTCCCTTAAACATCCTTAAACCAATCCATGGATTCCATTCATTTACAAGAGATTGACATATTTTGCCTGTAGAGGTTTCCTAAGTCATGGGGAGGGTACCCAGTTCTCATCCAAATTTTCATAGGATTTCCATGGTAAACCATCCAGCTATTGGGGTACCCTGCAGGAACCCCCCATATATTGAGCTCATCCCAGTGTGGCTTCCCACACTGTGATAGGTGAACGGGGCGGTGCCAATGGCTCCATACGCTTCAGCCCTGAGATTAGCATGGGAGCCAACAACGGTCTCTTGGTGGTTGATGTTCCTTGATGTGGCAGTGTGTCAAAACCTTGTACCCCTGGTGAACATCAAAATAGCTGGTAAATGGATGTTCATCCCCCTAAAAATGGTATTAATAGGTATTGATCCATACTCATGTTTGGAAAGTGGTGCTTCTTACCAGAGTTGCATTTCTTGTAGGCAAGAGTGTTCTTCTTCATCCGAATCCAGAGTTGTACCTTCGCCGTTCCAGGATAAGTAGAAACTGGTGTCCGCATCAATCTTCGAATCTTGCTGACCACATGCAGAAACAATTCGATGCACAAGTAAGAGTTCATTTCCGAATCCCGGAGTTTGAACGATTTCATGAATGCCTCATATGATTAATAATGGTCAACAATGATTACCCTCTGGTAATTTAACATAACTATGAAAAATCACAATTTTTCATGGGAAAATCCACTATTTCAATGGCCATTTTCAATAGCTATTTTGACATAACCAGAGGGTAATAAAATCATGTTCTTCATGGCTTTTTTTCACGTTTTTTTCATGGAAACATCCCATGGCGTCCCATGACATCCAGGTCTGGACAAGGCGGTGAAGTATATGGAGCCCTTCAAGGCGGCCAGGGGCCCATGGCTGCCATGGCTCGCTGTCCGGCTTGGACTGAACATGTTCAAAGATAATAATAGTGCTTATAGAGGTATAGTAATAGTTAGCCCTTATTAATGATTATTATGATTATAGCGGTTATAACAGTGATGACTGTGATTAAACATTAAATAGCCTATATAATGTTTCTTCTTTATAGCGATTGGAACATGTTCACTTATCAAATTAGTTTGAACCCAACATGAACAAAGGACATGAGACACCATTGTTGCGGGCGCTTTCAACAGGTTGTAAGGTGCTACCCTCTGGTATATCGAACTAACGTGAAAAGTCATGCTCCTTTGAAAACGGTAGGGGTTCGGGAATGCAATTATCACATATATAATGCTATCCCCCTGCAATCCAAAGCTTCTAATTTTCAACGCTGGGGTGATGATCCCAATTGACCCCTATCTAGCCACGTTTGATGACACTGGAGGAGTGTTGAAGCTGGCAACCGTTCCAACCGTTCCAACCGTTCCAGGCGGACTATCCTTTGGTCTCCTATGCTGACCTCTATCAGATGGCTGCTGCTGTATCCATTGAGCACGCGGGCGGCCCTAAGATTGACATGAAATACGGCCGCAAGGCACTGGTCGCTGGAGTGTGGTAGCTGCTGTTTGGTTTTTTACGTTTTTTTTTGTGGCTTTGAATATGCTGCTAGCTTTTTTGGAGAATGATGTGGGGAAGTCTAACCCTCAACCATCCCATGAACGGCTTAAAATACCTCCCAGTCATACAGGTATA
This sequence comes from Cladocopium goreaui, assembly GCA_947184155.2. NCBI lineage: Eukaryota > Dinophyceae > Suessiales > Symbiodiniaceae > Cladocopium > Cladocopium goreaui. Next base: position 33,918 of record CAMXCT020000501.1, on the reverse strand, counting down.
CGGTATACCCAATTTCATAAACCCCCAATTGGCGTTGGTTTGGGGCATTGGCTTTACCATGCTTTACCACATTATCCCAACTGCCCGATATGACTAGGATGTTTGGTCGGCGACCCATGTTGGCCCAACAGATGTGTTGAGAAACACTGATACCCTCCGGTGTCATCAAAGATGGCTAAAGGGGAAATCTATTGCTTCTAAACCATAAAATGCAGTCTTGAATGGGAAGATCAACTATTACAAATGTGAAAAACTCGGGAACTTTCCATTGCCATGTTTGATTACCAAAGGGCATTCGAAAGAGACAAAAAAGGGAGATTGACTGCCCTCACCACTCAAATCTGGGTGTGCTGATGGAAAGATTATTCCAACTTTGAGGCCACTTGAAAAAACAGGCTGGCGGTTGCATATGTCTGACAAGATATGGGTTTTCAATGAATTTCATGTAACTTCCATCTTGAAAAGCTTGACGATGATACGCCAGTTGACCAGTGCATTTGAAGTTTTCAGGCAGTGTTAGCAAGTCCGTTCACAGTTGTGGACATTACCCTCTTGTAAACCAACATAGATGTGCAAAACCCCATATTTCTAGATCATTTTTCAAGGGAAAGCATTGGCTTTACACCAAAAAATCGGTTGGTTTTCCGTCATCGCGCCATCCGCCAGGATGCGACAGGACCGGACCAGTGTCCGGACCCCAAATCTCGAGGCCAGACGCCAGACATAGCCATGGTTAAGCCATGGCCCTAATCGAAATAGATGGTTTATAGATAGTTTACCGAACTTTCCATAGCATGGTGGAGGTTTACCTAGCTATAAAATGGGTGGATCTTTCCATGGCGAACTGTGAATGTCATAACCAGATGGTATCATTTAAATATCGGCCAAGCTCATCCATTGAAAAACCATAGTGGGTTGACCTCCAAATGATCGCCTCGAAATCGCTGGATGCCATTGGTTGGTTGGGTTGATCCATGTTGATCCAGCGGGTATCCAGCGGGATTTTTTTGGATTTGAATTGACAACATCAAGGCATAAAGCGCTTGGGATCAGACTGGATATGTCTGAGTGGTTTGGGTACAGACCCAAAAAAATAAAGCAGAGTTGTTCATGAACTAAATTAGGGGGATTTTCTGCGAATAACAACAGAAAAACAGCTATCCATAACTGTTTGGTGAAGTTTTCATGGCTCAATATGGGTCGCCATAGTGGAATGTGATTGGCTCTAGAACATGGGTATACTTAAGTTACGGAGGTTGATTCCTTACGGGACTCGTCAAGCAGATTTTCACATGATCAATTCTTGTTACCCTCTGGTAAACTAACGTAGCTATGGCAAATCACCATTTTTAATGGGAAAATCCACTATTTCAATGGCCATTTTCAATAGCTATTTTGACATAACCGGAGGGTAGTGAATTTTCAAGGTTTGTAAGCCTTCGTACTCGTTGTTCTTTGTTGATATCCGATATCGCTTGCTGCTGAAAAATCCATTCTTTGTTGGTCAAAATCCTCGTTCTTCTTGGTGAAAAAATCCTTATGGTTGTTGGCCAATATATATATATATACACACATAATTATATATATATACAAGGACATATATATATATATAGCAACCCCGAATAGATAGAAAAACTGGACAACGGAAAATATGAAGTAAATACCCCTAATTCACATTCTGGAAACATTTTTCTATCTTTTCGGGGTTGCAATATAAGTAAATACGACATATGTTCTTGCTTGATATCCCCCATTCTTAAAGCCGCGAACTGTTGCCATATCCAAGATTGTGCTGTACGAGCGTCCCAGAATTAGTTGTGAGTGAAAGTGTGGAGAGCACAGGGGAGAAAAGACCTCTCTATGATGGCGAAAGCCAAGGTCTTCTGCCAGATTTCCACGAAGATTCAATTCAAATTTTCTCAAAATTTTCAAAAATTCCCTTGAATCACTAGTTCAACTGCTATTTCTGTTTTTTTTTTTGGGAGCTAAACTCGTGAAAATTGACGAACCCCCCATGTTGCCACGACGGGATTCACAGGCACCGCTGGCAACGCGGGGCTCCCAGATGCGGAGCCGGGCCCGGAGGGGGCCTTTGGCTGCGGGGCCACGGATGCGGCGACGCATCTGCGAAACATTTTCTACAGGCCCACGAGGATCATTACTGGAATTTATTACCCTCCGGTTATGTCAAAATAGCTATTGAAAATGGCCATTGAAATAGTGGATTTTCCCATTAAAAATGATGATTTTCCACAGCTATGTTAGTTTACCAGAGGGTAACTACTAAAACATACTAAAACTGGTTATTACTTATTGTTGTTATAGTGACTATTAGATCTATTAGTTTTTGTTGTTATGATGGTGTTTTTCTTTATTGTTGTTCTTATTGTTCCTAATCATTGTGAGTCTTGTTCATCATTATGTTTTTTCTTGACACGGGTTTGAAGATGTTTGAAGCGGAAAACAGATGGACCTTGACATTTTCGACTGACCAAAATTATATGGGGGATTTAAATCAACAACAATGGGCATACGCCTGATTCAACAAACCCACAACTAAGGATTGACAGTAGCCGACAAAATACAAGCCCATACATGAAATCATCAAAACGGGCCAATATGCGGGTACTAGCCAACGCACATGGGCATAACCGCGATAAACCCACCAAATAAAGAATATATGGGTATGTTTCGCAATTTTAGAAGGCCTTTGTTTTCGCAGAACGATGGACTGGTGATTTATTTTGAATGTAACCATCCCGTTAAACGGGGTTGATCTGTCATGGACCATTGGCGGGGATGAAGTGTTCGATGGAATTGGAGACTTGCAGTAAGTGGTAACCCGAATTGTTGAACCGCACAGTCTTTTAAGATGCGAGTTAAACCAGCACTATTCTTACTTCACAATTGTTACAATATGAAAGAACCAAAACCTTGTTGTGGGAATCCCCTAGCAATCCAACCCACCTTTTGGTTTCAATGAATTGTAGGTAAACTCCCTAATTTGTTTAGGTTCAGTATTCTGAACTTCCATCATTTTTGTGGCTCACATCCACTGGATCGTGCCGATTTCTCTCGGCATTTAGCTACGGCCTTTTACACACCATCAAAAGCCTGCAGCATCCTGCAGCAAAACCTCCAATCATCAAACCTCCATTGTAGTAGGCCACTATCATGAAAATCATTGAAAATCCTTAAGTTTTCCATCTTTTTCCAGGCTTCCACATTTTTCCAGGTCCTCAGGTCACACATGTTTGATCATTTTTGCAGGATGGGTTTCGACGACAAGGGCATCGTGGCTCTGTCGGGTGCCCACACCATAGGCCGCGCCTTCAAGGAACGTAGTGGCACGGTGAAGGAAGGCTATGGAGAGATCCTTGGCCATGGCCATAGTGATCCAGTGGATTTGGGAAACACCAGTTCCATCTGTAAATTTAAATGTTTGTGTAAACAAATTGGATTCCGAATGTTTTCATGGGCAGGCGGGCCAAGGAAAACCTTCCCGGAGGTGGTCTAAAATACCAGCTCGTTCATGAAAAAATCCATATATTTAAATGTAGTTACCGTAATTTTAATTGGGAATTGGCGTAGGAGCTTCAGGGAAAGTTTGCAGAACCATTGTTTCTGGTGGATTTCCATTGCAACAACCCAGCGATTCGTGGTTCCTAATTCGTATCCTTGGATGTGTGATGTGGAGTGTTCTGAAAATTGCTCCCCGAAAATCCAAAGTTTATCATCATTTCTAGTAACTAGTAAACATCATGGATTTTAATCCATAAAATCAATAAAACGAATCTGCGTTTATCACTCAAATATCTCCAAGAAGTGGGGAATCTTCCAATCCCCCCATGGCTGAGGAGTTCGGGTTGCCCCTACACGGTTTCCATGCCCAAGAGCTGTCCTATTCGCAACGATGGTGGCTATGGAGTTGGGACGCTATGGCTGTTTAGGTGGGAGCCATGGATTGTTTTTTGTGGAGCCCTAAAAAGTTGACCCTTCATCCCGCAGCAACCTGGCAAAGATGAAGATTTTGGATGAAACATATGAGGTTTTTCACCAAAAAGATGGCTGCAAAATGCTGCAGGGTTTGAAAATTCGCATGAGACCACCTATGTTTAGGGTGACCAAAGATTTAAGGCACCCTGGTGAACATATCAAGCAGGATGAAGAACATACTTTTTTGTCATCGGATGAATCGAGCCTTGGCCGGGCATGGCCGGGGGGGTATTTTCTGCCTGGTTGAAGCCTGTTGAACCCAGGATGCCGGGCGGCAAATCCTGGACCACCAAGTGGCTCAAATTCGACAACGTGCCTTGACCGCTAAGCCACCTTTCGCGTCTTTCGCATACCTTGGGGAAAGGTCAGGGGTTTTTGAGGTCAGATGTTCCAATTTTTTTTTGGGGGGGCTCTATATAGCCCAAATTTTACTGGTGAGGCCTTTTTCGGAAGCATCTGGTATCATCTGGTGATGTACAGAATCCATCTAGATCCTATATCAACATGTGTATAATTGGCTCAGCTGCCCTACACAAAAGCAGCGCCCGCAACATCACTGGCGGACAAGATCGACATCCGAAACGTGCGACGTGCGCCCCAATGGGATGGGAGCAGTGGTTGGTGTGAAGAGCAGTGATTTGTCATAGCAAAAAATCATCGCAACTTTGAGAGGGGAAAGCCTGATAAATCAATGTGTTTTCTCTCCCATCAGTTTTTTTCAACAAAATTTGCCATCAGTCTTCAAGATCGGAGCAAGGCAGTTCATGACTTGGCGCAGTGCTTGTGCGCATTCCAAGGCTTTTGGAATGCTTCATTGCCACTGCGCGACTGTCGATTATCAGATCATACACAACAGGTATACCTCATTGACTCCCGGAATAGGATGACGAAGCACCATCCTGAGGTGCAAAAAGAACTTATAAAAGTCGTTTCCTGTAGCTTTTCCCCACAAAAGCCACCCAATGACCCAATGATTGGCCGGATAATCTCCTTCAGCCGACGGCAAACGTTAGCGGGTCCATGGGGTCCATGGGGTCCATGGGTGAACCCGGTGCCGGCTTCAGACGTTTTTCGCATTTTATTGTGCTCAAAACAGGGGTTTCAGAGATGTAAAACGACCAAAGCCTAATTGACAGAGTATGATGCAGTTCATGGAACCAAATCCCAGAGAATCATTAAAAATTCAGGCAAATCTGACAGTTAAACAATCAAGCATAAGTCATGCAGATGACGCACATTGAAGTTTTGGCCTTTTCAAAGCATGCCGTGGCGTTTTGACCTGAGCAAAGAACTCTTGGTGCACGTACTGAACCTTTCGACGGATGCCTCTGTGCTGCACTTTGCAGCGGCTTCTCGTGCGGTGAGGAATGCAGTGGAAGAATGCAGAGAAATAGGTAGCGCATGTAGCGCTGGAAGTCATGGCCCATGGCGACATCCACCAGCTACTTGGGAAGTCTCTGGACTCTGGAGATTTCTGGGCTTGGGAGACCTGAAGAAGATTCCAAAGGTGACCTTATGCTGTGAAACAGAGTTCCAGCACAGCGCCGAATTGTTGGCCTTTCTTAAGGCCGTCAAGGCCCTTGCAGCCGACACGGTTGATGGCCATGTGACTTTCAGCAACTTTTCGTTCCCTCCCACAGATGCAGCAGAGCTTTTCCATGGAGAAGACGAGTTCATGACCACATCAGGCCAGGTAGCGACGGTAGTTTTCAATGGCTATCACATCGAATGCTCAATAGATGCCCACTTGTGGATACATGAGGGCGAAGTTCCTACAATTAATTTGTGGGTGCATGAAAATGAGAAGGGCGCCTTGCCTGAGAATCTCTTGATTTGCTGCAGCAGCCTGCTGGCACCAGAACTCAGGCTACTTGCAAGTTGTGGAGAAAACATGTCTGAAGAGCTTGATCTTGATTCAGAGTCTCCTTTTACAGAGTTGGTGCGCGCAAGCAAGCCGTTACCAATGTTGTTAGGTGTTCGGGGCTTTGCGTCAAGCGGGTAGAAGCTTAGAGCTTCCCTTGGAGCAAAAGGAGAGCGTTCTGAATCTGCAGCTGCCGAGGTTGGGGGGGCCCTGGGGTGCCCTTGAACAATCCTTGGCGCTATCGCACATGAACAGCACCCCCCCTTTGCGCACCAGGTACAAGCTCTGAGTTATGGAGCTCCAAAAGTGGAAGTAAACGGCTTCCAAACAAGCACTGTCTTTGGGTTAGTCATCTCCTTTCTCTTGCATTGGCAAGCAGGACAAGAAGCACAACCAATTTCAGTTTTGGGATGTTTTGGGTGTTTCTTCGAAGGTATACAATGATACACTTAATCTTGGAAACCAAACATGTACATGATGCTTCTGCTTTTCTTTGCTGCGATGGTTTAGATTCTAGATATGATATGATACGATATGATATATTGAATCATATATACACGTTTTAACGTTGCATGATGTGTGGTATGCTGTCGTGCTAATATAGGGATTGCGAGGATGAACTTGGGTGTTGCTTGCTAGTGGGTATAATTCAAGACCCAAGTCACCACAGATTGGCTGATCAGTTTTAGAAAGCTATGAACCAAGCATTTTTTTTGGGGTATCCAAGTTTCATCCCCACTTGTCGGAGCTACTGTAATCTCCTGGAAGCTGATCCATGCTTCATCTCCCAAGTCCATGAAATTCCGAGGAATATTTTCAGCCAGCGGTCTATGAAGAGAAAGACAAGGATCTTCTGTGGCTATCTTCCGATCGATGTCTTCACCAAGACGAGGGATTCAAGCAATACTTTATGCGCCTTGCCTATCCGGGCAGATCGATGGCCCAGAATCGGAGGCGAAGCGGCAAAAATATGCAAACATGTACCATATGTACCATCTGTAGCTGTGCATAAATGATTTCCCGATTTCGATAAAAAGCTAGGGTTTTTGCAGTTCCCACTTTTGATTGCCAGGGTACTAAAACTGACCAAAGCATACCAAAGCTTGTCAGTGAGTCTTTGTGCCCTTTGTGCTCTGTAGTATTGTCATGTCAAGATGTGATAATTTCCCAGTTTATTTTGTGTCTATTCATCATTTATTCGTGGTGAACTAGTAGTGAAATCCGTGCTTACAAGGTGACGTTTTCTAGTGCATCACTGGTAGAGGTGTAACTGGGAAAACCGCTGGGACACATGGAATTCTGCAAAGGTTCTCTCATTTTACTGTCAAGCCAACTCACGAAACATAGAAGATCCTACTGGTCCGAGAGGAGTTTTCTTTTTTTTAAAAATAACATTTGGAATTCCGGAGCCCAAATCATAAATTTCTGCAGTACCCCAGCGTTGGTCCAAGGCTCTACAAGGACGATCAAAGCGCTTTCTTCCGAGACTTTGCGGAAGCGTACAAGTGACCTGACCTGGTTGGCTGGTTGGATTCTGGGAGCAAAGAAGGGGAAACTCTATGGACCGCAGCCAGCAAAAATGTGGATGGTTGCGAAATCCTGCACCAGTTGATATCTATAGGTTTCAACATGTTTCAACCATCCTTTTGGTGGTGCAGGATTTCGCAACCATCCACAGTTTTTCATATGTCAGTCCATTTTGGCTGGAACGTCCACGCATAACCATGATCTCACATCCCACCTGGGCCTTGAGGCAATTATCAGAGCAGGGAGCCCAATTTGAGCCAGAGGCAGGCGTCACACTTTAGGGCAGCAAAGAAAAACACCACACCAACGGGGTGATTTGAAGCAGCGGTTTGAAAAGACTTGAACATATCTAGTCACCTAGTCTATTTGCCGGGAAAGATGACATAAGATGACTCAAGAGATTTATCTGATTTGAAGTGGGGTCGAATTTTTCAGCAGTGCTATGAAACAGTGATAATCCTTTCAAGAATGAAACATCACAAATTCGCGTGGAGACATCATAGTGGCTGCCTAAAATGGTAGCCGCTTTTTGACTGATGACTTGCAGTTGTCAGACATATCTGCATTCGACAGAATTGTCGAATTCCACTGAAGGCCACACGAAATGTTGAGTCGAGAGGTCCAAATCAGAAGTGCCTCACGTAGTGCAACACTGACATGTCCATCCCAAGAGAAACCTTCACTTACGATCACTTCTGAATATATATATATATATTATACAGTATATACATTCTGTATATATATATACACACTATATGTACATATATATATACATTATGTAATATGTATATATATATATATATGTATATACTATGTGATATTACAATATATTATGTGTATATATATATAGATATGCAATGTAATGCGATGCACTGCACTGCAATGTCATGTACATAATGTGTGCAATGTATAGATTCCCATGGGAATCCTGGGGAACATCCAACAAGCTCCAGGAGCTTCGGGTTAACCTCCAACCTGATAGGTTAATGGGTTATTTTTTGCCATTTTGATACGTATTTTGATGGCAACTTCGACCAACCAGCTGTAACATTAACATATGAAACCATTCTTGCAAGATGCGAGGCCCTTGGTTGTGCCCAGTGGTGGATTTCAGGTAGCAACAAAACAAGGGCCTTAACATTTCAGCAATTTCAGCAATCAAATGGGCTTGAACCCAGCCAAACGTGCACAAGACATGAGAAATCCCACGCCCAGGGCCTTCACAGTTAACACCCCGGCCTGATGAATTCGTGGAACTTTTCGAGTTTTCAGGATCCAGATCACGCTTCTGAAGCCCAGCAGATGCCACGACTAGGAAGCCAGATCCTCTGGTAATCTAAGATGGCTGATTGGGAAACCAATCATGATGCGGCCACATCTATATTGGAAAAGCATCCATAAACGGATACTTTGATGATAGGAACAAAACATCATCCCTGATGTGAAAATCGCTATGAATTACTACAACCGGTGATTTTGTTGTGGAAATCCACATGTTGAATTGGAAAATCATCCAATGGATATGGTGATTTTGTTGATTCCCTCTGTCCACTGGGCATTGCTGGGGACCTTCAGAGGGGACAGTTCAACTCCGCTGATGGCGTGGGAGAAAATCATCGCAGCCAGTGGTGAATTATCGACCTGACTGAGGACACTATGGCGACTATGGGATGGGGGAATACTTTTCACTTTTCAGTCACCAAATCTTTCAGGAGGTCTTATCAGCCAGGACCTGAAGATACCTGAAGTGAAGGGTACTGGTAGGTGACTCACTTGGGTGATATAACAAGGAACAGATGAGGGAACATCATATGATGCTGCTGCACAGTTACAGTTCCTAAGTTTACAACCATGTTGAGAGTGGATATGAACCAGTCACACGTTGCAAGGGGTGGGAAGAGAGAATCTATACTGTAAACATACAATACAATGTGATGTACATTTAGACAGTGTATATATATATATATATTATTTATAGACAAAGATGCAACAGGAGTGGTACGTGTCCGATTTCGTATTATGAAGCAAGAATTGAAGTGCGGATCACTTGAGCCCGCTACCAATTAACCAATCAGATTTTCGGAAGGTTGACCAGGTCTATTGGGAAATCCTTCCTTTTTGCTGCTGAAATATCTTCAGTTTTTATGGTTGAAGTTCCCCCAAGAGATCATCCCAACCATATTTTTTGGTATGAATCCAGTATGCTGAGCAGCATCTCCCACCCACGATTATTCATTGTTTCAATCATATCAAATCCATTCAAATTCCTTTTTTGGATTGAATTTATCTGAATTCACCCGAATTCCAATTTTTTGAAAAGTTCAATCACAATTTTTCTTGCTTAATCGGTTCAAAAACTCATCCCATCCGTCCCTCAGCTCGCACCATCTGACACCTGTCCTGGACACTGAGTCGTGATCCAACGCGCGCGCGATGTGGGCGTCAGCGCATCAGAGGATTCCTGTGCAGCGCTGGTGCAGAATCACCTGAGAGAGGCGAGTGCCTGAGGGGGGCTGCGATTGAGAATGGGCATGGTAAAGGGGGATAAATAAACTATTATAAACTCTTAAAATGTTTCTGAATATACAAGAATATTGGATGAACCAGGCTGATTTCACTCCAATAAAATGGGCTTCACCTCTCTATGAGATGGGAAATTGCTGTTTGATGTTTTTGCAGCCGAGTTTTGGGTTTGTTCTAACCGGGAAAACCAAGGAAGGACATCTGGATCCATGCGGGAAAACCAAGGAAATTCAAGCAACAACAAGGGGCAACTTAAATGGGTACCCTCCGGTTTCATCAAACGTGGCTTTTTTGAAATCCGCAGAAATAGTTTGATGAATTTCCCATCAACACCTCCATCAGGGATTTTCCAGCAAGCTGCAGTTGATTACCAGAGACCAGAGGGTAGATTCACCAGCAAATACCAGCAATGATGGGGACCGTGAAGGATCTAACAGGAAAAACATGGGAAAGGATAGGGTAAACTGAGCGAATACAAAGCAGCAACAGTGGGGATGCTTCAAAACTCTTTACCACAAAGGTTGGTGGTTAGTTCAGTCCTTCGAGCCTATCTTAGTCTCTACAGTCTGTGGGACAATACAAAGTTTGACACCTACATCCTCAATAAAAATCAAAGTGAACCAACACATTTTTGAACAACAACAACAACAACAACAAAAACAACAACAACAACAACAACAACAACAACAACAAAAACTCACTGGCATGTTCAACCACTCGCAGCAGAAATGGAATCCCGGACGATGAGATGATCCCAGTTGAAGTGGGACAGCAGCGGTCCCTGAGATGGCCCCCATTGAAGGACTGGATAGTTTTACGTCCAAAGGACCACGCCATTTGCAGGTCCCTTGTTGTTGGGACCGGCCACCTGTTTTTTAACGGCTGATGAAGCTGTGAGGCTCAAGTCTTGTTCAGGATTATTGACTATTGATGTTATTGTTATTCTATTGGCTATGCATCACGATGATTATAACTTTCAAACCACGTTTTTGAATGTTTTTGATGGCTATCCGGCTATCCGATTATCCCATGATCTTTTCATCTTTTCAATATGATCGGGGGGAATGGGATCAGACACGTCGGTTAACGTGTCATAAGTGGTGTCCGTCAAAAACGTTCAGGTGTACTTAATCGTGATCTATTGTTGGTTGATTCCTTATGTTATTTAGGTGACTGGTCATGTTCAAAAACATAAGCTCCAAAATGCCCGGTCTTCAATTTTGCTGGTCATTTTTCCGCACCAAATTCCTGTTTCTTTCGTCAAATGTCTCCCAACAGCCGCGACAGGTGCACCAGCGTGCTTTGCGCGCCCTACAGGATTGGAGTGGACCCTATGCGGCCATTCTCTCAGACGATTCAAACATGGTATATAAATTAATCATTCCACATGGCAAGCAATTTGGCTATGGATCAATACCTATAAATACCATTTTTAGGGGGATGAACATCCATTTACCAGCTATTTTGATGTTCACCAGGGGAATAGGGTTTTGACCCATCCCCATTTCATAGTCTGATTAATTTAGGTTTGAAACTTGTTTGTCTGAAGTTGTTTCAAGGAAATTGTAAATAGTCATTGCTTCCTTTTGCCTGACATTAACATCCCATTGATGATATTCTGGGTCAAACTTCAACACCACAGTTCACAACAGATAGATCACGGGCAAACATGGTTGATGGGTTTCCGTTGTACATATTCTACATATACATATTATATATATATGCTGTGCTTATATATATATATACATCTATATATATACATATATATATATTTACATATATATATATTTACATATATATATACATATATATATACATATAAACACATATATATAATCATATATACAAACATGTATATATATATATATACAAACATATACATATATAAACATATACATATATAAACATATACATATATAAACATATACATATATAAACATATACATATATAAACATATACATATATAAACATATACATATATAAACATATACATATATAAACATATACATATATAAACATATACATATATAAACATATACATATATACATATATACATACATACATACATACATACATACATACATACATACATACATACATACGTACACAGACAGACAGACAGACAGACAGACAGACAGACAGACAGACAGCTTAGCTGTTTCGTCACTCGCGTGCTGGCACTCAGCACTCGCGTGCCAGCACTCGCGTGCTCAGCACTCACTCCAATGCATTTTTCCTGGTGTGCATCCTAGTAAAAATGTTTATCTTGATTTAGATAGTGGATGCTTTTATTGGAATAGGAAAAATGCATTGGAGTGACGATAAGCATGATATATCATGAGATACTCATCACATTCATGAGAGCCACACGAGTACCTCCAAGTGGCGTTGATTTTTTCAACACCCTGAAATAATTTCCACTTCTGGAGGGAACGGGGAACCCCCAGATGCTTTTTTTGGGAAGCGCAAAATGCATCCGGACGTCAGGCAGATATTCGCACGTTACCGGATGTTTTTTTTTCACAGAAAAGTAAATGCACCGAGGTATGAATAGGATAATAAAGCCTAATGCGTTTCGAACTTGCGATTTACTAGCCCTGTAAGGTCTAAAATTTATATGGATGTTTTTTTCGGATCTAGTTAAATGCATTTACATATATCACAATGCTAAAAACCCACTGTGTGACGAACCTGCGTGCTAGCACTCAGCGTTGCGCGTGCTGCGTGCTGGAGCTGCTAGGACAGACAGACATACATACATATATATATATATATACATATATACATATATATATATGTATATATATATAAATATACATATATACATATATATATATATGTATATATATATATATACATATACATATATATATATATATACATATATACATATACATATATACATACATACATACATACATACATACATACGTGCATGCATGCATACATATATACATATATACATATATACATATATACATATATACATATATATATATACACACATATATATATATATATATACGCGCAACGCCTGGGTTCTGCCCAGGCGTTGCAGCGTATATATGTCCCATTCACGAACAAATGATGTTGCAAATTACCGTAATTCCTATGGGAAAAAAACACAGGTACTAGAGACTATCAAACAAACAAGGTCAAAACACCCGAAATTCCTATGGGAAAAACAAAAACGGCATAACACCTGCAATTCCTATGGAAAAAACAACAAAGGTACTAGCAAATTTTAAACTCTCAAATCGTGAAAATTAAAATTCAATTAGGAAGATCAACAAAGATATTAGGGAATATTAAACTCCCACCCCCGTTAAACCTTAAATTCCTATGGGAAAAACAACAAAGGTACTAGGGTCTATATTAAAAAAAAAGTCAAAACACCCGAAATTCCTATGGGAAAAACAAAAACGGTATTAGGGAATATTAAACTCCCGCCCCCGTTAAACTTTACATGCAATTGGGAAGATCAACAAAGATATTAGGGAATATTAAACTCCTACCCAGGTTAAACTTTACATGCAATTGGGAAGATCAACAAAGATATTAGGGAATATTAAACTCCCACCCCCGTAATGATGATGATGATGATGAAGATGATGATGATGAAGATGATGATGAAGATGAAGAAGAAGATGATGATGATGATGATGATGATGAAGATGATGATGATGATGATAATGATGATGCTGTTGATGATCATGATGATGATGTTGATGATGTTGATGATGTTGATGATGATGAAGATGATGATGATGATGATGATGATGATGATCATGTTCAGTACCTTTGGTACGCCAATGATTTAGCGGGGCACATGTGAATGCCGTCCCCCGCTCAAGATCTTTGTGCTCAAAGATTCAGGTCCCCGGGTCTTGTCCGGCTTTTTATGGAAATCCCGATTCTGATTGGGGCTCTAGTGGCTGGCATTGGAGTCGGGTTGTCTTTTTCTTTCGAGCACAAAGGGGTGACACCACCTGAGCCTCGCCCCTGTTCCTGCGAGTGTCACTGTGCTTCACCTTTGGCACGGGAGGATCCTTCAGCGGGATTGCGTGATCTAGTCCTGTGTGGACTGCTGACCATTTTGGTAATTTGTGTCGCGATCTTGATTGGCCTCCTTTTTCTTCAATCCCAGTCCAAATTTGAAGTGACCGGAAAGGGCAAAGGCCGTAAAGGATCTCTCGGAGTTGGAGTCCCCCTGCGAATCAAGGATGGCCCAGATGTTGCCCGGTGATGTCTGCTACGTGGATTACGGTGAGATGCCAGCATGTATCCATGTTCGCCTCCTTGGTTGTCAGATTCAAAATGACATCTGGGCAATTGTGACGCCAGATGGCGACATCTACGATGAGCAGATGTCGTCAAGTAATCCAGACTTTACCCAGTTCTTCTATGGGGGACATGGCATAGGTGGAGTTCTTCCGCCGGGCGTGCCTGCTGCTGTGGTGTATGGCTTTGGGGCCCTCACGGCCGTGGAATACCAGCAGTATCTTGCACAGTGCAGGGTCTATGCTGCCGGGGCAAGGGCCCTCCTTGGCCTTGCACCCCAGCCTGCTGGCAATGCTGTGCCCGCCCAACCTGCTGTTGCCTCAGGAGAGCCAGAGGTTTGGGTGGCCTTGGAGCAGATTGACGGCGTAGTGCCTGGTCAAGTAGTGGTAGACGTTGGCGGAGTGATGCCCGCTGGACATGTCCTCCTAGGTGACCGAGCCCTAGTCCCCGTGAATGGCAAGGTCGTAGCACTGAAGAAGATCAAACGAACTGAGGTTCAATCTCTGACAGCGAAGGATCTCAGAGTCCTGCCCATCAAGTTCGATCAGCAAGGGTCTCGCCGCAGGGATTTCCCAGATGCTGTGGCCAACATGTCCTGTGACAAACTTCCTGGAGGCGAGCTGCAGCTGGAAGGCCCTGCAACCACGCTTGAGGTCCTCAAGTCCCTGTGCATGAGGAGCCTGACACCAGTGACAGATCATGAGAGGTGGATTCGTAGCAGTGAGATCTCCAAGACCGATCGCAGCATCTATGAAATGGAGGTGTTGTCCAAGGTCATTGAAGCGTTTGTCATGGTGGACCAAGTCAATCTCCCAAATTTGAAGGGTGGAGAGCTTTTGATCCGGAGGTGGCAACTGATCAAGGAAGCACACCGCTTGAGTCCTCTGGCCCCAGACTACTCTGCTGCCGACCTCTTTATGGGATGGCAACAGGAATCAGGAGTCCAGCAGACTTTGGCAAAACATGTGTCAGACCAATTGCGAGATCAGGCTGCCATTGCTAAGGAGGCCCGAAAGGCCCGTGAAGAGGCTGAGAATCGTCAAGGCAGAGGCCGAGGCCGTGGACGAGGCCGAGCCTCTGCCGAGCAGACATGAGCACTTGGGTGAGGCACTTCGAGGATCCAGCGAGTGCCTTTGACCCTTCACAACTGGATCAAAGTTTTGATGTCGGGATGGAAGATATGGGATCTTCTTTTTGTCCCCAAGTTGAGCCTTCTATCTCAAGGTGGAGGGATCTTTTACCGCTGCCCTTCGTCAATCAGAAGGGGGTTTCTCATTGCGGTGCTTTTCAGTCAGTTGGTGCCAAGAGGAGATCTGTAAGAAGGTCTTCTAATGCTGAGATTGTCAACGGCATTGTCACCACTTTGAACGAAATGGCTGGTTTTGCGCACCCATCCAATGAGAAGCCGAGCAAGGCGCAGAAGCTTGCTCACCAACAGCTGTTTTGTCAAGTTGCACGGATGCCCCGCTGTGCACACCGTGTACAGATGCGTGAGGCCGTTCATGAGCTTCTGCACACTGGCCTGTCTCCCTATGCGACGGAAGACGAGGCTCGAAGCACGGTCCGATCCTACAGCAAGGGTTTGGTTTCCCTTCCTGAGTCTGGTGCGTCGGTTTTTCAGGCGTCGGAACTTTTGGATGAAGCTGGCCGAGACTTTTTGTTGGATCCTCAAACACATTTGTTTGTCGAGCATTTTGATGCCAAGTCTAAGGTGAAACCTTACATGGATGAAGTTTTGAGATTTGATGACCACGCCTATCATGATTTCATCGGGGATCTCTGGGAAAGGGGAATGTTGACTTTTGGGCATAGCTGCAGAGCATCGATCACCCCTTTTTTCGTGGTGAAGAAGTCGGGAAAGCTCAGACTGGTGCTGGACTGTAGACAAGCCAACGAACACTTCAAGCCACCTCCTGACATTGCTATGGCAGCAGGCTACAGCTTTGGTCAGTTGGTGGTTGAACATGATCAGGAGGTGTTTGTGGCTCAGTCTGACATCAAGGATTATTTCTACAGCATTGGTCTTCCTGATTATCTACATCCTTTCTTTTCCTTGCCTCCCATCAGGTCAGACCTGCTGAGTGGCCGCATTCCTGAGCTATGTGGCCGCGACCCCAGCCTAGTGATCTTCCCTCAGATGAAGGTCGTTCCAATGGGTTGGAGTTGGGCTATGTTTTTTGCACAGCGCATTCATCAACACCAGGTCATGATTGGTGCGGGCATTCCTCACCACCGAGTTCTGGCCAATGGTAGGCCGGCCCCTGTTTTGAAAGATGAGTCTGTGGTCATCGTTCCTTTTGCAGACAATTTGAATGTCATTGGCACGAATAAAGATGAAGTCCAAAGAGTAAAAGATCAAGCAGTGGCCCAGCTCCGGAAGGTTGGTTTTCGCGTCCATGAAGAAGAGGATGCATCTCTGGAGGCAAAGGCTCTGGGGTTCATCATAAATGGTTCAAAACGAAAGATTTTCCCTGTTCCTGAGAAACGTGACAAGGTAATACAATGTTTGATTTGGCTATCACGGCGTCCTCGTGTGAGTGGGCGGGTTGTGGAGCGAATCATCGGTCATTGTGTGCATTTTTTCACGTTACGTAGAGAGATGCTTTCCATTTTCAGATCAGTTTATGACTTCAAGACTGCACACTACAACAAGCAAGTGCGGTTGTGGAGGTCAGCTGCTGATGAGTGCAGATGGGCAGCTAACCTGCTCTGGATCTGTGAGTCAGACATGGGAAAACAGTGGAGCGGGGAGGTCACAGTTTCAGATGCTTGTTTGTCGGGCACGGCCACATGTTCCATGGAGATTCATGCAAAGGATGCTGCTGAGATTGGCAGCACCCGAGAGCTGTGGAGATACAAGAGTAGAAGCAGCTGCGTGAAAGCTAGGGAAATTGTGCGTCAACTTGATCCTTTTAAGGACATCGAAACTGTTTCTGCCGAGCTTCCACGGTTAGATCCTTTTCAACTCAATTTGGATTTCCAGAATGTTCCGCAAGAGCTTGCTCAGTCAGATCACTGGGAAGTTCAGTTTTCATCGCGCATGTTTCACAAGGAACCCATAACTGTCATTGAAGGCCGGGCCACTGTCCAGAGCATTAGACATAAGACGAGATCTTGCAAACACTTCAACAAGCGACATCTTCATTTTGGGGACAACTTGGGTATGGTTTTGGCATTTGATAGAGGTAGGGCAAAGTCATTTTCACTTCTTTTGTGTTGCAGAAGAGCTTGTGCTTTTTCCCTTGCCGCTGGATGCCAATTCCATCACCGCTGGCTGCCTTCAGAGTGGAACAAAGCTGATGGCCCGTCGAGGAAGTGGGAAAGGGAAGCGGTCCAGGCCCCCCCCAGCAAAAGGGGTTGCCAAAGGACCATCTCTGAAATCATCTATCCCACGGACTCAGCGAGGCAGTTTGAAGCAGTTGGCAAAGTCAAGAGATGGGCTTCTCATCCATGCTCTAAAGGAAGCGGTGGCCAAGGAGACCAAGCTCAAGGCGCCTCTGTCCTTCAGTCAAATGCGGATGACAGTGAAGGGAAAGAACAGCGAGGAAAGACGAAAGAATCGAGCCCAGGTGATCCATAACGAGCCCCGCCCGAACCCGAAGTCGAACCTCCCCCACCCCCCCCTCAAAAAAAAAACGGTTCGCTGGGCTAATGAAACAGTTTTCGGCAGTAGGATTTGTACAAATATTGCTCGCAATGACCACCGAAGCCGAACCCGAACCCGAACCCGAACCCGAAGTCGAACCTCCGCAACCGCCCCTCGACCAAAAAAAAGCAGTTTTCTGCAGCAGATTTGTACAAATATTGCTCGCAATGACCACCGCAGTCGAAAAGCCGAACCCGAAGTCGAACCCCCCCACCCCCCCTCAAAAAAAAAAAATGAAACAGTTTTCGGCAGTAGGATTTGTACAAATATTGCTCGCAATGACCACCGAGCCGAACCCGAACCCGAACCCGAACCCGAAGTCGAACCTCCCCAACCCGCCCCTCGACCAAAAAAAAGCAGTTTTCTGCAGCAGGATTTGTACAAATATTGCTCGCAATGACCACCGCAGCCGAACCCGAAGCCGAAGCCGAACCCGAAGTCGAACCCCCCCAACCCCCCCTCGACCAAAAAAAACAATTTTCTGCAGCAGATTTGCACAAATATTGCTCGCAATGCCCACCGAAGCCGAACCCGAAGCCGAACGAAGTCGAACCCCCCAACCCCCCCTCGACCAAAAAAAACAATTTTCTGCAGTAGGATTTGCACAAATATTGCTCGCAATGCCCACCGAAGCCGAACCCGAAGCCGAAGCCGAACCCGAAGCCGAAGCCGAACCCGAAGTCGAACCTCCCCAACCCCCCCTCGACCAAAAAAAAGCAGTTTTCTGCAGCAGGATTTGCACAAATATTGCTCGGAATGCCCACCGAAGCCGAACCCGAAGCCGAACCCGAAGTCGAACCTCCCCAACCCCCCCCTCGACCCAAAGAAACAGTTTGCTGGGATGATGCAGCAGGATTTGTGCACATATTGGACCACCGAAGCCGAACCCGAACCCGAAGTCGAACCTACAAAAAAGCAGTTTGCTGGGATGATGCAATCGGATTTGTGCATATATTGGACCACCGACGCCGAACCCGAACCCGACGTCGAACCTCCCCAACCCCCCCCTCGACCAAAACAAACAGTTTGCTGGGATGATGCAGCAGGATTTGTGCACATATTGCTCGCAATGACCACCGAACCCGAACCCGAACCCGAAGTCGAACCTCCCCAACCCCCCCCTCCACTACAACAAACAATTTTGTAAGCGTTCCATGGCAGCAACATTTGTCAAAGACCCTACCCTATCGATGTGGTCTGCCCCCCCCTTATATATATATATTTTTTTTTCCCCCCCTTCGGTAGCTCAAGTATAACGTGTGTCTTTCCTCATTCCCAGGCAGTCTGGCTTCTGTTTGCTAGCGGTAGCTTCCACATACATCTTTTTTATCCTCCTCTGACCTTTTTCCCCTGTGACTTGCCCATAGAAGACCAACCCCCTCTTGCAACATGCTGTTGTCCCAGCTGACTTGCCCATAGAAGACGAACCCAGTAAGTGTCCCACGCTTTGCAGGTCAGACTCCTTTAGAGATGCTGGCAGTTTCACCACGCACGGCAGTCGACTATCATCGGAGGGTTTTGGTGTTTCAAAACTTTTGCAGTTTACTGGAGTTGAGAACCAACACAAGCTCTCAAGTAGACCATCCCTTGACTGTTTTTCTCAACCAAAGCTTCGAAGAGGGGCTGGACATTTCAGAGGCGCAAAAGGCATTTGCAGCAGTACAAGAAGCTTTTCCAGTTGTAGGTCGTCAAGGTCTGAGCCGCAGCCGGAGGTCTTTGAAGGGTTGGAAGAACCTAGATCCAGGTCAAAGTCGAACACCACTGGCCTGGCCCTTCATCAGTCTCCTTGCTTTGACCATGATGCAACTGGGAGAGGTCAGATGTGCTCTCTGCATTCTCACCATGTTCACAACTTACATTCGTCCATGCGAAGCTCTGAAGCTGTTGAAGAGGGATGTAGTCAGGTCAACGGACTTGGGGGTCAGTTGGGCTCTCAACGTGAACACGTCCGAGGAGGCTCAACAGTCAAAAGTGGGGCTTCAAGACGAGGCTATGCTGCTAGACAACAAGATGCTGGATGCTGGACTACCTAGGCGTTCTGGCGCAGGGTCTTCCTTTTACAACCTTGTTCGAAATGCAATACCCTCAGCTCCACAGAACATGGCATGCAACGCTGGCCCATCTGGGCTTGCCCATGGAGACAGCAGATCTGTACCAGCTCCGTCACTCAGGGGCATCTTGGGATCGACTCAAAAAGGTGCGTTCTCTTCTGGAAATCAAACTGCGCGGAAGGTGGAGTTCGGATGCAAGCCTGAAGCGATACGAGAGTCATGCCAAGGTTGCCCAACTCTACGAGAAACTGCCGGACAGCATCAAAAAGAGAGCAGATTCATCTCCTCAGTTATTGAAAGAGATGATTATCGCATTTACGTCCCGACACACCCCAACATGCTGAGGCCAGTGTTGGAATTGTTTGCGGGGAGTGCTGCTTTCTCCAAGGCTATGTGCAAGCTCGGTTTCACAGTGCATGCTTATGACATTCAATGGGGACGAGGTGGTGATATCCTTGATCCTATAGTTTTTAGAAAATTGAAGACTGCTTTAGACAGGAAGACTTTTTCCTTTGTTCATTTTGGCATGCCCTGCGAAAGCTGGTCCCGTGCGAGAAAGTGGAATGGCGGACCTCCACCACTCAGGGACAATGACAGTTTTCTCTATGGGTATGACTATTTGACTGGCTCCAATCGCATCAGAGTTGAACAGGGCAATGCTTTGCTCAAGGCAACCTTTCTTCTGGCTTTGGCTGCGATTGCTGCTGGCACTCCATGGACAATTGAAAACCCTTTCAGCAGTCGTGCTTGGCTAACTTTTGAGATGACAAAGTTGCAGGAGCTTGGTGCTTTGCCACAACAAGTGCATTACTGTCAATATGGCAAGCCGTGGAAGAAGGCCACCACTTTCTTAGGGTGGAAAATTCCCAGCCTGCTTTTAAAACAGTGCGCCGGTTCCTTTGGGCAATGCTCTGCTTCTGGTCGAAAACATCTCGTGTTAGAAGGCCGAAATTCCCAAGGGGTCTTTCGCACTCTTTTGGCGCAACCCTACCCCAAGGACATGGTTGCCGACATTGCTGCTGTTTTGTTCAAACATTTGCAAAACTTGTAATCATTTCCTACCTTTCTCACAGAATACTCCGAAGTCGGGTGTGGGAAGACAAATTGATGGTGGTTGAACCTTTCATGCGTGGCATCTTCACTCAGCTTGACTTCAGATGCCCATACCTTTCAGCTATCGCATTAAGCTTCTCAGACCTGCTGCCTTGACCAAAGGCTCTTGGGCAAAATAGGCAGCCGCAGATATTCTGGCATGGAGTTGTGCAAGAGTGTGAATCATGTTCAGTACCTTTGGTACGCCAATGATTTAGCGGGGCACATGTGAATGCCGTCCCCCGCTCAAGATCTTTGTGCTCACCATCCACCGCCCCTCCACCTCACAAATTGATGGTGGTTGAACCTTTCATGCGTGGCATCTTCACTCAGCTTGACTTCAGATGCCCATACCTTTCAGCTATCGCATTAAGCTTCTCAGACCTGCTGCCTTGACCAAAGGCTCTTGGGCAAAATAGGCAGCCGCAGATATTCTGGCATGGAGTTGTGCAAGAGTGTGAATCATGTTGATGATGTTGATCATGTTGATGATGGTGATGATGATGATGCTGTTGATGATCATGATGATGATGTTGATGATGTTGATGATGATGATGAAGATTATGATGATGATGAAGAAGATGATGATGATGATGATGTTGATGATGTTGATGATGTTGATGATGTTGATGATGTTGATGATGCTACTGATGATGATGATGATGATGTTGAAGATGATGATGATGAAGATTATGATGATGATGAAGAAGATGATGATGATGATGATGTTGATGATGTTGATGATGTTGATGATGTTGATGATGTTGATGATGCTACTGATGATGATGATGATGATGTTGAAGATGATGATGATGATGATGAAGAAGATGATTATGATGCTGTTGATGATCATGATGATGATGATGTTGATGATGTTGATGATGATGAAGATGATGATGAAGATGATGATGATGAAGATGAAGATGATGATGATGATGAAGAAGAAGAAGAAGAAGAAGATGATGATGATGAAGAAGATGATGATGATGCTGTTGATGATCGTGATGATGATGTTGATGATGTTGATGATGATGAAGATGATGATGATGATGATGATGCGTCGCAAGTCGTCATTGCGGGTCCGGGCAAAACCCAGGCATATATTTGGGCAACACCCAGATGCTCTCTTAACAGACGGCCTTGGCGATACTTTTCGCGCCAAACGCCAAGGCAGAGGAGGGCGAGTACTACTACAATCACCGCCTCAAGGTGGACGGGGGCTGGACCCATTTGGTAAACATATGGCAGTGGGTCAAAACCCTGGTAAATGGATGTTCATCCCTCTAAAAATGGTATTAATAGGTATTGATTCATAGCCATATCTGAAGTAAATGGACTAAAGTGACTAAAGTGTATAAGGTTTTAATCCTAGGTTTGGAGTTGAACATGGGCCGAGTTAAGGCCCTAATTTCTGGCTAACATGGGCAAAAAACATAGGAACATATAGGAACAAAGGATGAACAAACCTTGGAATGGGAATGAACGGGGTAAGCTCTCTGAAAACCCAAATGTTGCCAACACTCTTTGGGTTGGATGTGATAAATGTCCTTCTTCCACCAGTCGGTTTTTTGAAATAGAATCGGTTTAGCCCATGAAAACCCACCAACAGCTAGGTGATAACAAAGAGTATACCTCATTTTTTTCCCAAAGGGACAATATTCTTGCCCTCGGGTTATCAAACATGGAAATGGAAAATCCACAATTTGTAGATGATTTTGTAGAAACCGCTATTTACAGGCTACCCAGCCAAGTTTGATGACACCGGAGAGTAGATGTGTTGAGAAAACCGAGGTTTTGGGGTGCCTAGGTTTAACCCCTGACATCCCTTGTTTTTTTTCGGTGGGGGCCTAGGTTTAACTTGTTACAACTGACGTGGTAATCTCACCGTGGAACGTTCGTTGGAATGGCAACATCAACTACAGATGGGGATTTCCATAAATGGGGATACTGTACCCCCATAGCTGGATGGTTTATAATTGGACACTCATACCAAAAATGGATGATTTAGGGGTAGCTCCATTTTAGGAAATCTCTCTCTCTCTCTATATATATATATCTGTATATATCTGTATATGTAATGTAATGTATTGTATTGTATTGTATTGTATTGTAATGTAATGTAATGTAATGTAATGTATGTATATAAATATGTATATTGTATATATGTATAGCAACCCCCCAGTCATAGATAGATTAGTTATGATCAGTTGGACACCTTGAAACTATGGGGAAAACATCATACCATCCTGGTTTTACCCTGTTCGGCATTTTTTTTTGGGTTGCTATACTGTATACAGCTTCGGGATTTCCGAGCTTAGACTACCAGACGGCCTAAGCATTCTGATGGCGACCTCAACTTTCTGGGGGTGTGGAACATATTGGAGGGAATGGATTATTGAAGTGGACTCATTCTAAAAGAAATCCGTCTGGCTTGGGAACCATTCGGACCTATGATGGTGAATTTTGGAGGCAAATTTAGATTTTTGGACATCATGATATCGACTACAAACCTCATTCTGCTTGCCTCATTCTGCTTGCTTGCATTCCCATTTTGCTTGCTTGGATTCCCATTTTGTCTGGTTGGATACCCAAATCAATGAAATCTCTAGATCAGAATCATAGTCCCAGACGGGATCATAGATCAGAGTCATCATGACCTGCATCCGACCTGGTAGGTTTCGACCTGGGATAGTCCTGTGGCGGAGTGGGAGCAGGCCCGACCCATCTGGATCCGGCTGGTGACCTATGTGCTACTGTATGTGGTAAAGGAAATGCTCAGTAAACCCGAAAAGGATCCAGAAATATCCAGAACAGATTTCATTTACCAGTTGTTTCGTCGTTTGAAAAAAGACACCAAATATTTAAGACATAAACAACCGAGCTAAATGCAGCATAGGAAGAAACGCTGATGAGTTCCGAAGTCATGTATCGCTTGGGCGTTGGTGTAAACCTTGAGAAGACAGGATTTACTATATGTTGGGTCTTCAACCATACTAAATATCTTCAGTTTTAGTCGATCACTCAGTTTTGTTGAGGTTTATGTGCATGCAATGGAATCAATGGAATCTCCTTCAAAATACACCGGATTTGATAGATTGCTTCACATCTTACAGCAACAGTTGATATCATTGATACCAATTGATTTTGTTGGGTTGCTCTTCTCTATGATACAGGCTATCGTAAGATGGGGTTTGAATTGTGGTCGTTATCAACTTACAGTGGATTATGCACCGTTGATACTTATAAGAGATTAATTAACTATAGTCTATAATCAACTTCTCACTAGTACTGTACTTAGTTGTATCATGTTGTATCAATCATTGATTGTCAATGTAGTTGTATGTAATTGTATAATCATGTATTAATGATTTGATTGTTGTTACTGAGTTGACAATCAACTAATAATGAAGTTGTTAACTACAATTGTCAATGACATGTGATGACCCAATTAAAAATTTATTTATAGTTGTTAATTATTGATACTGTGATCAAGTATACTTTTTGTTTTTATTTGTCAACTACAAGCACTTCTTAACCCATTTAATAGTTGATGGCAATGACGAACTAATAGTTGATTGCATCAATCTGAATTACAACCATCAATTAGTATTAGTTGAATTACCATCAATTATCAATTTGTAGTTGGTATTCTTTTTTGTATAACTATCATTGATCTATAATTTGCTATAATACATAGTATATATGGAGGTTTCCTGAAATGGTGGTACCTCCATATGATCTATTTTCATAGGTTTTTCCATTATAAACCATCCAGCTATTGGAGTATCCCCATTTATGGAACCCCCCATATAATCGTATCTCTTGTTTCGAGCCATTGTTGATCTGCCCTCGAGGAGTTGCTCACGCGTCAGACAGTGCTGTTCTGGTGCGGAAGCCGAGCATCTCGTGGGCTATTTTTCATCGCTGGGATTGGCATTTTTCCATGGGTTTCAGAGAAAAATCAATGGGATCCCCAACATCGTCACCATTGTTTCAATACGAAGTCGACTGGTCATCCGGATGATGATGATTTGGGGTAGCCTATTGTCAGGCAAAGCGATGTGTTTCATGTGCCTTGCAAATTTTCGGGGTGAAACATGGTGAAACTTCGTTCTTGTTCCATTGAGAAGCACATTTCTGGGAAAGGGAGCCGAAAGTTTCATGAGGATCAAGTGCTGTCCCTACGATGACTTAATCAGGGAGATGGCAGCCTCCATTGCAGCATTGCATCTTTCCATGATTGCCTGGAAAGACGATCTCCTGATTGCATATTCTCATGAGCGATTCGAAGCTATGGGTAATTTGTTTTGGGACTCCCGAAAATAGATGTGGAGCCAAGGAGCAACTAAGAATGTGTATATATATATATGTGTGTAAATATATGTACATATATATATATATATACATATATATAATAATATAATATATATATATATATATATTATATTATATATATATTGATTATATGTATGTCGCATGTATATCCCTGCCCACTGATATCAAATACCCCCGACATGAGCCCCCAAAATGAACCGGGTCAGTACTGAACCAGGGGTTTTTGTGAGGTTATTTTGCATAAGTTCTCATATGTTTTTTATATTACGAGGTATGTTTCATATTATAAAGCAAGATAGAAAGTTGTTCCAGCCGGTTATAGATACCCTCTGGTTATTTAACATAGCCATGGAAAGATCCACCATTTTTAATAGGTAAACATAGGTAAACCATCTATTTCTATGGGCCATCTATTCCATGGCTATGTTAGTCATAACCAGATGGTAATGTTTTCATATGTTTCCCCAATATTCTCCAGGTTTCCAACTTTTCAGAGACAGCTGAGGTGTCTACTGGGCCCTAGCCGTGTGAAGCATGGCGAACAGAGGCGGCTGATGGTCAGGTTGAGGATTACCTTCTGGTAATTCAACATATATTGCTATGTCACATCATAAAGGTTAAAAGGTAAATAACCTTCATATTGCAATGTATATATGTGTATATATATATGGTCTGTTTTCCGTATCGGAATTACGAAGAGGGTACTGAATCCAGTGTTACATATTATCAGTTCATGGACCATGGAGATATGATATCTTGTTGTGGTTTGATGATACATCAAACATACGGGGATGAACAAATTGGGCGTGTATTTCCCAAACTATTGGGAATTATCACATTCATTGTGGGAATCCCAATCAACCAACCATAACCAACCACTATTACAGACAGGTTTGGGAGACACTGCTTACATTGCTTGGATTGGGTCCAGATTCTTATAGATTCCCATCACACACAACTTATTTTTACCCTCTGGTAAACTAACATAACTATGGAAAATCACCATTTTCAATGAGTAAATCCACTATAAATCACAATTTTTAATAGCTATGTGAAATTACCAGAGGGTACATGCATTTTTTTCTTTAATGAACTCATAACACTTGTTGAAACACAACATGAAAAACCAGCGCATGCGGCCTGGGGTTGCAGCACTGATTTCTTGTAACCATGACCTCTTTAGGGCAGTGGGGCGATAGAACCAGTGGATTTATTTCGGCAATCTCGGAAAGAAGAAGTATTTCTGGTGATTATGAAGGCTACATCCAAATACATCCAAGGTATGACCTTGGTTTCTTGAGTTCTGCTTGTCTCTGCATTTTTTCGTCCAGGTTTGTTGGTGAAACAAGTCCCTAAAATCGCTGACTGTAAAATCCTACAGATGGCCAAAACTCCACTGGCTGGTGATCTCAGATTCTGGTTGGTGGTTTGGAGCATTTTTTATTTTTCCATATATTGGGAATAATCATCCCAACTGGCTAATATGTTTCAGAGGGGTGGCTCAACCACCAACCAGGATTTTTTTGTAGCTGTTCCAACCTTTATGTCCACTTTTTTGCTTGAAGCATCTTGAAAATCAGCCTTGGTGAGATCCTGGAGCCGTGCAGGTCAGAAGCTTCAGGTTCGGATGTGGATGATAGCCTGCAGCTGAGATGGGGGGCTATAGTGGCTATATAATTGATTTGTTGGTATACTATTGTCCTTAGTTACTATTGTCCTTAGTAGGTATATATATATATACACATACATATACACACTATATTGAAAAGTATGAAGTTGCTTGTAACCGACTATATGGATCTATATTGGAGGTACTTACTCTTCATTTAGGTCCTTCTTACAGGTACTTGGGCACTCAAGGTGAACAAAAAAGGAGTATTCACAGATTTTCACTAACAAGTGTTTGGCAAGGTTTTTTTTTAGGCCCCAGATGTTTCTCAACTTGTTGATGCCTTGTTTTGGGAGACAACCCTGAAACATTGGTCGTGTTCCGATTGATTGATGCTCCCAATTCTTCCTAGTGGTGGCTCAAGGTTGATGCACCGTTCTTGATCGTTGAACTTCCCTAAGTTCCGCTCATATTATAGTTTGTCTATGTCTGTCCTATTGTTGCTGTTTAAATGTTACATACTGCTTGCTGCTTGCGCTTCTTGCGTCCAATTTCTGGTGAACTCACCAATATTTGCAGGTCAGTTCTCCAAGTTCAACCCACCTGGATTATCCCCTGATTGCTGGCGAGATCCATTTTTTAAAACAGCTTAAATCCACATTTTTTGCTGGGGACTTTTCCCCTGAATTCAGGTTTTACCCAGCACTTGGGGATCAAACCCATTAGTTAACTTGTTGTAGATATTTCGTCTAATATAAGTGTTGGAGATCATTTCCCCACTGCCAGGCCTTGAAAAAAAGTGACCTCTTTTCCTCCTGGAAAACAGGTCAACGCTTGGAGTGGTCATGAAATTGTAGTTGGTCCCAAAATCAACTGCCAGCCAATAAGATCAGTGGTACCCAACAGCTTCCGGACCAAATCACACCCATGAATTGATGTACAATGGATATTCTGCCTAAGTGTGGATTTCCATCATTTCCGCATCACCCTCTGAGAATCAAAGATGATGTGCTGGACGTGATGGCTCCATTGAGTTCTTTAGGATTTTCCCAGAAAGCCATGATTAACAAAAGATAATTCCATGAATCGCATGTCTTAACCATTAGTCATTATGAACCATGATTGACCATTCTTCACCAGAATGAATCGTTACTTACAATGAATAACCAGTAATAACCATTCTAACATATTCTAATCATGATTAGTCCTTAACCATTCAAGACCATTCTTAACCCTCAACCATACCGGCGCCCTTCGTTTTATGCCCTTCGTTGGTGCGCCCTCAGGCGGCATCGGCTCGGACCTTCTGCGGGCCCTGCGATTGCCTCTGAACCTGGTCCCCCGTGACGAGGGCACGCCACCCTCCACGCCCTCTACGGCCAGGCCAGGGGATACACTGAACGTGGCGATCTTGCGCCCGAAGATGGCAATCTGAATGGGGAAAATGTGGGAAAATGATCACTGATGAGAATCCATTGAAATTCGGGAAATAGACAATTTTTTGAGAGAAACTCAGCTTGGTTTACCAGGAATTTAGGGTGGTTATGTCAGAAAAAAATGAAGATTGCACCTGGATAACATGGGAGAATTTGACCAACATGTTGGTTTCAACATGTAGAAAGCCTGAAACACATGGGGATTTGAATAGCTGCAAAACAAAGAATTAAATCATGGTGATTTAACCAGCAGTCAAAATGAACATCACCAGCCAGAATGGGGATATTCAAATCAACAAACCTTAAGAAAGGATCTAATAAGCAACCATAAGCAACCTCATGATAAACCAGACCTAAGTTCACATTTTTGAAGATCAACCTCGAAGAATTGGGTAGCTGCGTAGCCTAAGAAATAGCTTCAATATGCTTCAATGGCATGCCACAGCAAACCATCGGAAGTCGTGTTCCCGACGTTCCAGGTTTGAGCCTGGGTTTGACCGGGCAACGGAACATTTCCCCGGGTGATTCTATGTATATTTCAACGTCCTCCCAGGTGATTCTATTTATATGTCTGCCTAAACCTACTTATTACGAGACCTGTTTATGGATGAGCTTCCATATGGCAGTGTGTCAAAACCTTGTACCCCTGGTGAACATCAAAATAGCTGGTAAATGGATGTTCATCCCCCTAAAAATGGTATTAATAGGTATTGATCCATACCCATATATCTTTCCAGAATTTGGATAAGTTATCTTCGGGATCAATCGACAATGTGTGATCCATGCAGGTCCTTCCACACGGTGGGGCACTCAGGGACTGCACGTGGGAGTTGAGGGAGTTGCCGTAAAAAGGGATGATCGTCCCGTCCCGGATATGGGCTGGATGGCTAAAAAAGATTTCCATTCTGCTAGGTAGAAAAACCCCTGCCATGTAGAAATCTCCTGTTCTGGTGGTCAAATATCTGTTTTCATGGCCTTCCGATGATTGTCGCTGAAAATCCCAAAACTTCACATGATGAACGCCTAGTAAATCTCAATTCTGGATCTAATTTCAGCCATGTTAAGTCCCAAGTGATTTTTAGTTTAGATGATGAAATTCTCATCTTTTTTGGTGGTGGAATGCCATATTTTTTGGTGCTTACCGTTGTCAATCGATGGTCTGGCGCACACTCGAGGCGCGCTCGATGCACTCCAGTCGTTCCCAACGCAGCCGCGTGACGCTGGACGATGCCGAGAGGTCACGGGGTCATGGTGGACGGTGACGGGGGACGACTTGGTTGGAGGTTGGGGGTTTATCATGGGTTTATTCTAGCAATTGATGGGAATTTAGCATCAAGTAACCTTTGTTATCTTTGATGATTAGCTGGTGTTTATTATGAGAATGGGTCATTTGGGATGATTTTAGCGATTCCTGGGAATTTTAGGGTGAATATCGAAGTGGTTGAGGAGCTTCGGAAGGCGGTTGTGACAAATTGATGTGAGGGCATTCACATGCATCAACCAAGGATAATAGGAATATCATATATATATATGTATACAGTATACAGGTTGGCGTTTTTTTTCCATATATTGGGAACAATAATCCCAACTGACTAATATTTTTCAGAGTGGTTGAAACCACCAACCAGTATAATTTATTTGCCATGGTCAAAAGTTGGAGTATGATTAAGCCAATGAGGGATGGTTCTCTACGGCTTCCCGGGATCACCATGGCAGGGATAGGTCAAGATCATTGGAGCCTCAAAATGGATAGTTTGATACCAAGAATGACCAATTTGGTGGTTCATTGGTATCCTAGTTTTGATCGATACCCAAGTTGCTGTCCACTTTTTTCAAACTTGGAAATGGAAAGCAAGCCATTTGTAGACGGAGTACCTGTTTGAACATGGAATCTTCCCGCGCACAACCACTTGAACCCTTGCTTTTGGGTGGTAAAACATGTAAACACATTAATAACAAACATGTAGGCATGTAAACACATGTAAAAACATGTAAAACCATGTAAAAACATGTAAAAGCCATATTTGTGTTGGCTTCGATATAATAACATCGACCAATCTTCTTATACGGTACGTGTCCATTTCCTCTCCCTCCACCACAAACCGTTGGATTTTCACTGCCCAACGGTTCTTCACTGACTTCGTTGTGTTTGATGCCGGGACACTCAGAGACGGGAGAGGATCAGCAGTGGGTCTGGTTCGAAACTGGGCAGTGGACCTACAAAAGGCTGCTTACCTTTACTGAATCTACTATCATTCAGTCAATCGGGAGCCATGAACTCATCCATACCAGGATATATATATATTATATATATATTATATATATATATATTTATACATATATATATATATATATATATATGTATATACATATATATATGTATGCCAACTGCCTCCAATGATTTCGCTCCCTTGGAAGCCACAGGGTTGGCCCCCTACAGATCCGTATGCTGGATGGCAGCCTGATGAATCTCAGCAACTGTTATCTTCAAAACTATCTACAGATTTGATTGGTAAATATAGGCATGATCCACACTTATAATATGTATATATATATATATGTGATATGTTAATAATATATATATACACATCACATCTGATATCTGTGATTTTAGACCTCCAAATGTTATAGGCTTGACATCGTCGCTTTTTTTGTTTGACGATAAGGCCGCAATGTGCTCAGTGTACTCGGCGGTGTCAGGTGAAAGGCTTGTGCTGCTAGAAGATGTCGAAGGTAAAAGTGCCCGGGAAATCAAGCTTGTCCTGGCAGCCCGGCGCTTGGTGTACCCAGGTTTCGGCAGAGATTCATGGAGGATGGCTCTTGCCGGGCCATTCCGGACTCCGGATGATGAGATTCTCACTTCCGACAGGGGCAAGATTCAGTTGATGCTGGTGGAGTTTCAAGAGCCCGATGCTGTAGAAGACCAACGAATGATGGATGCAAGCACTGACAACGACTTGGGAAGAGGGCCGAAATTTGGGGATCATCTTCGGACACCTCTCTGTATTTTTTTGCCAGGTTGATGGTGAACAGGATGATAAACTTTCACAGGAAATGATTTTGGGTACCCAAGTCGACATACCTCCAGAGCCAGAGCCATTTTTTTGCTTCATGCCGATGACTGACAATGCTGAAAGATGTGTGATGATGTTGAGGGCCATCAGAGGGAGGATGGTTGATATCTACGACTGGCAATGGTTCAGAAACTCGTTGTCATTTTTGAAATTGCTCATTTTGGAACATCCCAACTTTTGAAGTAACAAGAACTTGGTGGTTTTTGCCCTGCGCTGAGGTTGGAAAGATATCACTGAGAACCTTGGAGGGGTTCGACGCTTTGGAACTGGGGAACCAGTTGAGTTTCAAACTTCAACCACCTTGCAAGTTACGTATTCATATGCCTGATTCCACTTGGAGGGTTCAAGCTTCAAATTTTGAAATGCATCTAGCCGTGTTTTGCAGTACACTATATATAGTTAAGATGTAAATGCTATTGTGGCAGAAAGATGAACGATTTGGTCTGGTGCAGATTCCGTTGAAATCACACTATCTTGGCCAGGCATCTGGCATGTTTGGACCATGACAATCCATGACATATACCAACTATGCATCAGTATGCTTGATTTTATCCCGCAAGGGATCATTATTCATTCATTAAATTCATTAGACATATTACAGTACCCCCTTTGTAGCACGAATTTTGATGAATTTTGGGTATATCACCAAAATAGACCCGGACGTATTACCCTCTGGTTATTGAACAGTTTGCTATGGAAAGTGGCCCCTAGAAATAGATCATTCATGATGATTTACCCATTGAAGATGCTGATTTTCCATAACATCAAATTATCAAAGGGTGATATACATTACTGGTTGGTGGTTTGGAACATTATATATTTTTCCATCTATTGGGAAGAATCATCCTAACTGACTTTCATATTTTTCAGAGGGGTGGCTCAACCACCAACCAGATAGAGATGTCCTTTTTCCCGTTGATGAAAATAGAAGCTTCCCTGAAAATTCAACGACCTAGATGATAATATACCATAAATGGAGGTTTCAATGGGAAAAACCTTCCATTCGTATCCCAACTACGTCCCTTTCCTGTGCCAGGAATTCTGCTCGCGGGTCGCCCCCAAGTGGTTCACGTGGTTCACCCCGGGAGTCGGTAGTACTCAGCTCACCTGCAACTGGCTGTTAGAAATACCGTTGTTGATTGGTTAGTATATACGGAATGATACTCCCTGGTTTATTAGGGATTTTTGCAATCCAGGAATCTTTACTAACCAGCATAATGAGATGGGATAGGGGTATTTTTTAATTCTCAAATAGCATTTATCAGGAGGTTCACCAGCAAGTATGGCTATCTCATTGGGATTCACCTGTGAAAATATTGCAGCCCTGATACTACTGAAACAATGAGTTCTTAACCATTTGGTGGTCAGTAGGGAGCGATGAAGGGAGCTAAGGATATCCATCCACATTCCCCAGAGCCAGGAACTGGAACTGATAGCGAAACATAGTGAAGCCATCGGAATTAAGGGCTATTTTCAGACAAACACACACAGACACAGACACAGACACAGACACAGACACAGACACACACACACACATATTTGAATTTACCAAAAAGTTGGACTTTACCAGCGAAACATGGTGTGTTGCCAGCCAAACATGGCTGACTTTGAGAGGAATAGCGGGGATTCCACCACTATCTGTCCACACACATACACATGTATCTATGTGATGTATCATGTGTGTGCGGGTAACCATTTGTGATTAGTATACGCATATATACATACGCAGCACGCCAAATCATATAGCGGCAGTATATTATATCCACTATACATACAATCATACATATGTATATATATATATTATGTGTATATCTATCTGTATATATTATACATACATACACTATATTTATATATATGGCATACACCACTTAATTGTACAGTTTTGACCGATGTATTTACTCAGCCGCGATCTCCACAGTCTTGCGTTCTCGAGGTGATGGCCGGAGCTTTGGCCCCGATCTGACCCTGATATTACTGTCTATACACTGATACCTAGACATGTATATGGGATATATGGTATATACAGTCCATATACAGTCCATTTTTTGTCAATGGACTAATAAATATATACATATATACATATATACATCATATATATAATATACAGTCCATATATAGACAAGGTTTTGGATAGCAGCAATATTGGATTAGTTTGCCTAGACGCGGGGAGCGGCTTAACCATCCACATTCTTGGCGTCTTTTTTTTTCCGAAGAGACGACCAGAAACGGCGACCGATAACCAAAGGTCATTGGTCATTGAGTGGAATCAATCAACTCAAGCTATTCAAACCACAGCCGTTTTCTTGGTATATCTTGGTATCTTTCCTTTTTATAGTCATATTAGTTGTAATAAAAAATTGCATCATTGTGACAGAATCCCATACGCTATCCCATACCGAGTGGGCCCTGCGCAGTCGGCCGGTGGTTTATTTAGGGTGAAGACCACCCGAATCGTGGCCGGGTCCCATGGGGAATTTGTTCATCA
>CAMXCT020000500.1:228021-243509 GCA_947184155.2 Cladocopium goreaui | reverse complement strand
TAAAATAATTGGTTTGCGTTTTTGAGAAACTTTTTGCGGACGTGAACCCTATATAATTTCAATAAACCCTAAACCCTAAACCCGAAACCCTAAATCTATATATCATATGTATATTTAAACCTTAATGGGGCCGTGTTCCCCAAATGGCCCGCCCAGGGTCCAAAACCTGCATTTTTCAAGGGTTTAGGGTCAAAACCTTTGGTTTTAGCTGCTAAATCCATCATTCTGGAAGGGTTTAGGGTCCAAAACCTCCATTTTTCAAGGTTTTAGGGTCAAAACCCTTGGTTTTAGCTGCTAAATCTAGCATCCTGGAAGGGTTTAGGGTCCAAAACCTGCATTTTTCAAGGGTTTTAGGTCAAAACCCTTGGTTTTAGCTGCTAGATCCATCATCCTGGAAGGATTTAGAGTCCAAAATCTGCAATTAAAAGCGCCTTCTGGGATCATATGGGAAACAGCCGTTTTAGGCCAAATCCTGGCTTGGAGCCTTTTGGAGCCAGATTTTGGGACTTTGGTGGCTCGGAGCCCTGCAATTAAAAGTGCCTTCTGGGATCATTGGGAAACAGCCGTTTTGGGCCAAATCCTGGCCAGGAGCCCTTTGGAGCCAGATTTTGGGACTTTGGTGGCTTGGAATCCTGCAATTAAAAGTCCCTTTTGGGATCATTGGGAAACAGCCGTTTTGGGCCAAATCCTGGCCGGGAGGCTTTTGGAGCCAGCGTTTGGGACTTTGGTGGCTTGCAAGCCGGCAATTAAACGTGCCTTCTGGGATTATTGGGAAACAGCCGTTTTGGGCCAAATCCTGGCCGGGAGCGTTTTTGGGGCTGCCGTGAAGGGTTCGAAGCTTGTGGGAAAGGCTCCCCGGGCTTCCTGGTTGTTTGGGGCAGGAAAAAGTGTGAGGCATGCGGCGTCTGAGTGAATGAGAAGGTGTATATCACACAATGGATAGGGTACCTTGGGCGGGTGGGAAGTAAACATGTAACCATATACGCAACGCGGCTCTAAAGCCTACAACCCTACTGTACCCTAAATTTTAGGTGGCTAGCGCCAAGTGTGCGCCAACACAGGTTTTTTTTACATTGGTGTTGAATGTCCGGATCCCCTTGTCAGCGTTTACTGACCGTCAAATCGTTTAACCCTAAAAGCCATTAATTAACCCTAAATCCTCTAAGCCTAAAACCCCTTAACCCTAATATCCTTAAACCCTAAAAGCCTCTAACCCTAAAAACCCTTAACCCTAAGATCCTTCAACCCTAAGATCCTTCAACCCTTAAATTCTTTAACCCTCAAATCCTTTAACCCTAAGATCCTTCAACCCTAAGATCCTTCAACCCTAAAATACTTTAACCCTCAAATCCTTTAACCCTAAAATCCTTTAACCCTAAAATCCTTTAACCCTAAGAGCCTTTAAACCTAGAACACTTTAACCCTAACAATCCTTTAACCCTAAAATCCTTTAACCGTAAAACCCATGAACCCTAAGATCCTTTAACCCTAAAATCCTTCAACCCTAAAACCCTTTAACCCTAAAACCCCTTAACCCTAAAGGCTGGAGGCCTCCGGTCCGGCCAGCGTTTTAAAGTCTATGTTGCGGGTCAAAACCGACCACTTTTTAAAGGGTTGCAGAGGCAGTTCTGTGATGCCAACTTGGGCCCAAGATAGCTTCATCTTGGAGGCCTCCGGTCCGGCCAGCGTTTTAAAGCAAAATGA
This sequence comes from Cladocopium goreaui, assembly GCA_947184155.2. Classification (NCBI taxonomy): domain Eukaryota; class Dinophyceae; order Suessiales; family Symbiodiniaceae; genus Cladocopium; species Cladocopium goreaui. Next base: position 241,805 of record CAMXCT020000500.1, on the reverse strand, counting down.
GTCTATATTGAGGGTCAAAACCGACCACTTTTTGAAGGGTTGCAGAGGGTGCTAAGGGAGGTGGAAATGTGTGCTAAGGGAGGTGGACGTGTGTGCTTAGGGGCCCGGTGGAAGTGTGTGCTTAGGGGCCCGGTGGAAGTGTGTGCTTAGGGGGAGGTGGAAGTGTGTGCTAAGGGGGAGGTGGAAGTGTGTGCTAAGGGGGGTGGAAGTGTGTGCTAAGGGGGGTGGAAGTGTGTGCTAAGGGAGGTGGAAGTGTGTGCTAAGGGAGGTGGAAGTGTGTGCTAAGGGAGGTGGAAGTGTGTGCTAAGGGAGGTGGAAGTGTGTGCTAAGGGAGGTGGAAGTGTGTGCTAAGGGAGGTGGGAGTGTGTGCTAAGGGAGGTGGAAGTGTGTGCTAAGGGAGGTGGAAGTGTGTGCTAAGGGAGGTGGAAGTGGGTGCTAAGGGAGGTGGAAGTGCGTGCTAAGGGAGGTGGAAGTGTGTGCTAAGGGAGGTGGAAGTGTGTGCTAAGGGAGGTGGAAGTGTGTGCTAAGGGAGGTGGAAGTGTGTGCTAAGGGGGGTGGAAGTGTGTGCTAAGGGAGGTGGAAGTGTGTGCTAAGGGAGGTGGAAGTGTGTGCTAAGGGAGGTGGAAGTGTGTGCTTAGGGGCCCGGTGGAAGTGTGTGCTTAGGGGCCCGGTGGAAGTGTGTGCTAAGGGAGGTGGAAGTGTGTGCTTAGGGGCCCGGTGGAAGTGTGTTCTAAGGGAGTGGAAGTGTGTGCTGAGGGAGGTGGAGTGTGTGCTAAGGGAGGTGGAAGTGGTGTGGCTTAGGGGCCCGGGAAAGTGTGTGCTTAGGGGTGCCGGTGGAAGTGTGTGCTAAGGGGGGTGGAAGTGGGTGCTAGGAGGTGGAAAGTGTGGGGCAAGGGCGGGGAAGTGTGTGCTAAGGGAGTGGGAAGTGTGTGCTAGGGAGGTGAAGGTGGCTGTGTTTCTGGTATTTTTCTCTAATTGAAAAGACGGGAAGCTTTTCTTCGATAGGATGACGTTTGAATCTCTGGTTCAGGTTTTTCCTTTTTATTCTTCTGTATTCCTCTTTTTAAGTGTGTGCTTAGGGGCCCGGTGGAAGTGTGTGCAAGGGATGTTGAAATGTGTGTGCTTAGGGGCCCGGTGGAAGTGTGTGCTTAGGGGCCCGGTGGAAGTGTGTGCTTAGGGGCCCGGTGGAAGTGTGTGCTAAGGGAGGAGGTGGAAGTGTGTGCTAAGGGAGGTGGTGGAAGTGTGTGCTAAGGGAGGTGGAGGAAGTGTAGGCTAAGCCCCCCGGAAGTGTAGGCTAAGCGCCCCGGAAGTGTAGGCTAAGCCGCCGAGAATCTCATGATCCCGCCGAAAATTTCAATATTATGCCGAAAATTTCAATATTATGCCGAAAATCTCATGACATTGCCGAAAATCTCATGAAGCAAACGCCTGCATTAGCCACAGGTTCAAACTTACCTGGCTGGCGTTGGGTCGGTACCCTGCCGCTCGCTCACACACTGGTGGGTCGAGCAACTCATTGCGGCTTCAACCCTGAGCGGGTTTAGCAAGCTTGTCTTGTAAAGCCGGTCTCCTTTAAGATGGGCTTCCACCGGGAGGTGGTTGGAACCTTAGAGGTTGATCGCTTACTCGACATTCTTCTAAACTGAGAAAAAGGGAAGAAAGGTCGTGACCAGGATGGCCTTTCGGCTTCCACACAAATGCCGGCAGGCGCACCATAACCCTCAAGGGGATGATTGTGGTGATCCAAGTTGCCTTGCACGGGGTGTCGGCGCCGTTGGAAGTCAAAGGGTTTCAAGCCTAAAGCCTACTAAGTAAAAGAGGCTCCCCGTCGATGGCAACGTGAAGGATGGGCCCCTTCAGGATCACCACTTTTTATACCTAATGTCTGTGGTTTTCGCATGATTTTCCAAATTCAAAGAGGAGTCCACTACGCTTCGCGGATGATATTCTTACAGCCGGCCTTTCACTTTGAAACTATGGGACATTTGGACCGCTAGGATACCTTCAGGGAGGATACGCCCTTTCAAAGCTATTATGAAAATATATTCCAACAGTGCTTTCATTCCGGTAAAGGAGTGAAAGCTGACTTTAAGGTGCATCCGGGAAGCGTCTGTGAGACCACCAGTTCCATACATCACCTTCCATTGATGCGAAACGCGAAATCAATCCATGCTCCCATACAAAGCCGAAGGCTCTTCGACCACTTCTCTCTTACCCAAGTGAAATTGTTTGAATCCACCTACTCTAACCTACCAGCTTGTATTTCAGCCGAAGAATGAGAGATGCGGAGCGTGGAAACTGATTTGGCAACGCATCCATGGAATGTGGCGCCAACCAGACCAGCAACAATACACCGTGTTCCATGCGAGCACTCGCAAAGTCTTTCTTTCCCGCCAGACGCACGGGCTTTTTAGATTGGGGCTAGATGGGCCGCTGTGCCCGGGATAAGGAAAGGAACGGGCCGACCACCAGAAGCCCTGAGGATATATGATACTTCCAATTAGTGCCTCGGGGCGAAAAAAAGATTTTGCGATGCGCGCATGGAGCACGCAGCCGAACAAAGAGGACCGACCAGTAACGTAGGGATAGTGAACTCCAGGGTTTCCAGCCGGTCGGGTTTGACTATCCTCGCACTTCTTGCTGCCGCCGAATGCAATTGCGCATCTAAGGAAAACTGCTCTACGTATGCGTTTTGCGGGAGCCGACCCTTGGATGCACTTTGGTTTTCTCAAGTAGGAGTACCGGTAGGCAGCCCCCGCCCCGTGAGCTCAGGTAATTCCGAGCCGTGCCTGGTGTCTCGGCTGCAATGTGGTGGACATGCCCCCCAGCACCACAATCCGATGGCAGTGCCGTTCCATAGGCAAAGCAGGGCCGCAATTTAGTGGGTCGAACATTTCGTATCAGCATAATCAGATAGGAAGGTAGGTTATAATATGCAAAAGTCCCCAAACCGGTTTGGAAACTACTGCTGGAAGAGATGACTGGCTAGCCGCATGTCTAACGTTGCTTGGCCTACCCTACTTAGGTATGATACCCTTTTTTGCGGGCCTTGGCTGCATCCAGATGCATCGGTTGATTGTCCTTTGTTGTGCTTTGTTCTTCTCTTGGACGGCTACATGTCCGGACGTGGATCGGATCAAGGCTGCCCCTGCGCTCCGGCCACCAGTGCCACTTCAGACGCAATGACTAACAAAGCAAAGAAAAAAAGAAGTTCGACACGGGCAGGCGGGGGGCAAACCCAGACATTCTAACATCCAGAGTGCGAGCTGCTGCTCCCATGCTGTGACATCACCTCTGCACCTTGGACTGAAGGCCTGCTTGAGCTGCAATCCACCGCAGCCTACTTTCGAGCTCAAGCTTCAAGCATTCTACTTTTCAATCCGTTGTGTCTCAGGCCAGGTGACAGCCGAGAAACATGGGCATAGGATGAAACCCCTGCCTAACCACCACCGCAGAAACCGGAGCGCCCATGCCAGGACGACCATGGCCTCCAGTGCAGCGACGAGTGCCATGAACGACGCGGCCGGGGATGCGTCTTGCCACAACGTGTACCGGCCATTGCGCTCCTTGTTTGGCTGCGTGCCTGTGGCCGGGGACGGCAATTGCCTTGTCCATGCGTTGGGCGACTTGGACGCGCGTGACAGAGCGGCATTACGCAATGAGGTCGCAGCCTTAATGGTTGAAAAGGCCTGCAGCCAAGAAGGTTTCGAAGATGTTTGGCTCGAGGAGGCCGAGGAACTTCAGCAAGGAAGTTGGGGGGGCCACACCACCAGATTCGCACGCTTCAGCCAAACGTGCAGCCGTGGTAGCCGACGCAAGCCACGGCGACGTGGGAGGCGACTTGCACGCTCCTTTGCGCCGAGCCCTCCACAGCAATGACAACCACTACGATACTTTGGTGGGACTGCTTCCAGGCCGGTGCACAGCCCCGTGTGTTTGGGAGCAGCCCCACCAATGCATCATAGTGGTTGCCGTTTCTGTAAAAGGAGCGTGCAAGTCGCCTCCCACGTCGCCATGGCTTGCGTCGGTCACCGCGGCTGTACCATTTGGCTGGAGCGTGTGAATCTCCACCCGGGTGTGCTTCATGACGTGGATTGGATCAAGGCTGCCCATGCGCTCCGGCCACCAGTGCCACCTCAGACGCAATGACCAACAAAGCATATATAAAAAAGAAAAGTTTGACACGGGTAGGCGGGGGGCAAACCCAGACATTCTAACATGCAGAGTGCGAGCGGCTGTTCCCATGCTGTGGCATCACCTTTGCACCTTGGACTGAAGGTCCGCTTGAACTGCAATCTACCGCAGCCTACTTTCGAGCTCAAGCTTCAAGGATTCTAATTGTCAACCCGTTGTGTCCCAGGCCAGCTGACAACCGAGAAACATGAGCATAGGATGAAACCCCTGCGTAAGGACCAGTGTAGAAACCGGAGCGCCCATGCCAGGACGACCATGGCCTCCAGTGCAGCGACGAGTGCCATGAATGACGAGGCCGGGGATGCGTCTTGCCACAGGGTGAGCGCGTGCCAGCCGTGGCACTCCTTGCCAGGTGCCTTCAACTTCGATGGTGCTTGGCTGCGTGCCTGTGGCCGGGGACGGCAATTGCCTTGTCCATGCGTTGGGCGACTTGGACGTGCGGGACGGAGCGGCATTGCGCAATGAGGTCGCAGCCTTCATGGTTGAAAAGGCCAGCAGCCAAGAAGGTTTCGAAGATGCTTGGCTCGAGGAGGCCGAGGAACTTCAGCAAGGAACTTGGGGAGGCCACACCGCCATTACGGCATATTCCCTCATGAAGCACGTCCGGGTGGATATCCACACACTCCACCCCAATGGCACGACTGTGGTGACCGATGCCAGCCACGGCAATGTCGGGGTTGACGTGCATGCGCCGCTGCGCCGGGTCCTTTACAGAAACGGCAACCACTATGATGCATTAGTGGAGTTGCTCCCAAATCCAAAGGGATGGGCACCAGCGTGGAAGCAACCATGTCCGCCAGTGTACTTCAAGGAGGAAGAGAAGAAGCCAGAAGAGTTTCCTCCCTTGGGCGGTAGTGCTGCACCGGGCCGCGGCAGAGGCCCGCGCTTCACCAAGCCCAGGCCGGGCGGCAAGCAGGGCAAGAAGGGCAGAGAAAAACAACCCACGGCCAAACCGTTGGCAGGCAAGGCTTCCGCACCTGAGGCGCCATACCCAATCCTCAGGCGTTGCACCACCAAGACGACGCCGCCGCCAGAGCTGCGAGACGACATCCTCACAGAGCTGTGCCGTATTCCGGTGAAACCAAGGATGCGGCACCCGCACCAGCAGCAGGAGAACTTCATCAAGGACAGTGCTTTTGACAAGCGCGGTGTAGGCATACATTTCTTGTTTTTCGCACCCCCGTGATCAAAGAAGGATTGCCTGTTTTCATGTGCCGTGCTTAATCAAACCTTCCGCTGCAGCCCCCTTTTCTGCCAGGATCTGGCCACAAAGAAGCTGCGCGAGCACCCTACCCTACCGTCAGACGACAAGCTGGAGGCCGTGGACCATGGTGAGCTTTGGCCTCGCGCTTTCTGCGCTTTTGTCGGTTGCCCTTGGGTTGCCATGCATGGGAACGAAGGTGAGCTCCATGCCCATCTGCAAGCGGCGCATGCCGATGACCTTGCCCCGATAGCTGCGCGGATGCTGCGAGGCAATGCCCCGGACGCCTTCTTGAGCATCTACAACGAAGCCATCGCAGTGAAATGCCGCAGCCAAGCCCCCATTGCGGGACCTTCAATTGACCGCAGGGCCGTGAAGTCCTTCGGCGAAGCATGCGAAGGTCACAAAGTGGAAGCCCTGGTCTGCTTCGTCTGTGCTTGTACTTACACGTATGTGGAAGAGCTTGCCGATGAAGGAAAGGGCGACGTTGAGTGGGTGCATCCTTTCAAGCATAGCCCCGATGAAGAGAAGCTTCTTTTCCTGGACCGGCCCATTGACGAAACAGGGGATCTCCTCAACTTGAAGACTTTCTTGGATCGCTATGACAAGGTTTCGGAAGTAGGCAACTGCCTCCAAGATCACGAAAGCTTCAGCGACTGGTCCTTGAGGTAGCCCAGCAATGCTTTGCCAGCCGGGCGCAGGATCCTTTGCTGCCCGGAGGACCCCTTCTTTACGCCTGTGTGTACTTGTAAGAATAAGCGAGAGTCATTGCAGGCATGTACATGTTCTCTGCACGTAAAAGAGTCTGCAAGAAGTAGCTTGGCAAGGGCGCCCCCAAAGAGCCAAAAGCAACATGGGGGGTTGGATTCAAACGGATTGTATATTAGTTGATGAACCCCTTCTGCCAGGACCGCCGCTGCAGCCTGGGGCACGAAGCAGACGATCTGGACCTTTGTGAAGGGTGCGAGCTTCCCATTTGCAGCAAATGTAAAGGTTCTTTGTCCAGAGGCGAGCTTCCTGCACTGGCGTTGGCAAACGACATGTGGACGGGCTATGCACCGCAGTACTTCATCGAGCAGAAGGTCACGGTCATGGAAGCGATCTGCGCCAGCCCTTGCATCACAACTTTGGTTTGCATGACCATGGAAGCCCGGTACGAGGACAACGTGCGGCAGGAAGCCCAGGAAGCCGAGCCGCTCAACGCCAAGGCGCACATGGCGCGACATCGCTTTGGTGCCCGCGGCAATGCCCTCACCTTTCCCCTCCCGCTGGAAGATTTGTTCCTGGCGTTGCAGGGCCTTTCGAAGGATGCGGAGGAAGGACAACCCCTACAGCTGCCACGGGCTGGTACAGAATTGGCGCACGTGGCAAGAGTATTGCTAAAGACAAACAAGGAAGGCGCAACCAGTGAGAAAGACATCAAGACTTTGATTCATCAGGCCGTTGTGCGACGAGAGGCAGGGCCCAGTTCGATGCACGGAATGCCGGGGTAGCGTCCAAAGAAGCATCGCAGACATATGTAAACATATACCTACTGTGTAAATTTTAATTATCCGGCTTGTATTTGTATATAAATATTTCGCTTATTGATATCACTGAAAAAGTTGCAGAAGAAGATCATCCAACAACATGCGCTTGCTACCCCCCATGTTACCCCACACCGGCCTCGGCGACAGGTGGTGGTGGACCTCATCCTAAGCATGCATCATTGCGGGCACCCGGCGTATGCCTCCATAGATGAGGAGACAATGCGGCACAGGGCCGCGGACCTACCCGAGAAGGGCATCCCACCCGAGGTCTGGAAGGTGGTGCAGGAAGCGGTCAGCAGCCACGACAAGCTACAGCCGCAGAAAGCGGCGACCCCATGCGACGCCATGGAGAAGGTGGACGCGGCCGGCAAGAACATCAGGGAATGGGCCGCGGCCATGGCAAGAAGAGTCGAAACGCAATTTCGCAGGGACTGGACCTTTGGCTTCACCCTCTGGAACTATCTGTTTCGCACCATGGTGAATCTCCAGAAGAATGCTTACGAGAGCTAGCCGCGCTGAAGGAGATGGAGGACAACCTCTTGACGGATGCCCAGAAGGAAGCCAATGCCGCGCTCTTGTCCCTCGAGGTCCGAACAGGCAACAAATTCCTGGATCAGTTTCGGCCGGAATACTTCGCCATTGCGTTTCCCTTCTGCTTCAAGTATGGCACCGCTTGCCCTGATATTGTCAACACCACGAAGATGCAGGGAGGTGAAGAAGGAGCAGCACCAGCGGCACGTGGGCATCTGTCTCGCCGCCATGCCGGCAACCCGGAAGCACCGCCCGTTGGCATCAGGGAATGGGCCGCGGCCATGGCAAGAAGAGTCGAAACGCAATTTCGCAGGGACTGGACCTTTGGCTTCACCCTCTGGAACTATCTGTTTCGCACCATGGTGAATCTCCAGAAGAATGCTTACATGTACGCCGTGCCCGATCCAAAAGCCCAAGGCGGCAAGCGCTTGCTTGGCAATGACGAGATCGGTGAAGGCTTCCTCGAGGTCATGGAGCGTCTGCGCAATGGCTTGTACACGGACGTGGCCGGTGCGCTGAAGCCCGTGAACGGCGACCTGACGAAGCTGCGGCACGCGCCCGGCTTGACCGCGGCCGCGCAGAAGGCCTTGTGCAACACAGAAGCACGGACGCGCCGCCTGCCAGGCACCCATGAAATTCGCAAAACCATGCGGCACCAGACCAATGCCAACCGAGTTGTCTACGGGACGGCAATCTTCATCACTTTCTCCCCGCGCGAGCAAGACAGCAGCATCATGATGCGCCTCGTCCGTGCCCGCCAATCTGACCCAGCAGTCGTTGAAGACGGTAGTGCCAAGTTTCAGAAAAGGCAAACGCCAGCCCTGGACATTGACTACGTGAACCTGTCGCCCGAGGCCTTGGCAGAGGAGCCCGTTTTGATTTTCCAGGGGGTTGCTTGTCTAGGTATAGGGCATTGGTTGAAAGTTTGTGTTGCGTAATTTGCGGTTCGCACTCCTGCCAGGAGCTGCTGCCCTATGACGAGAGGAAGGCGTTGCTTGCCCGGGATCCTTTGGCCTGCGCGGAAGGGTTTCAAACCTTGGTGCTGCTGGCGCTCCGGCACCTCTTTGGCATCCGCTACTGCCGCAACTGCCCCAACTGCGCTCAGTCTGACAAACCCTGCATGGATGCCTTTGGCAGCAATGCCACGGCAATGGGAGGCATCTTTGGCCGCGTGGACGCTATCTACGGCTCCCTCGAATGTCAGAAAAGCGGCGCCGAGCACATCCATCTGCAAGCCTTCGTGCAGTGCTTCCACCAGTTTTTCTCGCTGTCAGAGCTGCAGGGCTTGAAGGAGCAACGGTTCCTGGAGATGCTCCGCCGCTGCACCAGCTATTCGGGCTACGTCCAGCGGAAGATCTACTGCAACAAAGAAGCCTGGGAAGAAGAGCGGGATGAAATAGAGGCTGCCTGGCCGGAGTTCAAAGACTGCATGCTCATGAGCAGTCGGCCGGCTTACCAGCTGGATGAGGGTATGGAGCCCGCAGTGTGGCGAGCAACCTACCTGGCCAAAGACGTGGAGGCCTTGCAGAAGCGAAAGCAACATCATGTGCATTTACCAGGGCCCGATGGCACGCGACTCCCATTGAAGCATTGCCAAGACGCCAAAGACCCGACAAAATGCAAGAGCGGCTTTCCCCGAACAAACTGGCTGACTGAGGAGCCCTTCGTCATTTGCCCCGGACTAGCAGAAGAAAAAGAGATGCCACACAGGGGCAAGCGCAGCATGGTCGGATTGCCTTGGGGGCCCTGCAACGAGCCCAACCTCAACGGCACCCATCCAGCCCTCTTGGCAGCACTTCGGTGCAATAGCGATGTCCAGCCGCCCTATAGGTTCCCGATGGCACCCTTGAGCCACAGAAGTGATCTTTGCCAAGGAGGGTGTGAGAAGGTGCCAGTTCGGACGCTGATATGGGATGCCCAAGTTACCCAAGCAGCGCAGGCAGGCTATGCGGCGGACTACCAGAACAAGCGCTTGCCAGTGGCTGTTCACGAGTGCAAAGAGTGGATGAGGGCCCAGAAGAATTTGATCGAAGAGCTTCAGGACAACAAGCCGGGCTATATGGGAGCGCGGCTGGGCAAGCGCCTCATCACAGATTGCTATGCGCGAGGCGTTTGCCGCGGGGCCGTGGAGTGCACCAGCCTGGTGACCCGCGCCGAGCAGTACGAGAAGGACCCCACCTGTGCAGAGAGCGTCAAGACGGCCCCGGTGACGGAGATGAGCTTGTTCTACGGCCTGCGGCTACTGGAGGCAGCAGCTGCAAAGGAGCCTTGGCCTCGCGAGCCTCGCCGCCTACAGCCAGACACCCGCAATCGCGCGCAGAAGAAGTTGACCGACTGCCCTTTCTGGACCGTGTACGGAGGCAGAGGCCGCGCTGCAGAGGCGACCTAGGCACGAAAGCAAAAGTTTTCGCTTTTAGCTTGGGCTTTATTATATAATTTGTCGAAAATTTGTCTTGTGTAATATTCATGGCCTTGCAACCCCGTCCAGCCGCAATGCGCTGCAGGTGCACCCGCTCTCCGCCTACGAGTTCGCCCGCCACTACCGCTTCAAGCTGGTCGCGCATCCCCAGACCGAGCAGCAGCACCGCAACCACATCAACAAGCCCGAGCTCTACCACGCCAAGCTCACCGAGCATGGGGTCAAGAAGGTGGCGGCAGCCGGGAGGCATCCGGCCCTCATTGCCGGTGAAGATTACCAGATCAGAGAGGTCGTGGGCGCAGAGTGGCATTGCTTGGGCCAGGGGGAACACGTGGACCCAGCGTACCGCCACGACTGGGTGATCGTGCCCCGGAAGCGGCCAAATGTACCGGTGCCATATGGAGCGCAGGGCAGCAAGTCGGAAGAGGAGCAGGCCATGAAGCTCTTGCTGCTGTTCTTTCCATGGGTCAACGATGTGAGAGATGCTACCGCTGCCGTCCCCTTCATTGGCCACTTCTGGGTTGAAGGCGGCAAAAGCTGGAGAGAAGCCTTGCGCAAGCGAACCTTCGCCTATGGCTTCCCCACCGACGAAGTCAAACGCTTCGTCCTGAACTTTTGCATCGTGCATTTCTTGGCCCGCGACCGGCAGCTCCAGGACGGCCTGTATCCCAACAGCGACGATGAGGACGTGGCGGACGACTTGGACCTGGCGCTGGACGAAGATGACCTCGTCCTCGCCACCCTGACGCACGTCCGGGGAGGCAGCAAAGCACACGGCAGCCAGGAAGATGAGCCGATCGTTGAGGAGGAGGAGGAGGAAAACGGCGAGGCAGGAGTGCAGAACAAGTGCTCCACGCTGTTTGAGCTCACCATGCAGATGTTCCAACTTTCGAGCTCGATCTGGCTGGCGCCGGACCGCGCGCAGCAAGCAGATGCAAATGCACAGGCGAGGCATCAGAACATGTTGCAGGCGGGCCAGGTGCGCGACCACGCGGTCGCCAGGAAAGCCGCCGCGGCAGCCAAGACGGAAGAGGATGCGCATGAGGACAGGGTGGTAGGCCTCTTGGCGCAAGCGGGCGAAGAAGAAGGCCCGTGGATCAAGGAGCACCCGCGTGTGACCAAAGCAGCTTTGCAGGCATGGCTGGAAAGTGAGGAGGTACGCAGGGGCACCAACCGCATGCAGCACGAGTTCTTGAAGCTTGTGGTGGATAGAGTGATGGTGGAGCTAGGCTTGATCAGCCAGGCGCAGTCGCTACGCCAGACAACAGACCCCCTCGTCTGGCTCTTGCATGGCCTGCCAGGAACGGGCAAATCCCATGTATTGGGTTTCGTCCGCGCGCTTTTCGACCTGATGGGCTACACCTACGCTTTGGACTACGAAGTCGCTGCTTTCCAAGCCGTCAACGCCGCTGACTTGCAAGGCAAGACCATGCACAAAGCTTTTGGCTGGAAGGCGAAAGGCGGAACCCCAGATGAAGGTGCAAAGCGCGAGGCACACAGACGCATGGCGCATTGGCGGTGGCTCATCTTGGACGAGATCAGCCTGGTGGACGCCAAGTTGCTCGGGCAAGCGGAGAAGGAGCTTCGGGAAGTTGTGCCCGTCAGCAACCCGTGGAAGAGCAAGAACGGCCAGGCGCGCCCCTTTGCCGGCATCAACGTGATCTTCACAGGCGATTTCCACCAACTGCCACCGCCTGCCGGTACTTATTTGGCACAGGTGCCCTGCGCTGTCCGTGACCCTCATGGGGAAGGTGCGCCGGAGAACGCGCTGGGGGACCACGGCAAGCAACTCTTTTGGGCCGGCGCCGTGCAGGGCATCACGGAACTCGTTGACCGGGAGCGTTGCAAGGACGAATGGTGGACCGAAGTCAGCGACGAGGTGCGGCGTGGGCGCCTTTCGGACAAGAACCACAAGTACCTGCACGGCTTGCCGGTGGAGGGCTGCACCCTCAGTGAAGAAGAGCGGCTCTCGAGGAAACGCGTCATAGATGGGCCCAATGATCCGCGACTCCAAGAAGCCAGATTCAAGGAGGCCATGGCGGTGGTTGCCAACAACGACGCGCGCTACCAGATCAACAAGGACAGGGCGAAGAACTACAGCCGAGCATCTGGAGCCCCATTCTACTGGTCCGTAGCACATGATGAAGCAACTTCGGCAGCACTGCAGGCAGACCCGTGCGACAGAGATGCCAAGATCAGGCGGCCGCGCGCCAGAACATGTAGTATTCAGCCATGCAATTTAAATGGGTACAGGTTTGGTAAGCGCAACTGAACATGCATAGCTTCATTTGAAAGCCGTGTGCCTGCAGGTGGCTGCAGTATCACGACCGAGATACAGGTGGTCTCTGTGGTGTGCTGCCCCTGGCCGTCGGCATGCCCGTTGCCTTGACGCACCACTTGAACCGGTCGCCGGACAAGATGCTCCTGAAAGGCACTAGGGGCTATGTGCACTCTTGGGTGTGGCCTGAGAACGGCCGTCTTGCCCACCGCATGCCGTCCTGCGTCTATGTGAAGTTTGAGGGCGCCACGTGGCAGTTAGATGGCATCGATGAGCCGGGCGTCTACCCTATCCGCCCACGAAAGGAGGACTGGTACTTGGACGGCAAGAGGAGCAATCCAGTGCTGAGAATCAAGCGGAAACAGACTCCTCTCACCCCGGCCTTTGCCATCACTGCGCATTCGAGCCAGGGAAAGACCATGCGCGCACTCTTCTTGGACCTTGATGTGGACAAGCGGGTGGACGCCACCACGGGTGCAGTGGGCCTCAGCCGGGTTCGGAGCCGCCACGACTGCCTCATCCTTCGCCCGTTCCCGCTGTGGCTTTTCCAGCGCGGGATGCCCGACGGGCCCAAGCTGCTCCTTCAGAAGCTGCGGGGCGAGGACGTCGACTTGGCCGCCTATGCCGAAGGCCTGAATCCGCATGCAACGTGCTCCCATTGTCAACAAGTTCGGCACTTGGACGGCTTTGAGCACGAGCAATGGGAAAAGGTGCGGGCCAACATGCCCGCCATGTGCATGCAGTGCAAGCACAGGAAGGCCATGCGCAAGCGCAAGCTCGACGCGGCCATCAAATATCCGTGCAGCATCTGCAAGCTGGCCAAGATCGAGGATGCTTTCCCAAGAGCGCAGTTGAAGCAAGAGGACGGCAAGAAGTGCCTTGCCTGCTGCAAGAAGGCTGACATTCTGCAGTGTGCTCATTGTGGCAGAAGCAAGAGCATCGAGTACTTCAATGCCACCATGGTCACCTTCCCGGCCGGAGGCGTGGTATGCAAAGCTTGTCAAGATGCCATGAAGGACAAAGTCGACAAGAAGGAGCGCAAAAATTGGTTCACTTGCCGAAGCTGCGGGGAAATGTTGCCAGCTGGCGCGGGAAGCCAGCAAGCTTTGGACCAGCGGCGTTGCCTCAACTGCGCTTCCCGGGGCATTCGGCAGAAGGACGAACAGACCTGCCGCAGCTGCAAGTCCAAGTGGCATGAGCAAGTGAAAGGCAAGAAGCGCGCCCGGTACTGCCTGAGGTGCCGCCGCAAGTAGCCATAGCAATCCTGATAGCGGTGCAGGCCCGTTGCAGTGGAGAGATAAAGCAAGCAAGATGCACAGGTCTATTGCACAGATTGCCCCGTTTCACCTTTGAACAATAATGGGCCCTTGCCGGCTGTACAGATTCTGCCGCGTGGGCCTCTTGAAATGTTTCGCACCGCCAGCGCAGCAACACGAGCCCAAAACCAGAAGAAACGCCTGGCTTGCTCTCATACATCACCACAGTACAGGGCTTGAAACGTGTTTACCCATGCCTGTTTGAATGCAAGCGTGGCCCATCTTGCGTGGTTGGAAAGTTTGACTGGCTGGCCCAACGTCATGCTTGGCGCCTTTTGGGCTTAGAGGTTCAGACAGGCGTGCGTTGTGAATTGCA
>CAMXCT020000500.1:193538-226955 GCA_947184155.2 Cladocopium goreaui | reverse complement strand
AATGCACGAAAAGGGGATTTATGAAAAAAACCTTTTTAAGACCCCTTGCAGCAACTATTCCTGAGGCTAAAATATGCCAATTATGCTGGACTACGGGAATATTTCCCCATGGAGAATATGGAGGGTGTGCCTCGGGTGACGTAGGACTTATATATTATCATAAATAGGTTGGATACATCTCGGTTCTATGGGTCCTACTCTGACCCCTTATATATATATTATATATATATATAATATATATATTATATATATATAATTGATTTTCAAATAGCTTGTACGCATCTTTATTTTATGAGTTGTACTCTGACCTCCCTGCCTTGCAGCTTCAAAATCTTTGCTGCGGTCAGCGCGTCGCCCGCGGGAATTGAGCCAATGATCATTTTGAGGGGGGGGGGCCTTATAATTAATATCTAATACATAATGGCTAGAATTCTACGTTTGACCAGGGTTGGCCCCCCAATACCCCCTATGATTGTGCTGAAGCACGGAGAACTCAGGTAGTTAATACCACCTTTCGTGACTTCCAAAAATGGTCCGAATATATGTGTGTTTTATATATTATGATTTCGAAATATACTTCGCGCCTCAGCGGCGTGCAATTTTTCATCTATCATCTAGCCAGCAAGCTCCGCACCCGCTGCTTTAGCGAGCCTATTTTTCGACCCCCCGGAGCCACAAATCATTAGAAAAATGCAATCTGTCACGATTTTCTTACCTTTTCACGCACCTGGATCTTCTTTCTTCTGAGGCTTTCTCTTTTCTAATATTTTTTCTTGTTCTTCTCTTCTCTATTCTTCTGCTCCACCTCTGCTTTTCATCTGTCCATATTGTCGGCATTTTGACTTCTAAATTTCCTTCGACCATATTTAAATCCTTAAAGCTAAAACCATTTCACCCTAAAATCTTCTTTTACCCTAAGATCCTTTAATCCTAAAATCCTTAAACCCTAAAATCCTTTAACCCTAAACCCATTTAACCCTAAAATCCTTTAACCCTAAAACCCCTTAACCCTAAAATCCTTTAACCCTAAAATCTTTTAATCCTAAAACCCTTTCACCCTAAAACCCTTTAACCTTAAATTCGTTTAACCCTAAAATCATCCAACCCAAATCTTTTAACCCTACAACCCTTTAACCCTAAAACCATTTAACCCTAAAATATTTCAACCCCAAAATCCTTTAATCCTACAACCGTTAACCGACCGGCTGACAGTGAGGAGGTGCAGGCGGAGAAACTTGAGGCGCGGGGTGTAATATAGGAAAGGCCTGAGTTGCTTGAGTGCAGAGATATATACCTCAAAGAAGAATTTCCTCAGAAACTCATTCTGTTGTGTGTTTGTCCAATCGCTGTCAGTGACTTGACTCTTTTCTTCATATATACTTGCAGTTACTTGCATCCGCTTGCACGCAAATACACATCACGACACATACATCACATCACAACACATTTGCATTACCTTACAAAATGTTTCAGGAACTGATTGCAGTTTGGGAGGCTTTTTGGGTTTCCTCTTCTCCCTGTTTTCCTTGCTACTTGCAACGCATTGGATTTTCCATCTCTCATTTTGCGAGGTGTTTCCACTGTTTTCGGCATTTGGTTTCTCGTTTTGCGCGGTATGTGCGATATTTTGGAACATGGACGTTGGATTTTGCATTTTGAACTTCAACCTGTCGTTTGGCGCGACATTTGCAGCATTTCACCCCCAAAATAACAAACAATTGTGGTCTTCTTGGTGTCACTGTTTTTGGCATTTGGTTTCTCGTTTTGCGCGGTATTTGCGATATTTTGGAACATGGACGTTGGATTTTGCATTTTGGAACTTCAACCTGTCGTTTGGCACGACATTTGCAGCATGCCACCCCAAAATAACAAACAATTGTGGTCTTCTTGTTGTTCTTGCGATCCTTTGCTGCTGTGGTTGTAGTTACCGTGCGTGTTTCTTGAGGTTCTGGTTGTTCTTGCTGCTCTTGCTGTTCTTGTTGTTCCTGTTGGTCTGTGGTTGTTGCTGTGCTTGTGGTAGTGGTTTTGGTTGCAGTTGCGGTTGGTGAACCGGAAATATGAACCGAACCAAACTGAATCGCTCCGATGCCACGTCGATCTTTTTTCAGACCTGAAAACAAGGTTTACCCTGCAGCAAATCAACATTACTATGGAAAATCACCATGTACAGACGGCTCTCTATTTAGAAAACGCTGGCTTTCTACGTAATTGCTTTGCTTTGCAGGGTTTCAAAGGCTTTCACAATAGAGCCCGTCTTGGACTGGCCTGCGCATAGGCATGCATAAATGGCTTCAAATACGCAAACAAAACGCATATTCCCGACATATCCAGAAATTACGGCTACTAGTTGTTTTCTTTATGTTTCTGTTTACGTTTCTTTTACGTAAGGGATAAAATAAGATCTTATTTGCCCAAAATACATCAAAATACCATGCCGCCGTTTGCCTTCTGACGCCTGCTGACAGCGACGTTGCACATACGGTGGCACAAAGCTCCAGCCCCACGGTGTTAGCAAAGCTCCAAGGTTTGTCGTGAAGTGGATGAAGCAAACGAGCAGAGGGGACATGTCCACAACATGATACAAAATGTCCTGGTTGTGGCGGGGGAGAATTTGGACCCATGTTCTGCGAGACAGCCGCGGCGTCAACGGCGTCAAGCAGCCCTCCAGAGTCACCAAGTGCCACGTCTGCCACGCAAACAGCCGGGGAGTCAACGGAGTCAGCTGCGTCAACGGCGTCAAGCAGCCTCTACAGACAGTCGCCAAGTGCCGCGTCTGCCACGCAAACAGCCGCGGCATCAACGGCGTCAACGACGTCAACGATTCAAGCAGCCCTGCAGAGAGTAGAGAAACACCAAGTTCTGCGCCTGCCGCACAAAACAGCCGCAGCGTCAACGGCGTCAACGGCGTCAGCGGTGTCAACGGCATCAAGCAGCCCCAGGCTCACCAAGTGCCGCGTCTGCCACGCAAACAGCCGCGGCGTCAACGGCAGCGGCGTCAATGGCGTCAACGACGTCAACGGTGTCAAGCAGCCCTGCAGAAGAAGTAGAGAGTTACCAAGTTCTGCGCCTGCCACGCGAGACAGCCGCGGCGTCAACGGCGTCAAGCAGCCCTCGAGAGCCACCAAGTGCCGCGTCTGCCACGCAAACAGCCGTGGCGTCAGCGGTCAACGGCGTCAAGCAGCCTCTACAAACAGTCACCAAGTGCTGCGCCTGCCAAGTGAGACAAGTTGATAGAGACAAGTTGATAGAGACAAGTTGATAGAGACAAGTTGATAGAGACAAGGTGATAGAGATAAGTTAATAGAGACAAGTTGGCGGCGGAAGGGAGACGACGGCGGGCGGCCGGCGGCCGGCGGATGACGAACAAAAAGTTGGAACCCCCACAAAAATGAGGGGAAAAATCTACCAAATCCATCCAAATCCCATTTTTCTAGTTATATTTACGTAATATCTTCTACTTCCTTAATAATATATATTATCTATATCTCCTATATCATTGGCATCATCTACTTCTACATCAGATACATCATCTCCTACATCTCTAACACCTACATCTCCTACATCTCAAATTATATATCTTTTACATCAACTACATCAACTTCATCTACATAACATACACCAACTTCGATCAATTTCATCTACATCACATACGTCATCTAAAACAACTTTTTCTTCCTTCACATACCCCCTACAACATTTCTACAATATCATATAGGCAGGAATTCTTGCACAGGATTTATTTTAGGAATTCTTACGCCGAATTTTTTACGCAGGAAATTTACACAGGAATCTTTACACAACAGGAATTATTTTACAGGAGTTAACTTCAGGTAATCTAATTAAACCTGAATTCCGACAAAATTCCTATTTCTTTAATTTTTCCAAATTCGATCTTATAGCAGCAACCTCAGCCAAAAACCGATTTGGAAAACGCGCTCCTTTGCGGAGATGGTGCGTGTCAGATGCATATGAAATGCGAATTTCAAAGTGTCGGAATGCACCCGCTGCGGGCTGCGGAGATAGTACGTATCGGACCCCCAAAGGTGTGGTGAAACGCGCAATGTGTCAGAGTCACGAGCAACCCTTTACGGAGAGCGCGCACGCATCGGACCCACAAACCCGCCATGAAATGCGAACTTATCTTGGCCTTTACAATGGAGGAAGCTATTTGAACCCAAAATCGTCACCCCAGAGCACCAGCCGCACCCGTCGCATAGACGAGGTTCCCCCCATTGACGCCGGGAGCAACTTTGCGCGAGAAAACACAGGGGCCGCGTGCTATTTCTACAATCCAAACATCACCTTGACACAGCGATTGGAAGCCTGGATGCAATCATTCTGCAACTCTAGATCACCAAACACATTGGCACAGCGCCGTCGGTCAGCTCGTTGACCTTCTTGAAAGCCACCTTTCACAATGGATGAAGCCATCTAAACCCAAAATCGTCACCCCCGAGCGCCAGCCGCACCTGTTGCACAAACGAGGTTCCCCCCATCGACACCGAGAGCCACTTTGTGCGAGCAAACAAAAGGGTTTCGTGCGATGTCTACAATCCAAACATCATCTTGACACAGCAGTCGCACTGCGATCTGCAATCCCTGCCTTGCAAATCGCACTACAACTGCGTCGACCAACCCAGCAATTAGAAGCCTAGATACGGCCATTCTGCAACGCAAGATCACCAGACCCATTGGCACAGCGCCGTTGATCAGCTCGTTGACTTTCTTGACAGTCACCTTTACAAAATTGGAGAAAGCCATCTGAACCCAAAATCGTCACCCCCGAGCGCCAGCCGCACCTGTTGCACAGACGAGGTTCCCCCCATCGACGCCGGGAGCCACTTTCTGGGCAGGGTTTCGTGCGATGTCTACAATCCAAACATCGCCTTGACACAGCAGTCGCACTGCGATCTGCAATCACTGCCTTGCAAATCACACTACAACTGCGTCGAGCACCTTTCTACTCTCCACCTTTCTCTTCACATCTGGGCTCTGCCGCATCTCTGCCCACTCACATCCCTACTCTCTCCATCTCCAATCTCTGCACATCCCTAATCTTATGTATTTGTGATTGTGTATTGTTGTGATTATTTATGGTTGTGATTACTTATTGTTGTGCTTATTTATTGTTGCGGTTATGTACTGTATTTGTGATTTTTTATTGTTGTGATTATTTGCTCATGGTTATTTATTGTTGTGATTATTTTCTGTTGTAATTCTTATTGCTGTGATTATTTACTTATGATCATTTCGTGTTGTGACTATTCATTGTTGTAATTATTTACTGTTGTGATTGTTTAGTGTTGTGATTATTTATTGTTGTGCTTATTTTTTGTTGTGGCTATGTATTTGTGATTTTTATTATTTTAATTATTTCTTGATGGTTCCATTGGTGTGATAGTTTATTGTTGTGATTATTTATTGTTGTGGTGATTTATTGTTGCGATGATTTTATCTTCCTCTTGACCATATTTTCCGTATGGCGGAGTTTAGACTTCTAAATTTCCTTTGGTGATATCCCTTGGTCTGATTGCTAGTTCTTTTGTGACCAACCAACGATCAATCTTTACTGAAATCTTTGCAAAATTAAAATTTAAAAACCGAATGTTTGAAAAAACACATTTTTCAATTAAAGTTAAATCCGTTGATGTTTGGAACAAAAAAGAAGCATCGTCATTTTTCTAAAATCAAAATTTGATTTTTGATCCACATCCGGTTTCTCTGATATAAACAAATGGATATGAGATATAAAGGCCCACGTGCAAATTTGAAAATATACACCCTTGTAGCCAATTCTTATTCAGTGAAAAGCCTGTTGAACTGCATTCTTTGAAACAAGAATTATCATTTTGTGAATCCTTGAACATAAAAACATGACCAAAGAATTTGTTTAAAACTTACAAGCATATACAAATTAAGTTCTCAGGCCATCAATGATGGTTTTCTTCAAACCTATTTCAAGAATTGGATTTAAACATATCTTGATGTTTCATGTAACCCCGGGCAAAAAACTTTCTACTTATATGATCTCTCTTCCCTTTTTACTGAATTAAGTTATTCTTTTTTAAAACTAAAAACCCTTCAAATATCATTGGCCGTAAGGCAACTCTAAAATAACCAACATTATTGAGCAAAAAAAAGTAAACATAAATATGTGTTTCTAACGAAGAAAAATTAAAGAGAAAACAAAAAAGTCGTTCTGCCAAGCGGCGGCCTTGTTTTATCCAGCTGTCCCGCGCCCAAACACGAATATCTATTTATGCGCGCCCCGACATGCATGGACATGTCAGGGTCCTTGCCCGCTTTCCATTGCCGGCTTATTTGCCGACTTCGGTTTTCCAACTGCCCTATTTCTAGCTCGCCGGCTAGCTGCGACTCGCTGGATCCGAAGATTTTTCGGATACATAGAGTTTTCGGATACATACACAAAGAAAACGCCAGATAAATACGGAAAAGAAAATTAAATAGATTACCAGGTAATTTTCAAAATATAACAAAACATACCAATCCAAGATGCATTGGAAAGTTCCTGTGCCGGCCGTCGAAAGGACACCCTGGCTGTACTGGTGTGCATCAAGAAAGGGGCGCAAACTCTGCCACTGTGGGCAGCTGCACGAGAGGGAAGCCCTTTGTGGACAACGCCAAGCAAATAATTCAAATGATAAGAAAATATATATCCGCAAAAAAGGCCATACAAAATATATTTCATGGGTATACATGTATTTTATAACCCTGGAGCCCCTCTAGGATGCCAAATTCAGGAAATATTGTCTTTACGATTTTAATATGGTTTTTGATGCGCTTAGGAGATATGACTTTGATATGTTTTGAATTTCAGGTTATGATTTCGACAATTACAGTGTGGTTTTGTTCTGTTTTTGATATGGTTTGGGTTATGGTTTAGATATGATTTTGGAATGTTTTGGACGTGTTTTTATTTTGACATGGTTTTGATATGGTTTGGGATCGGAGGAGCGCCTTTTCAGGGTTCCCGACGGGTTGGCTTCAAGAAAGGAAACAGGAACAGCCCCGGGACAGCCTTTTGGTCGATTTCACGAGGGTTCTTGTGGTTTTCATTTGATTTTGCTATGGTCTTGATATGGTGTTGATACGGTTTTGGTACGGTTTTGATATTATTTTCATACAATTTTGATATGATTTCGATACGGTTTTGATATGGTTCCGGTGAGTTGGCTTCAAAAAAAGGAAACAGAAACAGCCCCGGGACAGCCTTTTGGTCGATTTCACGAGGGTTCTTGTGGTTTTCATTTGATTTTGCTATGGTCTTGATATGGTGTTAATACGTCTTTGATACAATTTTCATACAATTTTGATATGATTTCGATACGGTTTTGATATGGTTCCGGTGAGTTGGCTTCAAAAAAAGGAAACAGAAACAGCCCCGGGACAGGTGTTTGGTCGATTTTTCGCAGGTTTTTGTGATTTTGATATGGTTTTGAAAAGCTGATTTTGATACAATTTTGATACGATTTTGAATTGGTGTTGATATGGTTTGGGATATGGTTCCGGTGGGTTGACTTCACACACTACAATTTTGAATTTCGACCCACATCAAAAATCATAAGTTATCAAGATCCTATCTCAAACCGTATCAGCATCATAAGTGCAAAACCACGCCAGGAACAATCACACCAACAAACCATATCTGAAATCTACCAAAATTATTGAAAACACATTTTTAAAAACCTTCATCCTAGAGACTTCAGATGTTATAATCTTTACAGATATATTCTCCTGAACGTGCTGGGATACAGATTTTCCTTCCTTTTTCCCCACATCTTTGTGTGGAGTTCTTGTTTTTGGTTGTGCACTTCCGCCTCCTTCTTCCCCCCGCAGCCCGCCGTCACCACACAACTTGCCCACACAACTTGCCCACATAACTTACGTCATCACACAACTTCCTCACACAACTTACTCGCACACAACTTGCACACACACACACGCAACTTGCCCACACAACTTCCACACACACAACTTGCTCACGCACAACTTACTCATACACAACACACACAACTTGCACACACAAAACTTGCTCACACATCTTCCAAGCACACAACTTGCTCACACAACTTCCACGCACACAAATTGCTCACACACAACTTGTCACCACACAACTTGCTCACACACAACTTACTCGCACACAACTTGTCACCACACAACTTACTCACACACACACACACACCTTGCTCACACACAGCTTACTCACAACTTACTCATCACACACAACTTACTCGCACACACAACTTGTCACCACACAACTTACTCACACACACACCTTGCTCACACACAACTTGCGTGACAGGCACACCTTGCTCACACACAACTTGCGTGGCAGGCGTTGTTGGCGTGGCAGGCGTGGCGCTTGGCGACATCGACCTCCACTTTGCGTGGCAGGCGTGCCGCTTGGAGACATAGATCTTCACTTTGCGTGGCAGGCGTGGCACTTATGGCACTGGGCTGGCTCTGGTGGCGCGCTTGGGTCCTTCTTGGTCGCCGCGGCTGTTTGCGTGGCAAGCGTGGCGCTTGGCGACATCGACCTTCACTTTGCGTGGCAGGTGTGGCACTTGGTGTGGCAGGCATGGCACTTATGGCACTGGGCTGGCTCTGGTGGCTTTTGTCACACACAACTCTTTCACACACACAACTTTGTCGCACATTTCTTGCACACACACACAACTTTGTCGCACATTTCTTTCACGCACAACTTTGTCACACATTTCTTTCACACACAACCTTGTCACACACACACAACTCTTTCACACAACTTTGTCACACACACACAACTCTTTCACACACGCAACTTTGTCACACACAACTCTTTCACACGCAATTTTGTCACATACGCTTCGTTCACACGCAACACTTTTACATACACCAATTTACACGCACACACACAACACTGCCACACACAGCTCTTTTACCCAACCCTGCTTGCACCATCTCCTTTATCTTTCCTGTCTTTCCCATCTCATTTTCACATCTGCTTGGTGATTATTGGAAGAAGCTGACATGTGGGGTTATCCGGTCCTTTAATTTCCTCATATATATAAAATATAGTCCGCCTGTTATTTTTGGCAAGACATCTTTAAATACATAGTTTCAATTTGCTTTATATTTTTTCAATGCAAGGCAAAATCCCCCGCGCAACCTGATGCTATATTTTCTTGGTGGCCAGGTGGTATCACACCAATGCCCTGCCATCGTGCTGTCTGTCACCGTTGAAATTATATTTTAGTTAAGAATGGAACTATATATAGTGGAAAACATATAGCCTTGCAAAATTGGAGGTGTGCAGCGCAGCAATTGACCAAAGAAAATGCAATACATTGAGCTAAAGGCAAAATTGCAAACAATATCAGGCAATGCCTTTTTTTCATTTGCTTTCATGGCCCAAAGAGAAATATATACATATATAGATATTATAGTCTATTAAACTGCGTGCCTGTATTACATTCCCAGCAAATGATACTTTGAAGAAATAAAGTTCTGCAAAGAAGTGTGATTTTCTTTACAAAGCATCCACTTCAACCAAGAATCTGTTCTTATTTAAAAGCGGGTGATTATTTTGAGGCTAGTCATTTTTTTCAGGAAGGAATCTTTTTGTAAAGGTTGGATTCTTTTTAACAACAATATTTGCTATCTATATGTATACAGCTTTTCAAAGTGCAATATTCCTGTTTTCTTCCTTCATCATAGTAATATTCCTTCAGGCAGATGCCATTTTCTTCCAAGGTTGAAAATTCTATTTAGAATTACAGTTATGTTTAAGTAACTTAGTTTAAACAACAGAAATTGTGTCAAAATATGCCGTGCGTCCTTTCAAGATGTAGTATTCCTCTCAAAAAAGGTCAGCTGGCCTTTTTGGTTGAAAATGACCCCAATTCCTTGAAGCAGTTTATATTCCTTTCAAAGAAACCCAGCTGCCATCTGTTTAGAAGGTTGCAACAAAGGTTTTTACTAGCTAGATAAAATAAACTCATTATTTTTATCAATGAGTATATGTAAACACTTGGAGATTTCAGCGCTGGCAACAAGCCTTTCTGATGATTTTATACACCTGTTTTGGTATATTTTTTTTGGGGTCTACTATGGTAGGTAATAAATGGGTGATGTTGGGGGTCTAAGACCATCTCAAAGCTGGGGTCTATTATGATAGAAAATGGTTTCAGACCCCACGTCACGGAATTTTGAGAGTTTCTAGTCGTTGAAGGTATAAACCAGGAAGGCCTGGTTCAGCAAGCAATCCCAGCCCAGCGTGGTTAAATTTCCGGGCGTTGCCCGCTTGCGGTTTGCGCAAATGATCTTTATGTCTACGTTCATATTTCTTAGGATAAACTCTTGTATAAATCACGATGTCGTCACGACTTGACCTGTGGGACAGTTGCGCGAGTCGTTCCACTGAAGAGTCTATCGCATTTGCTTCTTTTTCCAGCCAAGGTCTTGGGCTAACTGTACAGTGACCCATCGAACTTGGCAGCCTTGCAAGGCTCCCACACGCCGAGGCGGGCTGTATGAAAGTCGCAAAACTCTTGCAAGCTAAGTTCAAAGCCTATCAAGAAGAAAAGCGCAAGCTGACCTCAAGCTGAGTATCAGATAAGAAGCTGAGCTGCATAAGCAGGTGACGTTGCTGCTTCGCAGCGTTCGTCCAAAACTACAAGCCTACAGAAGTGCTTGCTACACGTCTGCTACATATCGCCACGATGTCATGCGTCCAAGTTGTGGACCCTCTTCTGTGAATACCCGTCTCAAGATGTCTCAAGCATCCACATGGTGTCCTGTTGCTCGGCATACTGGGCAGCTCGGTATGCGACCACATCTTTTCACCCACGAGAACCACCCACTGCAGCATTTCTCATGAAACGTATGGCCGCAGTGGAGAGTCTGCGGGTCACCAGCTGGGCACCACCCATTATTTATTGGAAACGGTTCTTGACAAATGGCACAAAGAGTCCCTTCAAGTGACGTTTTCGTCTGCCCAAATTCACCTGTCATACCCATGGCATCTGAGATCATCTTGAACGCTTCTCCTTTCCTTCCTCTGCGCTCTCCATGCCGTTTGGCCCTCAAGCGCTGGACCAGCTGGGGAAATCGTTGACGCGTCTCATCACAGGTGTCTGGATCAGCTTCTGGCAAGCATCTTAGTGCATCAGCAGCCTCCAAACGGACGCTGTCATCACTGTCGTCCAAGGCTGTACAAACCAACATCTCAAAGAGCGTCGCTTGGCCATGACCCTCTGCCTCAGCACAGAGACCCAAAGATCCAAGAAGTTCCCTGGCCCCGCCACTGGCGATTGCCCCTAAAGTTGTGCAAGCACTCATTCGAATCTTTGGTCGGCAATCCTTCAAGCTTGTTAACAGCGGTTCGATTACACTTGCAACGGCCAAGCCCTCTCCTGCAACTGCAATTGCGCTCAGGGCATCCAATGGTGCAGCTAATGGAACACCGCTCGCTTGAGTTGCTTGAAAGCAATGCCTTTGTTGGCTTCAGCCCGAGCAAAAATTATACACTACTCCGAAATCCCCGCAACAGCAAAAAACTAGACGACGGATGGCCCGAGAGCGTAGAGGAGCAGGGTCTTCTCTTGTTAGTATGGAGACACCATATTACAAAACAATATATTAAAGATGTATTATAGGCAGACAAGAAGAGGAGTATCAGGACAATATAGCTATTACACACAGACGCTTTTACAAACAGACGATTTTACACACAGACGCTTTTACACACAGACGCTTTTACACACAGACACTTTTACACACACACACGCTTTTACACGCAGACACTTTTACACACAAACGCTTTGACACAAAGACACTTTTACACAACAGAAACTTTTACACACAGACGGCTTTACACGCAGACGCTTTTACACACAGAGGCTTTTGCACACAGAAGATTTTACACACAGAAGCTTTTACACACAGACACTTTTACACACAGACGCTTTTACACACAGACGCTTTTACACACAGGCGCGTTTACACACAGACGCTTTTACACACAGACGCTTTTACACACAAACACTTTGACACACAGACACTTTTACACACAGACGCTTTTACACACAGACGCTTTTACACACAGACACTTTTACACACAGACGTTTTTACACACAGGCGCTTTTACACACAGACGTTTTTACACACAGGCGCTTTTACACACAGACAGTTTTACACACAGAGACTTTTACACACAGGGGCTTTTGGACCACACAGTTTGGTCGTTCTGAGAGCATTTCCACACGCAGACCTATTTACGCACGCACACACACACGCACGCACCCGCTTTTACACGCACACGCTTTTACACATAGACACTTTTACACGCAGACGCTTGTACACTCAGACGCTTTTACGCGCAGACGCTTCTACACGCAGACACTTTTACACACAAACGCTTTGACACAAAGACGCTTATACACAACAGAAACTTTTACACACAGACGGCTTTACACACAGACGCTTTTACACACAGAGGCTTTTACACACAAAACAAGGTGGGCCAGGGAACCCAAAAGCAAGACGGCACACAGCACGCCTCTTTTTGAAAATCTTGTGGTGTGGGCAGCTGTGCTCTGCACGAAATCGACGTAAGATCTTTACTGAAACATCGTGCGCACTGATGGTATCAGGGGCCACAATTCACCAAAGCATGCTGTGTCAGCTACGTCTACATTCTTCTAGTCGCTGGTTCTGCTAATGTAATTAGCTCTATCCCACCTTTCTAGTCGCTATTTATTTCTGCGTTCTCGTTTAGTTTGCTTCGCCGCAGAGGGAGATGGGTAAAGACTTCTCTGTACAAAAGCCTCTTTGCATAAAAGCTTCTGTGTGTAAAAGCTTCTGTGGGTAAAAACTTCTCTGTGTAAATGTTTTGGTGTAAAAGTTTCTGTGTGTAAAAGCTTCTGTGTAAAACGTCCTCTGTGTAAAAAAGTTTCTGTTTGTGAACGTTTCTTTGCATACCAGCTTCTGTCTGTAAAAGCTCCTCTGTGTTAAGGTTTTGTTTGTGTAAAGTTTTCGTGTGCAAAAGCTTCTCTGCGTAAAAGACTTCTCTGTGTCGAAGCCTCTGTGTGTACAAGCTTCCCTGTGTAAAAGTTCCTCTGTGTAAAAGCTCCTCTGTGAAAAAGCTGCTCCGTGCAGAAGGCTTCTCTGTGTAAAAGCCTCTGTGTATGCAGGCTTCTCTGTGTCAAGACTTCTTTGTGTAAAGATTTCTTTGTGTAAAAGCTACTCTGTGTAAACGCTTCTGTGTGTAAAAGCTTTCCTGTGTAAAACGCCTCCGTGTGTAAAGACTCCTCTGTGTAAACCCGTCTGTGTGTAAGAGCTCCTTTGTGTAAAGTTTTTTTTGTGTAAAAGCTTCTGTGTGTAAAAGTTTCTGTGTGTAAGAGCTTCTGCGTGTAAAGGTTTCTGTGTGTAAAAGCTTCTGTGTATTAAAAAAACTTTTCTGTAAAAGCTTCTGTGTAAAAAAGCTCCCCTGTGTGTACAAGCTTCGCTGCGTAAAAGCTGCTCTATGTAAAAGTTCTGTACGCCGTAAAGTTGTCTGTTTGTAAAAGCTCCTGTGTGTTAACGCGTCTGTGTATGAAAGATTCTGTGTGCAAAAGCTCCTCTGTGTAAAGACTTCTCTGTGAAAACGCGTCTGTGCGTAAAGGTTCCTCTGTGTACAGACTTCTCTGTGTAAACGCGTCTGTGCCTGAAAGCTTCTCTGTGTAATCTGTGTCAGACTTCGCTGTATAAAAGCTGCTTTGTGCAAAAGTTTCTGTGCGTAAAAGGCTTCTGTGTGCAAAAGCTCCTCTGTGTAAAGGCTTCTCTGTGTAAACGCGTCTGTGCGTAAAAGCTCCTCTGTGTAATCTGTGTCAGACTTCGCTGTATAAAAGCTGCTTTGTGCAAAAGGTTCTGTGCGTAAAAGGCTTCTGTGTGCAAAAGCTCCTCTGTGTAAAGGCTTCTCTGTGTAAACGCGTCTGTGCGTAAAAGCTCCTCTGTGTAAGGCTTCTCGGTGTACAAAGCTTCTGTGTGTGAAAGTTTCTGTGCGCCGAAAGAGCGTCTATTTGTAAAACCTTCTGTGTGTAAACGTGTCTGTGTGTAAAAGCTTCTGTGTGTAAATCTCCTTTGTGTTAGGACTTCTCTGCGTAAAAGCTCCTCTGTGTCAAGACTTCTCTGTACAAAAGGCTTCTAGCTGTAAAAGCCTTTGTGTGTACAGGCTTCTCTGTCTCAATACTTCTCTGTGTAAAGACTTCTGTCTGTAAACGCTACTCTGGGCAAAAAAGTTTCTGTGCGTAAAGGCTTCTGTGTGTAAACGTGTTCTTGTGTCAAGACTCCTCTGTGTAAAAGCGTCTGTGTGTCAAAGTTTCTGTGTAAGGGCTTTTTTGTGTAAAAACTTTTGAATGTAAAAGCATCTGTGTGTAAGAGCTTCTCTGTGTAAAGGCTTTCCCGTGCAGAAGCTTCTGCGTGTGAAAGCTTCTGTGTGCATAAACGTTTTTTGTGTGTAAACACTTTGTGATAAAAAACTCCTCTGTACAAAGGCTTATCTGTGCAAACCCATCTGTGCGTAAAAGCTCCTGTGTAAGACTTCTCGATGAAAAAAGTTTCTCTGGGTACAAGCGTCGGTGTGTGAAAGCTTTCCTGTGTAAAGGTTTCCTTGTGCAAAAGCCTCTGTGTGTAAAAACTTCTCTGTGTAAAGGCTTTTTTGTGAAAAAGCTTCTGTGTGTAAAAGCTGCTCTGTGTAAAAGTTTCTGTGCGCCGTAAATGCTTCTGTGTGTAAAACTTCCTGTGTGTAAACGCGTTTGTTTGTGTGTAAAAGTTTCTATGTGTAAATCTCCTTTTTGTAACCCCGTGTGAAGACTTCTCTGTGTAAAAGCTACTCTGCGTAAAAGCTTCTGAGTGTGGAGGCTTCTGTGTGTAAACGCATCCGTGTGTAAACGCTCCTGTGTAAACGCGTCTGTGTGCAAAAGCTTCTGTGTAAACGCTTTTTTGCGTAAAAACTTCTGTGTGTAAGAGCTTCTCTGTGTAAAGGCTTACCCGTGTAAAAGCTTCTGTGTTTAAAAGCTTCCGTGTGTAAAGCCCCTCTGTGTGTAAACGTGTCTGTGTGTAAAAGCTGCTCTGTGTGTAAATCTCCTTTGTGTTAGGACTTCTCTGCGTAAAAGCTCCTCTGTGTCAAGACTTCTCTGTACAAAAGGCTTCTCTCTGTAAAAGCCTTTATGTGTACAGGCTTCTCTGTCTCAATACTTCTCTGTGTAAAGACTTCTGTCTGTAAAAGCTACTCTGGGCAAAAAAGCTTCTGTGCGTAAAGGCTTCTGTGTGTAAACGTGCTCTTGTGTCAAGACTCCTCTGTGTAAAAGCGTCTGTGTGTCAAAGTTTCTGTGTAAGGGCTTTTTTGTGTAAAAACTTTTGAGTGTAAGAGCTTCTCTGTGTAAAGGCTTTCCCGTGCAGAAGCTTCTGCGTGTGAAAGCTTCTCTGTGCGTAAATGTTTTTTGTGTGTAAACACTTTGTGTGCAAAAACTCCTCTGTATAACGACTTATCTGTGCAAACCCGTCTGTGCGTAAAAGCTCCTCTGTGTAAGACTTCTCGATGAGAAAAGTTTCTCTGTGTAAAAGCATCGGTGTGTAAAAGCTTTCCTGTGTAAAGGTTTCCTTGTGCAAAAGCCTCTGTGTGTAAAAACTTCTCTGTGTAAAGGCTTTTTTGTGAAAAAGCTTCTGTGTGTAAAAGCTGCTCTGTGTAAAAGTTTCTGTGCGCCGTAAATGCTTCTGTGTGTAAAACTTCCTGTGTGTAAACGCGTTTGTTTGTGTGTAAAAGTTTCTATGCGTAAATCTTCTGAGTGTGGAAGCTTCTGTGTGTAAACGCATCTGTGTGTAAACGCTCCTGTGTAAACGCGTCTGTGTGCAAAAGCTTCTGTGTAAACGCTTTTTGCGTAAAAACTTCTGTGTATAAGAGCTTCTCTGTGTAAAGGCTTACCCGTGTAAAAGCTTCTGTGTTTAAAAGCTTCCGCGTGTAAAGCCCCTCTGTGTGTAAACGTGTCTGTGTGTAAAAGCTGCTCTGTGTAAAAGTTTCTTTGTGTAAAAACGTCTGTGTGGAAAAGCTCCTCTGTGTGTACAAGTTTCTCTGTGTAAAAGCTCCTCTGTGTAAAGACTTCTCTGTGTCAAAGCCTCTGCGTGTACAAGCTTTTCCGTAGCTTCTCTGTGTGTGTGCAAGCTTCTCTGTGTCAAGACTAATATGTATAAAGACTTCTCTGTGTAAAAGCTTCTGTGTGTAAAACCTTTCCTGTGTGAAAGTTTCTCTGTGTAAAAGATTCTCTGTGTAAAGTCCTCCCTGTGTACAAGCTTCTCTGTGTAAAAGCTCCTCCGTGTAAAGTTCCTCTGTGTAAAGCTCCTCTGTGTAAAAGCTGCTCTGTGTAAAACCCGTGCCAACAGCTCCGCATTTTCAGTGCCGCTCCCTCCCAGCAGCAGAGCTCTTCTCCACCTGCCCGCTCGCTCACGCTGATGCATATCCTATGCTTGGGTTATGGTTTAGTTTGCTTCGCTGCAAAAGGAAACGAAAACCAAGCATCGACGGACAGAACGCCGAGCAAAATGAAAATCCTGCAAAGAACTGTTTCCCATGCATGTCCAGCATGTCCCTTTGCCCAGCGCTTAGACACCCACCGTTTGAGAAGTCTTTGGCATCAGTTTTTCGGGACAATCGTGTTGATGGAATTTGTCCTGAAACATCCGTGCCAACAGCTCTGCTCTTTTAGTCCCGCTCCCTGCCAACGAAGCTATGCATCTCCCATGGGCCAGGGTTTGGAAATTTTGGCAGGTCTTGGGCGCACAGCTTTTCGGAACAATCGTATTGATGAAATTTGTCCTGAAAAACCCGTGCCAACAGCCTCGCCAACGAAGCTATCACCCAGTGTTTTTGCACACCGCTTGACAAGTCTTGAGCGCACAGTTTTTCGGCACAATCGCATTGAGGCAATTTGTCCTGAAAAACCCGTGCCAACAGCCTCGCCAACGAAGCTATCACCCAGTGTTTGCACACCGCTTGACAAGTCTTGGGCACACAGTTTTTCGGCACATTCGCCGTGATGTAATTTGTCCTGAAAACCCGTGCGCCCAGCTATGCCTTCTCACTATATTGCTTCCTCCAAACGGAGCTCTCCCCAAGCTATTTCCCACAGTGTCCCTTCCGTCCCCAAACTATTTCCCACGGTTTCCCGTCCGTCCACCCTTTCATCGCTTCCGTGTCGCTCCTTCCCCTCCGAGCTCTCCCCAAGCTATTTCCCACAATTATCCTTCCGTCCACCCTTTCATCGCTTCCGTGTCGCTCCTTCCCCTCGGACCTCTCCCCGCTATTTCCCACGGTTTCCTTTCCATCCACCTTCTCGTTGCTTCCGTATTGGAAGCCCAGCTTTGTGCAGCCCAGCTATTTCCACCCTCCCTACGCAGCTCTCCCCCAGCTATTTCCACGTGTTGGACCCACAGTTTTTCGGAACAATCGCATTCATGGAATTTGTCCTGAAAACCCGGTGCCAAAAGCTCTGCATTTTAGTGTCGCTCCCTACGCAGCTCTCCCCCAGCTATTTCCACCCTCCCTACGCAGCTCTCCCCCAGCTATTTCCACGTCTTGGACCCACAGTTTTTCAGAGCAATCGCATTGATGGAAATTGTCCTGAAAACCCCAGTGCCAAAAGCTCTGCATTTTAGTGTCGCTCTCTCCCTACGCAGCTCTCCTCCAGCTATTTCCACGTCTTGGACCCACAGTTTTTCAGGACAATCGCAATGATAACATTTGTCCTGAAAAAACGTCCCAACAGCTCTGACAAAGCCGCAACAACAGCTCTGCATTGAGCTCTCCCCAAGCCATTTCCACGGCTTGAATGCTGTCTCGTTCCCTGCCAGCGAAGCTGTCCCCAAGCTATTTCCACGGTATCCTGTCCGTCCAGCATGCTGTCTCGCTCCCTCCCAGCGAAGCTGTCCGCAAGCTATTTCCACGGTTTCCTCTCCGTCCAGCATGCTGTCTCGCTCCCTCCCAGCGAAGCTTTCCGCAAGCTATTTGCACGGTTCCGTCCAGCATGCTGTCTCGCTTCCTCCCAGCGAAGCTCTCCCCAAGCTATTTGCACGGTTTCCTTTCCGTCCAGCATGCTGTATCGCTCCCTCCCAGCGAAGCTCTCCGCAAGCTATTTGCACGGTTTCCTCTCCGTCCAGCATGATGCTGTCTCGCTCCCTCCCAGGGAAGCTCACCCCAAGCTAGTTGCACGGTTTCCTGTCCGCCCAGCATGCTGTCTCGCTCCCTCCCAGCGAAGCTCTCCGCAACCTATTTCCACGGTTTCCTCTCGTCCAGCATGCTGTGTCTCGCTCCCTCCCAGCGAAGCTCTCCCCAAGCTATTTCCACGGTTTCCTGTCCGTCCAGCATGCTGTCTCGCTCCCTCCCAGCGAAGCTCTCCGCAAGCTGCTTCCACGGTTTCCTCTCCGTCCAGCATGTTGTCTCGCTCCTTCCCGGCGAAGCTCTCCGCAAGCTATTTGCACGGTTTCCTCTCCGTCCAGCATGCTGTCTCGCTCCCTCCCAGCAAAGCTCACCCCAAGCTATTTGCACGGTTTCCTGTCCGTCCAGCATGTTGTCTCGCTCCCTCCCAGCGAAGCTCTCCCCAAGCTATTTGCAGGGTTTCCTGTCCGTCCAGAATGCCGTCTCGCTCCCTCCCAGCGAAGCTCTCCGCAAGCTGTTTCCACGGTTTCCTCTCCGTCCAGCATGCTGTCTCGCTCCCTCCCAGCGAAGCTTTCCGAAAGCTATTTCCACGGTTCCGTCCAGCATGCTGTCTCGCTTCCTCCCAGCGAAGCTCACCCCAAGCTATTTGCACGGTTTCCAGTCCGTCCAGCATGCTGTCTCGCTCCCTCCCAGCGAAGCTTTCCGCAAGCTATTTGCACGTTTTCCTCTCCGTCCAGCATGCTGTCTCGCTCCATCCCAGCGAAGCTTTCCGCAAGCTATTTGCACGGTTTCCTCTCCGTCCAGCATGCTGTCTCGCTCCCTCCCAGCGAAGCTTTCCGCAAGCTATTTGCACGGTTCCGTCCAGCATGCTGTCTCGCACCTTCCCAGCGAAGCTCTCCCCAAGCTATTTGCGTCCAGCATGCTGTCTGGCTCCTTCCCAGCGAAGCTCTCCCCAAGCTATTTGCACGGTTTCCTGTCCGTCCAGCATGCTGTCTCGCTCCCTCCCAGCGAAGCTCTCCCTAAGCTATTTCCACGGTTTCTTGTCCGTCCAGCATGCTGTCTCGCTCCCTCCCAGCGAAGCTCTCCGCAAGCTATTTGCACGG
Source organism: Cladocopium goreaui (assembly GCA_947184155.2). Taxonomy (NCBI): domain Eukaryota; class Dinophyceae; order Suessiales; family Symbiodiniaceae; genus Cladocopium; species Cladocopium goreaui. The sequence goes on along the minus strand of CAMXCT020000500.1, from coordinate 207,662 downwards.
TTTCCAGTCCGTCTAGCACTGTCTCGCTCCCTCCCAGCGAAGCTTTCCGAAAGCTATTTGCACGGTTTCCTCTCCGTCCAGCATGCTGTCTCGCTCCCTCCCAGCGAAGCTCTCCCCAAGCTATTTGCACGGTTTCCTGTCCGTTCAGCATGCTGTCTCGCTCCCTCCCATCGAAGCTTTCCGCAAGCTATTTGCACGCTTTCCAGTCCGTCCAGCACTGTCTCGCTCCCTCCCGCCGAACCTCTCCGCAAGCTATTTCCACGGTTTCCTCTCCGTCCAGCATGCTGTCTCGCTCCCTCCCAGCGAAGCTCTCCGCAAGCTATTTGCACGGTTTCCTCTCCGTCCAGCATGCTGTCTCGCTCCCTTCCAGCGAAGCTCTCCGTAAGCTATTTCCACAGTTTCCTATCCGTCCAGCATGCTGTCTCAGCATGCTGTCTCGCTCCCTCCCAGCGAAGCTCTCCCCAAGCTATTTCCACGGCTTCCTGTCCTTCCAGCATGCTGTCTCGCTCCCTCCCAGCGAAGCTTTCCGCAAGCTATTTGCACGGTTTCCTGTCCGTCCAGCATGCTGTCTCGCTCCCTCCCTGCAGCGAAGCTCTCCGCAAGCTATTTGCACGGTTTCCAGTCCGTCCAGCACTGTCTCGCTCCCTCCCAGCGAAGCTTTCTGCAAGCTATTTGCACGGTTTCCTGTCCGTCCAGCATGCTGTCTCGCTCCCTCCCAGCGAAGCTCTCCCCAAGCTATTTGCACGGTTTCCTCTCCGTCCAGCATGCTGTCTCGCTCCCAAGCTATTTCCACGTTTTCCTGTCCGTCCAGCATGCTCGCTCGCTCCCTGCATGCTGTCTCGCTCCCTCCCAGCGAAGCTCTCCCCAAGCTATTTCCACCGTTTCCTGTCCGTCCAGCATGCTGTCTCGCTCCCTCCCAGCGAAGCTTTCCGCAAGCTATTTCCACGGTTTCCTCTCCGTCCAGCATGCTGTCTCGCTCCCTCCCAGCGAAGCTCTCCCTAAACTATTTCCACGTTTTATTGTCCGTCCAGCATGCTCTCTCGCTCCCTGCATGCTGTCTCGCTCCGTCCCAGCGAAGCTCTCCCTAAGCTATTTCCACCGTTTCCTGTCTGTCCAGCATGCTGTCTCGCTCCCTCCCAGCGAAGCTTTCCGCAAGCTATTTTCTCTCCGTCCAGCATGCTGTCTCGCTCCCTCCCAGCGAAGCTCTCCCTAAGCTATTTGCAGGGTTTCCTGTCCGTCCAGCATGCTGTCTCGCTCCTTCCCAGCGAAGCTCTCCACAAGCTATTTGCACGGTTTCCTCTCCGTCCAGCATGCTGTCTCGCTCCCTCCCAGCGAAGCTCCCCCCAAGCTATTTCCACGGTTTCCTGTCCGTCCAGCATGCTGTCTCGCTCCCTCCCAGCGAAGCTCTCCGCAAGCTATTTGCATCCTCTCCGTCCAGCATGCTGTCTCGCTCCCTCCCAGCGAAGCTCTCCCTAAGCTATTTGCACGGTTTCCTGTCCGTCCAGCATGCTCTCTGGCTCCCTCCCAGCGAAGCTTTCCGCAAGCTATTTGCACGGTTTCCTCTCCGTCCAGCATGCTGTCTAAGCTTTCCGCAAGCTATTTCCTCCCTTCCTCCCTTCCTTCCCTTCCTTCCCTTCCTTCCCTTCCTTCCCTCCCTTCCCTCCCTCCCTCCTTCCTTCCTTCCTTCCCATCTCCGTCCAACACATCTCCGTCCAACACTCAGTCTCGCTCCCCCGCGGCGAGTGCAACTAAACGAGAACCCAAGCATCAGAGATGCCTTTGGGAAAAATTACACACAGAAGCTTTTACACGCAGAGGCTTTTACACACAGAAGATTGTACACACAGAAGCTTTTACACAGACGCTTTTTACACAAACGCTTTTACACACAGAAGCTTTTACACACAGACACTTTTACACACAGACACTTTTACACACACACACACGCTTTTACACGCAGACACTTTTACACACAAACGCTTTGACACAAAGACACTTTTACAAACACAGGCGCTTTTACACACAGACGGCTTTACACACAGACGCTTTTACACACAGAGGCTTTTACACACAGAAGATTTTACACACAGAAGCTTTTACACACAGAGGCTTTTAACACAGAAGATTGTACACACAGAAGCTTTTACACAGACGCTTTTACACACAGAAGCTTTTACACACAGACACCTTTACACACAGAAACTTTTACACACAGACGCTTTTACACACAGACACTTTGACACAGAGCACACAGAAGCTTTTAAGCAGACGCTTTTACACAGATGCTTTTACCTCAGTTTTTGGCGATCGAACCTCGTTTGGTGCGAAAGGGTTGCGCCGGACAAGTTGAAATCACAATTTTACCTCAGTTTTTGGCGATCGAACTTCGTTTCGTGCGAAAGGGTTGCGCCGGACAAGTTGAAATCGCAATTTTACCTCAGTTTTTGGCGATCGAACCTCGTTTCGTGCGAAAGGGTTGCGCCGGACAAGTTGAAATCGCAATTTGACATCAGTTTTTGACGATCGAACCTCATTTCGTGCGAAAGGGTTGCGCGGGACGACTTGAACTCGCACTTTTACCTGAGTTTTTGGCGATCGAACCTCGTTTCGTGCGAAAGCGTTGCGCCGGACAAGTTGAAATCGCAATTTTACCTCAGTTTTGGGCGATCGAACCTCATTTCGTGCGAAAGGGTTGCGTTTCGTGCCGTCTCGTTGGCACTGCCCCTGCCCCCGCCTTCAGAAGAGAAATAAGGAGAGGGCAAGAGGGGCAAGAGGGCAAAAGGGGCAAGAGGGCAAGAGGGCAAGATGTGAAGATGTGAGGATGTGAAGATGTGAAGATGAGAAGATGTGAAGAACTCAAGATGTGAAGATGAGAAGATGTGAAGATGAGCAGCTGTGAAGATGAGAAGTTGTGAAGATGAGAAGATGTGAAGATGAGAAGATGTGAAGATGAGAAGATGTGAAGATGAGAAGGTGTGAAGATGAGAAGGTGTGAAGATGAGGAGATGTGAGGATGAGAAGATGTGAAGAACTCAAGATGTGATGATGAGAAGATGTGAAGATGAGCAGCTGTGAAGATGAGAAGATGTGAAGATGAGAAGATGTGAAGATGAGAAGATGTGAGTATGAGAAGATGTGAAGATGAGAAGATGTGAAGATGAGAAGGTGTGAAGATGAGAAGATGTGAAGATGAGAAGATGAGATGCAGACCCCCACTATTGGAAGAACCCTGCGCTCAGACGCTCTCGGGAACAAGAACAAACAAACAAGACTAAAGATTACCGCTACCGCCAACCAAGATGCATGATACTCTTGACATCTTGTGCCACCATGGACGCAGCACCTTCTTCTGCCAGGACACGATACAATGCGGAGACTTTCCTTTGAACCAAGATGTCCTGATCTTTGAAACATGGCAGCAGCACGCTTCCATGCAAAGCCACTGAGATTGCATGGCCTTTCTCAGCAATCGAGCGCAAGGCCCCAAGGATGGCTAACTTGACGGGCCCGTTTTCAGCGGGCTTCAAACCACGGAGTGCCGGTTGCAAGTTGGAAGCCAATGCCGAGGCGAAAGAGTCACCTTTCGACAAATGTTCTAGGGATTCAGCTGCTTTTTGCCGAATGTCTGGGTCTCTGGATGTCAAATCTGTGCACAACCGGTTGAGACAAAGGCTGTGTCTGAAGTCCTTGTCCGACTGGTCCTCTTTGCGAAGCCATCTGCTAGGCAATCCTCGTGCCACAGCTTTGCTCTCAGCAAAAGCTGGCACCACCGCGCTCAGTTCCAAAGAGGGAAACATTGGCAAAGCTCTCTGCCACGTGGTCTTCTTGAGCCAATTCAGCCAACAATTTCAGGGTTAGATGATCTCCGCAATTGTTTTAACTTTAACAAATAGGTGAAACTCACTGAAAAATGCACATGGACCAAACCGCCGCTCCCGATCTGAAACAATGCGCATGCGTGCGAATGTTGAATACCTCCTAGACTGCAAACTTTCAGTAGCATCTTTTTTCCAGGGATGGCAATTGCCTATCATGGGCAAGTTGACAAACCGCTGCAGCAAAGAGGAGCAAAGTCCTCTCTGTCAGCTTTACAAACTATGCATGACTAATTCTCCGATCTCAAGTCTTCCTCATCTTCCCACTGGCCGACAGTGATACGTGTTCCTTACTCAGGCAACTGGATGGTGACCTGTTGCACTTCAGCCATGACTCACAAAAATGGTTTTTTCGGTGGTAAGCATGCTATTTCGCAAAAAATCCTACAATAGTTGCACCCAGATGCGGGTGACATCGTGCGCTGCAGCACTGCGCGTTTACCCAGCAGGGCTCGTTGAGACCCCTGCAACTCGGCCTGGTCAAGCAGTCGTTACGTCAATTCAGTCTTCAGGCTGTCTTGAAGCGTCTTGTTGAAATTCAGGACATGTTCCGTGCACTTGCGCGCAGGCTGTCTTGTGTTTCCGAATCAAGTGCGCAAAGCACTTGCCCCAAAGTTGATCGTAGCTTTCTTAGGTAGATTTGCCATTACCGCCCCAATGCAATGCCCCCTCAACGCAACCCATCTCATGACAGGGCTTGTGCGAACAAGAACGGACTTGCAAGCAAGCGGGGGGGAACGAAGGGTGTATGTAGTTGTATAGACTTGTCTGTATAGTACAGTAGCTGATGAAAGGGAAAGTGTCAAGCACACTTTCTATTGGGTTGATTCGGGTCGGCATCAACAAGGCACGTTTTCCTCGGGCGAAAGAACAGTTAACATGCATTGTTTTGTTGATGTGGGTGAGACTCAGGCAGAATATAGACGTAATGATAAGAACAAAGGTGCCACTGATGATGATGGCGTTCATGTTGATGTTGACGTTGACGCTGTCGTTGACGTTGACGTTGACGTTGAAGTTGACGTTGTTGATGATGACGATGATGATGATGACGTTGACGTTGATGATGATGATGATGATGATGACGACGTTGATGTTGATGTTGATGTTGATGTTGGTGTTGATGTTGTTGATGATGATGATGATGATGATGTTGCTGTTGCTGTTGCTGTTGCTGTTGCTGGTGGTGGTGTTGTTGTTGATGATGCTGATGCTGATGTTGATGCTGATGCTGTTGTTGCTGTTGTTGCTGTTGTTGCTGTTGTTGCTGTTGTTGCTGTTGTTGCTGTTGTTGCTGTTGCTGTTGTTGCTGCTGTTGCTGCTGTTGCTGCTGTTGCTGTTGTTGTTGTTGTTGTTGTTGTTGTTGTTGTTGTTTTTGTTGTTGATGTTGGTGTTGGTGTTGGTGTTGTTGTTGAAGAAGAAGAAGAAAAGAAGAAGAAGGTGATAATGATGATGATGATGGTGATGATGATGATGATGATAGTGAGATGTTGATGACGATGATGAGGATGATGCTGCTGCTGATGATGATGGTGGTGATGATGGTGATGATGGTGATGATGATGATGAAGATGAAGATGAAGGCGCTGCTGCTGCTGCTGCTGCTGTTGCTGGTGCTGGTGGTGGTCGTGCTGATTGTGATGGTGATGGTGATGGTGACGGTGCTGAGGATGACGATGACGATGACGATGACGATGACATTGACAATAAGAATGAGGATGAAGATGACAATGACGACGACGATGACATTGACAATGACGCTGACGCTGACAATGACGATGATGATGATTATGATGATGATGATGATGGTGACGACGATGATGATGATTATGATGATGACGACGACCATGGCAATGACAGTGACAGTGAAGGTGTCGATGACAACGACAATGACAATGAGGCTGGTGGGGATTGGGGTGGGGATGCGGAGGATTGGGAGGAGGCATCTTTCTCTCGTAAGATTGACATAAGCAACCTGGGGATCGCCATGCCAGGCGAGGAGGAGGAAGAGGATGGGGATGGGTGGTGTGATGCATAAAGAACAACGCCCCCAAAATGGAAGCCATGTAAAGAAGTAAAGCTAGAAATCCGCCGGCCTGCCGGCGTGTCTGATTGGAAGGTGTTGTTCTTGTTTCTGTGCTTGGCTTGTGCTTGTTCAGTTCCTTTGTTCTCTTGCTGCGTGTTTTTGCTTCGTGTGAATCAAGTCCACCCCCCTCCCCCCTGAAGATAGGCACTAGCGTCTCGTATACATCAGCTAGGGCGTCTTCCCAAGACAGCTTCACACCCTTTTGACTCACGGCGATTGCCAGTCGGTGCGGTGTCCGCAGGATTACTCTATATCCCTCTTGAGCCTTGACCAGCGTATATAAAGTGTGCTCAATACTCATGCATGTCTTCCCAAAGGAATCCAAGCTAGCCCATCTCAAACAGGCACAAATTCAAAGTCAATGAGTAGAGCACTACGCCTTGTCGTACCCAGTCGAGATTAAGAGTTATAGCCTGTGCAGGGCTACTCTGTGGCTAATCTGCAAAAACTGAGCGGAAGTCGCGCTAATTATTTTTTTCCACGAAAATGGTGCAAAATGCACGGCCGTTCAGCAAAATGCTCTTACCGGTGTGAAAAGTTTATCTTCAAAAATTCGGATTCGCAAGATTTAGAAGGTGAGGTTAGATGCAAAACAGTTGACCGAATCACAAAATAAACGGATACAGCGGATCTCCAAAGTCGCTCATTCAAACGGACAATGGGCAATATTCGGAGTTGGTAAAATGTTGATTCGCTCCATTCGGACCTGTTCTGCTCGGCTGAAGGTCTACGGAGACAAAATGCGACAGTATCTCTATCTACAGGAGTATCTATCTACATTAAATTGAAATTCAGACACAGTAGTGGCATTATCTCTATCTAAAAGAGTGTATGCCATCTTGTGTAAAAATGAAACTTGGTTTTTGGTAGTATCTCCATCTGAAAGAGTAAATACATTTTTGTGAAATAAAGTGAGCGCGCAGGCCAAAAACTGTACACGGCTTCTCATGCTGTGTTATCTTCATCTAGAGAAGTATGCACTCACTTCGGTCTCCATGTTCTGGACGATGAAGCTGAGGATCCACCATAACAAGTCTGAGGCCAGTCGCTCCAACTTTGCCAGTTGCTCTCTTCAGTGCCCTTCCTCTTGTTCGCCTTCTGTATTTCCTTTCTCTTTTCATGACGCTTCGTTTCATCCCGTAAGGAATGTAGTTGTGTCTTTCACCCCAAACCATGTCTGAGGGTTTCAAGTGAACAAGAATTGGGTTGCGAGCAACTCTGTCTGTAGGCGCGACCATGAAGATGTTGTGATCACTGGTTAAACAAGTCTCATTGACCCTGAAGGTAAATTCACCAGTATAGCCCATGTGATCTTGATCATCAAATTGACTGATATCATCCTCATACTCCAATCTAGCATGTCCCCATTCAACAATAAACATCATACAACAGCCGCCATGATCTTCTGTCTTCTTCACGAGTTCTGGTGTGTATGTTGCTGTTGTAATGCCATCCAGATGTGTGGCAAGAAAATCAGTCTCGATAACTGCAAGAAATAAAGTGCTTGACCCTGACAGGTGGACAATTTCTGTCGAAATGTTTGCGTCTCGCCTGTGTTGCAACATTCATCATCTTGTTGATCCAGTACTGAAATAAGCTGCATTCGTACGTAGGAACTCCTCCGGCTTTCGGAGTTGCAAGATCGCATGCCTTGTTTCCGTCGCGTGCGATCACATCAACCTGATAACGGGCCCGCTCGAAGGCCATGCAAGCAATGCACTCACCATTGATGCCAGGAGAATCTCCGACATGCTTTTGTCCAACGTGGTATACACACACGTGAGTCATCTTCATCCGAGCTCTTGAGAGGGGTTTTTCAACCTGTGTATCGCGATGCCTTGTCTTACGCCAATAAACCTCAAAGATTGCCCAAGATACATACCTGATGCGCGTGTCATCATCTGACGTATTGTACCCAGCAATTTGATGTCCCTATCGGTGCTTGGTGGGAGGGGGTGGGACCCCAGGTTTATTTTTTTAATTAAATGGGCCCCCCTGCAGTATGTTTTTTTTCCAACATTCATCAGTCAATGTATACCCGCCGATTATTTTTTTTACTAGCATGGGAAATTAATCCAGCACAATCCAGTTCAGGTCCCCCCAGCTCAAAATGAAACAAGCTACTTGACAGTACCTGGTTTAATTTTACAGGATGGAAATGGCACTGCAGGTATTCCAATACAGCACATGAATGCTCATGAATGCTCAATACATATGGACTCACCCACCCCTTGTTTAATTACTGCGGTGACCATGAATGCTATGGGCATTCTGGATGATTAATTGTGGAACCAAAGGTGCCCAATGAATGAATGATGGCCGGGTCCTATCATACCCCCAACCGTTCATACCCATACCCCCTTGGAATATTTTTAGAATATTCCGCCATAGTCGAAGGTTGTTCTGGAAAGAACATGGCTCTGTCCTGGAAGTGGCCCCAGCATGTCCCAACCTTTCATGTTTCCCTCTATTTCTTCCATCTTCTTTTCAGCAAGATGCATTTGGTTGTGATTGTTTTTTCATGTTTTGTCCTGTTTCTGGGCTGTTGCGGCAACTACTTTTTTATTCAAAGGGTTCCGGACATCTCACATACCCCTAGAATAATTTCTTCCCTGGTGGAAATCCTACAGAATGGCATTCAACATGGCTATTTCCTGGAAGTGGCTCCAGCATGTCCCAACCTTTCATGTTCCCCTCTATTTCTGATTCTTCCATCTTCTTTTCAGCAAGAAGCATTTGGTTGTGATTGTTTTTTCATGTTTTGTCCTGTTTCTGGGCTGGTTGGGTGGTTGTGGCAGCTAAATTTTATTCGAAGGGTTCCGGACATCTCACATACCCCTAGAATAATTTCTTCCCTGGTGGAAATCCCACAGAATGGCATTCAACACGGCTCTTTCCTGAAAACCATGGGGTGGGTCACGTCTCAAAATTAAACCAACTCAACTGTCTTCAAAATCTTAAGGAAGTGGGTGCACCCCCTGTTTTCGTAAGATTTTTAAATTAAACCAAAAAGTTAAACCATAACTCAGTGTCCACCTGGTTTAATTTAGCCAGTGCAAAGGATATACAATTTGTCGGATGTATCCTTCCTTGCCGATCCGAGCAGCTACCATCAAATCATGATAGTCATTAAAGCAAGTAGTGATACGTGCCTCTTCGAGCAAGGCTCTGTAAGGATAAAGACTACCAGCCTCGCAATTCATGAGGAGATGTGCCCGAAGGTTCTTGATGATGTTGATGAAATAGTTGTTGAATTGAGGCCAATTGAGGCTTGTTGTCTCCAATCTTCTCATGACTGCCATCCAGGTCATAAACAATGTGTGGTGCAAATCTTTGTCATCGTTCAGGAAGTGGACATTTGTCAAAACGTTTTCTGCACCAGTTACCAAGATTCCAGAACATCAATGAGAATTGTGGAGATGACCGGTAAGGATGTTCTTCATCATAATACGTGGGGTCGAACATGCCCCTGTCAAACTTTTGAAATCGTCATCAATTCTTCTTTCTGCTTCCTTGGCTGCATCCTCTGAATGTTCTTGGTGTGGTGGATGTAATCTTGGACCACTGCAACCATACTCACATGTGTCATTGATATCTTCTAGTTCTTGAAGTGGAAGCTGATCTTTATGCCTGGCTATGTACTCTGCCATCAACTGCTCATCGGTGTTGGTAAACCAGTGGTCTTGATGTTGAACCATGGTAGTTCTATACTTTACATGCCAGAACATATGTCGATGTTGAGAAGACGCTGGATACCCTTGATTGTGGAATCCTGCCCATTCACCATGATAACCATCGGTAATACAATCAGCAAGTTTTCTGAGAACTGAATCATCTTCATTGCCAGTGATGTCAACACCATAGTAAAGTCTTTCGGCAGGTTCAGGTTTTGGAGCTGTGTCATCTTGCTGTAGATCTGCCTGTGGTTCCCCTGAAACCTCTGTCTCTGCAGAGCCTTCAGGTGGAACTGGTTCCTCTTTCTGAAAAGAGGTTTCAGCCTTTGATCCTGACAGAAATGATTCATCTGTCTGACACTCCATGCTCACCTGTGCTGGTGGTGGAACTGTAGGCTCTTGCGGTTCTTGTGGTTCTTCTTCAACTACAACTTCTTCTTCTTCTTCTTCTTCTTCCTTTGTCTCTGACTTGGCAACTCTCTCCACGATCTTCTTCCGAACGGTCTTGTTACACACTGCTGAGCCATTTGATAGTGCATTCACTAAGTCATCATCTTCTGTTTCCTGAATAATGTGCTTGTTCTCACGACTCAAGCTCTCAGGCTTACCCTTGTACTCAGGATCCCCACGACCTTGATCTTCACGACGTTGAAGAAGAATGTTTGGATCATCATCATTCAGATCTGGTTCTTCAACATTCTCAAAATTGTCGGGTGTGATATGCTTGTTGGCCTCAATCACTCTTTTGACTTCCAAATGAAAATCATGATAGTCATCACAGGAAATGTCAGTCTGTGTTGATGGCACAAAGGTCTCCATGAAGGTCGTAAGAGATTCACCTGCTAGGTATTCCATGAAAAATAACAAAGCGAAGTAGCCAATCTCATGTCGTTCCGTCTCTGTCTTCAGCAGTGAGAGCGCTCTGTGAGTTGAAGCACATGTCCTTCAGCATCAATTGATGTACCGTCTTGAGCTGCCTGACAATGAAACATCCATACCTGTCCTCAGGTCTATTGATTCGTGCAATGTCCAACACAACTTCGTCTTCATCTGAAGAAGATATTGCATGTTGGGGTGTTTCCTCTTTCTGCAAAGAGCTTACACCTTCTTCCTTCTCGGTCTTCTCCTGAGGCCTGACAATCACTTGCAGGGAAGGCAGGAATTGTGTATCATTGTGATCATCATCACCTTCCATGTCCACATCATTTGCTCGATCTTTGGGAACATGAACCACCTTCTCAGTGTTTGCAACCCAAACATATCCATCACGCTTTGTAGATGTATGGAGCTCACCTGCATTCAGATCTCTTGTCTTGGTTCTTGCCCGTGCAGATTGATGAAATGCTTCATGTTGGAAGAATTGGTTGTAGGCATGCTCCACGAAGAATCTGTATGATTGAGCTGTCAGATCTTTTCTGCTGTCGACAAACTGTGTGAGCTTACGGTGAGCAAAGATGGTATATGGACAAAAATCTCTTGGAGTTTCACGTTGGTACAGTTCAATTGCCAAAACCATCAACTTGGTGGAGAAAGAGAAGTGCTTCTCTGGATCTGGAATGATAGTCTTCTTGTTCATGGGAACCTCGGCATCTGGATCTGTCATGTCGTATCCATAGGTGTTCAATTCCAGTCCAACTTCATTGCCGGCCATCATCATCAAGCTTCTTCTGACAGAAGTCTCCCCACATTCTGTCATTTTCTCTGATCAACTTGTGGGGATGCTTTCGGACAGCTTCTGCTAGCCATTCCATGTCTTCTTGAATCATCAAATCACGTTCATGCAGAAGCCAGTTTTCTGACCAACACTCTCTGTCAATGTCAAATCTGTCTTCCCATCCTGGTGGCTCACCTTGTCCTCGCATCCAGTCTGTGCAATAGTATCGACAGTCCTCTAGAAAACCGTTCAACTTGTCAAACTGACGCGTTTTGTGATAGTGTGCACGTAGTCGACCCATCTCCCAGGCTCTTGCGAAAAGATAGCAAAGGTGCCCTGTCCATGTAGCTTCTCCCAATCAGCACGTCCAATGGACTGCCTTCTCAAGGCAACTCTCTCAGGACCAGGCAAATATCCCCATTCTCTGAGAACAACAACCTTCTCACCTGAAGAGTTTGGTTCAATCTGACCATCCTCAGTGCGAGCACAGATAATGCCTGCCCTATACAGGACCCAGGGATTTGATGCAGAAATAGAAGAACGTGTAACTTGTTCAACTGCTACATAATCCTCATCTGGTGGATCTTCTGCTTCCCAAAGATTGACAACCTCTTCGCCCATGGGATCATCTTGTGGAGGATCAACTTGTGCATTCGTTGGTGTTGCTTCTTGCTCTGGTTGATCATCAGGTGGAACTTCTTCTTTTCTTCTTGAGGCTCTGAACTTCCTGACGGTGAACGCTGTTGTTCCCATTGACTGACAGGTTCCTCTCGCTGAAGAGAGCTTCCTGCACGTCTTGATGGCTGTTCATATGGGTTTTGCATAGGTTGATCATCTTGTGCAGATTCCTCTCTCTGAATAGAGCTTTCTGCCAACAAACCATGAACTGATTTGAGTGCTGGATCAAAATCAACCCCTGATGTCGCAGGAAAACCAAAGACAAGTTTCCCATAGTTCTGAGGAATTTCTTGACCCATGAACTGCCGTGCTGTTGTTCTGATCGTTTCAGGAATGGGACCTCCAGGTACAAAACCAACACCTTTTTCACGTCGAACATGTCCATAGCTAACATCAGCTGGCCAAGTGCCTCCTGTCACCGAAGGTGGCAGCATATGACCTCTTCCTGGTCTCAGGACGTTGCATGCGAATGTTGGGACGACTACGACTACGACTACGACTACGACTACGACTACTACTACGACTACTACTACTACTACTACTACTACTACCACTACCACGGCCACGACCACGGCCACGACCACGGCCACGGCCACGGCCGCGACCACGACCACTACCACTACCACTACTACTACTACTACTGCTACTACTACTACTACTACTACGACCACCACCACTACGACCACCACCACTACGACTCCCACTACCACTACCACTACCACTACCACTACTGCTGCTGCTACTACTACTACTACGACGGCTACTCCTATTACTGCTACTACTACTACTACTACTACCACCACCACCACCACGACGACGACGACGACTACTACTACTACTACTACTGCTAGTACTACCACTACCACTACCACTACTACTACTACTACTTCTACTACTTCTACTCCTACTCCTACTGCTGCTGCTGCTGCTACTGCTACTACCACTACTGCTACAACAACAACCACTACAACAACCACTACAACAACAACCACTACAACAACAACAACTACTACTACTACTACCACCACGACTACTACTACTACTACAACTAATACAACTACTACAACTACAACAACAACAACTACTACTACTACTACCACTACCACTGCCGCTGCCGCTGCTACTACTACTACTACTACTACTGCTACCACCACCACTGCCGCTGCCGCTGCTACTACTACTACTACTACTGCTACCACCACCACTACTACTAGTACTATTACTACTACTACTGCTACTGCTACTGCTACTACTACTACTAGTACTAGAGTACTAGTACTACTACTACTTCTACTACCACTACTACTACCACTACTACCACTACTACTCCCACTACTACTACTACTACCACCACTACCACTACCACTACCACTACCACTACCACTACTACTACTACTACTGCTACTACTATACTACTACTACTATTATACTACTACTACTACTACAACTACTACTATCTACTACTATCTACTACTATCTACTACCACTATCTACTACCACTATCTACTACCACTATCTACTACTACTACTACTACTACTATCTACTACTACTACTACTACTGCTACCACCACCACTACTACTAGTACTAGTACTAGTTCTAGTTCTAGTATTATGATGCAAAGTTTTCTGCTATTTCTATAAACTATTTCTATAAAAGTTGAAAATATTTATTTTAGGAAAAAAATAGGAAAAATAGGAATCAAAAATAGGAAAAAAATAGGACGCAAAAACGCACTTGACACAGGACTACAAAGCACTTCCCAATATATTTAGTTTCCTATTTTTTCCTATGTTTTTCCTATTTGCAATTTTGGGCCCTATGTTTTCTTATTTTTGAATCCTATTTCTTAATTTTTCCTATTTTTCCTATTTCTGAACATCTGCTTCCAGCACCATACCTTTTTTTTCCCTATTTTCCCTATTTTTCCTATGTTTTTCCTATTTTTTCCTTCTTTTAAATTCGGCTCCCAAAACCGTCAAAAAACGTAAAAAACATCGGAAAAATAGGAAAAATAAGAAAAATAGGGAAAACATAGGAAAAAATTGGAAAAATAGGAGGAAAAAAAGAAACAATAGGAAATAGCTAGCAGCACAGGACTACAAAGCACTTCCAAGTTTTTTTGTTTTCCTATTTTTCCTATTTTTTTCCTATTTGC
>CAMXCT020000500.1:181038-188538 GCA_947184155.2 Cladocopium goreaui | reverse complement strand
CCAGCCTTGCGGAGAAAATTGTTAATGCGAGCAGCCCATGTTGATTTTGCGTGCCTTATGGTGAAATGGAGGGCGACGCAGCTTGACTAGGATACACCGCCCAAATTTTGCCACATGTATAAGAGTGTGAAACTTCTTGCAGTCAAGGAACTCCAAGCTGTTGGCAACCTGCGCACTTTTTGTAAGATAACGCCTACTCGGTCTATGTGATCAATGACTGGTAGCTAAGCAGTACCGCAAACAACATCAACTGCAACAGTGGTCAGGCCACCTCCAGCTCAGAATCTGGGAGCATCCTTGCAAGCTCTTCTGCTGCCTGGCTCTAATCTCTAAAGCAGCTATCGTTAGAAAGAAACTTTTGATGTGATGTTAACATGGGCTAACATGAACTAAAATGGGATAACTAATTGCCACCAAAAGGTTTGTGTTTTGCTAGTCTGGCCTTCACTGGGTGGTGCTCATCAGCCGCAACTGCCAAAATTAGAACGGGGCAGCCTGGTGATAGCCTCAGCACCAAGCGTCACGTCAATACAGCATGTCACATTTTTGATATATGTTGATATATATGTATATTTATACAATTATACATACATATGTTGGTATTCCTTAATTTTCATCGGCTGGCCGCACTGTCATACTGGGGTGGCACATGGCCCTTAGCTGCTCCATTGTCACATGGTGCCTGGGGCGATTTAATTGTCACATCCCCCTGAGCTGCACATCCTCACAGGAGCTGTCATTGCCACAAGTGGATCAATGACCCCAGAATGAGATTCTGACATATTCTGATTATATCCAAGAACAAAAGACTCCTAGTTTTGACCACGGCACAAGTGGCATTTAAAGTTCACCCTGTGGCCCGGCCATTTCTACTTTCAAATTGCAGTATCTGCACGTGCGCAATGTATTTCTTGTATGAAGCAATGTAAAAGGCAACTCGCAAACTGCAAGTCCATCCTTGCTGTGTCCCACACAACGAGGTCTGCAAGAGTAACTTGGCAACGATTCCGTCCTCCTATTCAAGGTAGAACCAGCCGTATGTATGATGAACTTTTCTTGCTGAACATGATTTGGCCTCCTAAAAGGGCAGTTGCGCAACCTCTCATTGTTGCTCCAACTTGAGCTGGGAAGCGGGACACCATAGGCATCTGCTGCCATGCTTGGAGCTGACTTGGCCAAACCCTCCTTACAAGGACAAACGTCCAGGTCAATCTCTTCTGACTTGCTGACCTGCGACCTTTTTCTGATTTAACAGCTGCAGACTAGTTGTTTTTGCCTCCCGATCTTCGAACGTTTCAAGACTTGAAGTCACTGTCCTTGAATCGGTCCGCCAGCTGCTTCCCTGGTTGCTCAGATGCAGCATAACCGCGCAGTGCTGCTGCAAAGGCGTCCTGGTGGCACTGACAGTTTGGGTGTCAAAGGCTGCTCCAGCTCAGGTTCCCATGTTGCGATCAAGACTGGAGGCTTGTTTGCATGTTTAAGCCATTGTCCGAACGCATGCTGCAAGAATGCGCAAAGAGAGTGAGAGAGCCAGAGAGAAAGAAAGAAAGCTTGAAAGAGAGAAACCGAGAACAGAGAAGAGGAGAAGAAGAAGGAGAGAGGAAGGAGAGCGGAAGGACAGAGGTAGCAGAGAGCAGAGGGGAAGGGAAGAGGAAGGAGAGAGGAAGGAGAGAGGAAGGAGAGAGGAAGGAGAGAGGAAGGAGAGAGGAAGGAGAGAGGAAGGAGAGAGGAAGGAGAGAGGAAGGAGAGGGGAAGGAGAGATGAAGGAGAGAGGAAGGAGAGCGGAAGCAGAGAGAGGAAGCAGAGAGGAAGGAGAGAGGAAGGAGAACGGAAGGACAGAGGTAGCAGAGAGAGGAAGCAGAGAGGAAGGAGAGAGGAAGGAGAACGGAAGGACAGAGGTAGCAGAGAGCAGAGGGGAAGGGAAGAGGAAGGAGAGAAGAAGGGGAGAGGAAGGAGAGAGGAAGCAGAGAGGAAGGAGAGAGGAAGGAGAGAGGAAGGAGAGGAAGGAGAGAGGAAGGAAAGAGGAACAAGAGCTTTTGAGGGAAGGATTTTTTGAATGGCGAGTGCAAATCGATTTAACAAGGAAACCGAAAGTTGACAAGCAGCCAACCGAGCTGTGTGAAGCCCGCAGCTCCGATGAGTGGCCTTATCCATTGTCCGTCTCAAGCGCTGAAGCTCCCCTTTCGCAACACTGGAAAATGTGGCAACTGCACCGTCCAGAAATGGAGCTTTCTCCCTGGTCTCTTCTTTGTCTAAAGCATCGAAGCCGTCAGCCATGACCAGCTCTGCAATACGACGGATTTCTTGAAGAAGTGCTGGGTCCACAGATCCTTTGGCCGCATCAACCAGCATCTGTGGAGGCCTCATGAGTATCAGTCCTGGAGGAGCATCGATTGAATTACTTGCCTGTGCAGCAATCGCTGCTTCCAGCGCCACAGCCGCTCCGAGCGCTTCCCCTCCAAAAAACGATCGCGAAACAGAGTCAGCTGCAGCCCTTCGCATATCTTTCGCTAACTCCGACCACAAATACTGTTTGTGGCCATCTTGGTGGTCAACGTTTTCATGGGCAGACTTTGAGCGGCCATGGCCACGCAGGTCCAAGCGCAACACTGTACGGCCCAGCTTTGCAGGATCCAAAATGCTCCCGATTCCTCTGAGTTCATCGGAGTCGCAGCATCCACCAAGCCCATGAGACCAAACCTCGGTTGTGTCCGACGGCTGTCCTCAAAGCCTGAACGGTTCCACCACTGTTTTTGGTTAGCTTCTCTTGGTGCTCGAATTCTGCAGGATTTGCTTTGGTTTGCGGAGTTCAGAAAGATGTCAAACAAATTTATTCAAAAGTTTGAGACTGTATCAGAGACGATTCGACAACAGCCTGGAGGCAGATTCATTTCAAAAAACGCGTCTCAGCATTCAAGCACGTCATTATTGTCTATGCTGTCATGCTCCTCCTTGCCATAATCATTTTCAGCATCTGTCATTCATCCGTTATCCAAATCTATCTGAGGACTCCTCCTTCATTTCACTTGATGGTAAGTGTCCAGTTTCTGCAAGAAGAGGAACCAAAGCGGGAGAGGAACTCAGCACAGAGATCCCACCCAGGTTGGCTGCTCGCGTCTCTACCTCAAAGAAGACAGCAAAAACAGAAAGCACGAAAGAACAGAATGGCTGCTTGTAGCTTCCTAGGCATTTCTTCACAGCAGCTTCATGCGGCTGCGAAGCTCTACCTTTCAACCCGTTAGGATTTGGCTCACAGGCGCAGGACGAACGATATCCCCTCTTTAAACAGCTAGTTTTCAGATCCAGCCAGTCACGTGAGTCATGCCTGCTGTGATTTGATTTTTGACTCGAGATTCGATTGAGCTGAATGAAAGCGAGACTCCCATTGTGCAAAACGAGGCAGGGCTCGACGCATTGAGAAGCTCAGCAATCGAAAGCCCTGGAAATTATTATGGAAAGGAATATGGTAGGCTGAAAAAATGAAAAAGTCATTTCTTGATCCTTTCGCTCTCTGTTCCGTCTTGAAGGCCACCATGATTTCTTTGTCTATTTCTTTGGTTTTTTTGGGTGTGAAATACTCTCGATGGGGATTGCTTACTTCCCGTTCGGCTCTGTCAAGCGACGAGTCAAGTTGTTGGAGGCAGGGGCCCGTTTCCACATACCAAATTCCACAGTGCCTACATAACTTTCAAGTGTGTTCATAATAATTTCATCACAATTTCGGGGTGGTCCTTTGTTCAGTCGCCGGAGAATCTGCCGCGGAAGAATCTATAGCGTAAATGCAAAACTGACATGTCTTCCTTCAAGAAGCAAGCGCACCAAAAACTGCAGCAAAAAGAAATATGTCGGATTACTTAGAGCGATCCAAGTTGCTGAATTTTCAACTGTTGCAGGTACTGCTTCTGCCTCTGAATTTGAAAGAGCGGAGAGCGGCAGCCTGCTTGAGCGCTTTTTTCAGGCTCTAAAGCCCTGACTGCCGATCAGGCCTGCTTCTAGTTGGCAAGCAATAGAACAAACACTGCTGCAGGTGCAAGTACTGTCCCCAATCGAGGGCAAAAGCACAAAGTCACTGTGCCAATTCTGTCAGCTCAGTGAAACTTTAAAGCTATATGCTGCAGGCCGACCTAAAGCCGACCCTAAAGCTGAAGGTAAAGAAATCCTAGGAAGAACAGGCATCGAAAGGCATACGATAAATGCGATTAATTGAGACGCGAAGCTGAGACACCTCCTGGGACAGTTTCCACATGTGAACAGGTGGACAACTCCTCTATATAACTTATTCCGTAATCACTTTGGCTTCACAGGTTGGGTTCAAAATGAGTTGAAAAAACATCCCGGTGTCACATCTTCAAAAAAGGTATGGTCTATTCTCGTGGCTCACTTCTTTGGTGCCTTGAGAGTGCAACAACTGCAAGTGGTTGTTGAAAACTATAGGCACGATCCATGCTATGTCAGCTTCTAGGTCTACGTATGTGCAAGTGCAGAAAGTCAATCTGAGCTCATTGCGCCGCTATCACCTGAAGTGCACTCCGGAAAATGGAAATAAGAAGAACTAAGAAAAGACATTCTCTGAATATCTACAAATATTTATTCTTTCATTTCTTTATTCATTTATCTATTTATCTATTTATTCTTCATTTGTTCACTTATTCGTTTATTTATTTGTTTATTTAGCTGATTATTTATTCATCTATTTATGTATTCATTTATCTATCGTTGATTTATCTGTTAATTTTTGCAAATGTATACATGTCTTTTTCGCTAGGGGGCTGACGTTTGCCTGAAACCTGCGAAATTCCATGCGAGACTGCGCTCTGCTGTGTTGTTTCGGCGCTGGTTTCTTCGCAAACTGCGAGCATACAAAATTTCGAGATTACCTGCGTCTCATTGCATTTTGTGCTTACCTAAGACGGGTGCCAAATTATCCCTTCAAGCGCGTCTCAAACATTTTCTCTGCAGATTGCAGTGTCTCGATACGTTATCTAAAACCTAAACAAACAGCAGCACCTTAAAAAAGAATCCCAGCATATCCCAACCCCAATGAACCCAAAATAACCCTAAACCAACCCTCAACCAACCCTAAATCAACCATATAACCTGATTTAAACTCTAAAAACACCCCTGCAATAACCGAAAAACAACCATAAATAGCACCAAAAATAAACTAAACACACCCTAAACATTCATCACCCCAGCCCTAAAGATAGTCTCAACCGACCCTAAGTAGTTCCTCAAACAATTTTGAATGAATCCCAAACTGCCCAAAGTTTAGGAAAACATCCGCCACTCGGGATATTTTCTTTTTATGCATTATATATGATAGATATTGTATATATATAAATATATATATATATATGTTTGATATATATATATATATGATACATATGTATGTATGCATGTATGTATCATATGTATGTATCATATGTATGTATCATATGTATGTATCATATGTATGTATCATATGTATGTATCATATGTATGTATCATATGTATGTATCACATGTATGAATCATATGTATGTATCATATGTATGTATCATATGCATGTATCATATGTGTGTATCATATGTAATTATCATATGTATGTATCATATGTATGTATCATATGTATGTATCATATGTATGTATCATGTGTATGATATATATATATAAATAAAATCATGAAACATTGATATGTAAGGGCAACTGGTAGCGTTCATGGAATGAAGGCAAGATTGACTCGACTCTGCGCTGTGCACCTTTCAGCTACTGAGTTCCTCAAGCTCGAGGTCTCGAGAAGCCCACGGCAATCTGAGCAAAATAATGCAAAATACATCAAACATCATCAAACTACATCAGAGAGTCAGAAAGTTACAGACAGTGCAAGAAATTCAAGACAGGCAATGCAATCAGCACAAACTTGGTGGCCTGATTCGACTCAAATTTAATTACTGTAATCCACATAAAGCAAACTGAATATTTACCAGCGGGGAAAACTCAGAAAACGCTCCCCTGCTGGTCCGTCTAGGCTTCAAACTCCGTTTCATGTTCGCTTGCTACCAAGACTCAGCGCAGCGAACTTCTAAAAATGAAATGCATCCGCGCATATAAACACATGACGAATGCGCCGCATCGCAGCAAGACTTTGTCACCGGCAATAGTCACCATTTGCCATCTCAGCTGCTGAACACACGCAAACAACTCTGTGCAACACTTCGTCTGCGCAATTGCTGAGAAGTCAGAGAAACTGGCATTCTCGTTTCGAGGAAAACCCGCCACTCTAGAAAACCTGAGCTGCAAAGTCTGATCTTCGGCACCAAAGAAATGAAAGATCGGCTAGCTGGGATCTTTGAGGGCCGCACGTGCGGGAGGACCCGCCATCCAAAACAGCTCCACCCTGCCAGCAATGCCCGAAAGCAAGTCTCACAGTCTGCAAAGCAGTAGCATGCATGGTCAGACATCGAACAAAATAGTTCTGACATGTTCTGACATCGTCCTGTCGTGCAAAGGGCCAGCCCTGAACCGCACCAAGGACTCCCATCAAACATAGGCCTGCTGCGGCCAGAATCGATTTGTGAAAATGATGTCAACTTGCCAGAAGCTTTACAGCAAAAAGAAACGGGAGTCTCCGAGTGGCCACACAAACGGCCAAGCATACAAAGTACCAGTAGTACCGCACAAGGCGGTGGCGGAAGTTTCAAAAATAGGAAACCTATAGGAGAGATTGGTTGTTGTGAATCAGGGATGGCAGAGCGAAGCCACTGATGGACTGAAAGGTGCTTGATCTCTCTCTCTCTCTCTCTCTTTTTTGTCTTTCTCTCTTTTTCTTTCTGTTTCTCTATCTTTCTCTGATTATCTACCTACCTACCTACTGATCTATCTGTCTACCTATCTATCTGTCTGTCTATCTATCTCCCTGTCTATCTATCTACCTACCTATCTATCTAGCTGTCTAGTTTTCTAGCTATTTGTCTATCTATCTATCTATCTATCTATCTATCTCTCTATCTCTCTATCTCTCTATCTCTCTATCTCTCTATCTCGCTATCTTTCTATCTCTCTATCTCTGTATCTCTCTATCTCTCTATCTCTCTATCTTTCTATCTCTCTATCTCTCTACCTCTCTATCTCTCTATCTCTCTATCTCTCTATCTATCTATCTATCTCTCTCTCTCTCTTTCATCTGTCTATCTGTCTACCTGTCTATCTCTCTATCTATCTATCTGTCTGTCTGTCTGTCTGCCTGTCTGTCTGTCTATATGTCTATCCGTCTATCTGTCTATCTGTCTACCTGCCTATCTGTGGTGCAGTGTCATTCAGTGTAATGTAGTGTAGTGTAATGTAGTGTAGTGTAGTGGAGTGTACTGTGGAATGTAGCGTAGTGGAGTGTAATTTTGTGTAGTGGAGTGTAGTGGAGTGTAGTTGTGTAGTCGTAGTTGTAGTTGTAGTGTAGTGGCGTGTAGTGTAGTGTAATGTAGTGAAGTGTAGTGGAAGGGAGTGTAGTGTAATGTAGTGTAGTGTA
>CAMXCT020000500.1:134690-179690 GCA_947184155.2 Cladocopium goreaui | reverse complement strand
TCTTGCAAGCATGTGCTGCCGATTGGTCTTCAACGAGCTGAAGCGCTGGAAGGGGCCCGAAGCCTCCAGCGGCAAATGCCACTGCGAGTTCTCGGAAGTGTTGTGCATCCAACTCCTGCGCGCAGGGAATTTGAGCAGAATGTGGAGCACCTATGCGCATGACAGCCATACCAACATGCTCTGAGACCCTTCGACCAGGCGCGAACTTTTGACACCAGCTGCTCTGTTGCTGCGTGTGCCGGCAGAGCACAAAGCTTGATACAGAAAAGACACCAGATCCAATCACTTGAACAGAAAAGACACAACTGGCAATGTGACTCCAAAGGTCCATGCCTTTGCTGTTCTTGTCAAGTTGCTGCAAATAGTAAGTTCCAGAAGAGACATTGGCATTGATTGGGCTGCGAAAAAGTGAAAATGACGCCATAACCTAGACCTAAATAAATACAAGAAACATACAAAACCAATGTCAAAATAATACAAAACCAATTCCGAGAGACAGCCATGGACGCAAGAAAAAACCAAACAAGTTGACTGCTAGATAGTCCAGTCCACACCAATGCACTTTCCTTGGCTGGTTTCAACTCTTTTTCAGTCCCGCCCAATTCCAAATGGCTTTTCCAAACTCAACAAAGGGCCGAGGAATACAAAGTTGCTCGCAACAAAACGAGGGCGCCGCAAACAAAAGATCACTATGTGAATTTGAGAAAGCTAAAACAATAAGAATACAGACTTTGGGACAATTCAAAGCTACTTCTCACAGCTGCATGGAGATGCTCTGTCCAAATTCTGCCTTGGCAAAATATGCTGTGGGTAAAGTCCTCCAGGAGAACCCAACTATGCTTGGCACATCTTGGCACACTCCCTACAAGTACAAAAGGCACCACATACATCAACATTCTGATCAACGTGCCAGAAGCTGTGCATTAAGAGTTGTACTTAAAGGTTCCTCAGTGTTGCAACGTATTTTCAATGTTTTTCAATGTCTTGTCAATGTGCTGCAGCATGCCCGTAATGCCACCGAGCAACTATGGCCTTGAAGATGCGTTCATCGTACATCACCGACCGGAAAAGCTGCTGGTCCTTGCAGCAAGACAACTGTATGCTATCAACCCAACAAAAAGATAGAACATAGATCGATATATACCATAGAACATAGATGTGTACATACGTGTGTATATATTATATATATGTGTATATATATATATACACATACACGTATATACAACTTGAGGGCAAGGGGTAAGGGTCAAAAGCTAGCTTGGCAGTGTGATGGGCATGAAACACAGAAGGTAGCGCTGCGGCGGTTCTTTTGGGCGATACGGAGGGTCATGCCCTGGCAAAGGATTGCTGTTTGTCAACAACGGGCGGCGGCGCGAGTGCGTGGAGTGCGAAGTGTAAAGTGTGAAGCGTAAAGTTTAGAGGTTTAGAGTGCAAAGTATGGAGTTTAAAGTTTAGCGTGTAAAGTGTGGAGTGTAAAGTACGTTAACATTTAAGTGTAACAGTGTAACATGTCGAATGTGGAGTGTAACGTATAAGAGCAAATGAAGACATTCAGCATAGACAAGATCATGACAACTGAGTCCGGAAAATTCAAAGGTCCACCTTCGGCACCGGAGTGGACCTTTGGAAGCGCGGGAAGACGTCATGCAGTGCGGGGCGACAGTTTACGACGACGAGTAGATGTGCGCACACAACATGAAAATGGAGCAAGGCCAAGGTTCCATACAGCGTCAAGTGTGAAAAGGGCAAAGTTGTGAGGGTCTAAAGTCAAGTGTACAGTGGAAAGTGTTAAAGCGTAAACCTTACAGTGCGAGTGCCACGTGTAACAGTAGAGTGTGGAGTGCCAAGTGTAGTGTGTGAACTGTAAAGTGTCGAGTGTGGAGTATGGGGTGTAAAGTGTGCGAAATTTAGAGTGTAAAGTGTGGAATGTAAAGTTTAGAGTGTAAACTGTGGCGTGTAGAGTACGTTAGGAGTTAAGTATGAGCTGTCGAGTGTGGAGTGTGGTGTGTAAAGTGTGGCGTGTAAGTTTAGAGTGTAAAGTGTGGAGTGTAAAATGCGGAGTGCAGAGTGCACAATGTAGGGGAAAATTCAAAGGTCCACCGTCGGCACCTTTGGAAGCGCGGGAAGACATCGTGCAGTACGAGGCGACAGTTTACGACGACGAGTAGATGTGCGCACGCAACATGAAAATGGAGCAAGGCCGAGTGCCAGGTGTACAGTGTGGGTGTAAAGTGTGGACTGAGGAGTGCGAAGCGTAAAGTGTGAAGCGTAAAGTTTTGAGTGTAAAGTATGGAGTGTAAAGTTTAGTGTGTAAAGTGTGGAGTGTAAAGTGTGCTAACAGTTCATGATCATGTCGAATGTGGAGTGTAACGTGTAAGATGCGGAGTGTAAAGTTTAGCGTGTAAAGTGTGGACTCCAGAGTGCGAAGTGTAGAGGGTGGATACCAGTGATCGTGCCGATGCTGTTACTGACCGTGTCCCGGGAGGGGTTGGGCCGACTACTTAACTGAGAAGTTTCTCGCGATTGGAGATTCCATCCCCCTAATACCTTGCTAAAGCAAGAGGGACTTCAGCTAGCAGAAGCTAGCTTTGGTGATATGATACCGGTTCATGGGTAACAAAAGACAAATCTTTATTTGAAGGTTGGCGAGCTGCAGGGTTGATCAAGCTGGCAGTTTGACCACGATGCAAAGGAGCTGGAAACGTTGCGTATGTAGAACCTGCAAACCTTTCCTGGAAGCAAACGGTGCGGAAACAGGTGAACTGTCCAAATTGCTAGAAAGATCGCATGGAATCTAGCCTGATGTCAGCTGGTAGTGAAATTCTTGACTGCACAGTTTGTTCAAGAAGTGCCTACTTTCCATTCCAGCTGTAGCTGCTCAAGACGGGCCGTGTAATTCCTATTCCTGAGGCTCTTGTGCAATGAGGGCGTGTGACTCCAGTTCCACAATGACCAAGTGTTCACAGAACAAATGACGCTGAGTCCTGATAAAACATATTGCGAACATGTTCAAAGAATTTTTCACAAAGCGGGCAAACACAATTAGTACATAGTATGGACATAATCTGAGTTGAACTTAGTCTCTGCCAGGAGATCATCAATTGGTCGGAAGTCGGAGTCGGAGGAGT
The DNA here is from genome assembly GCA_947184155.2 of Cladocopium goreaui. NCBI lineage: Eukaryota > Dinophyceae > Suessiales > Symbiodiniaceae > Cladocopium > Cladocopium goreaui. Next base: position 176,562 of record CAMXCT020000500.1, on the reverse strand, counting down.
CGGAGGAGTCGGAGGAGTCGGAGGAGTCGGAGGAGTCGGAGGAGTCGAGATCGAGCATCTGCTGCATCGCTCTGTCGGAGATAATGTAGGCGGTCGTTCCAAGGCCTGGCGCCCGCTCAATGCTCACAGGGCCATACCAATCAGGCGCCGTTCGTTCGACCTTTACAACAGATGCAGCGCTCACCTCACCTTGGATCTCTACAGGTCTCAACCGTAACGACGCTGCTGAGTGAACCAAACTAAGATGCAGCACACTCCAATTTGATGAATTCGATGCCCACTGCACCATTCCAGCGATCAACTCGCAGACTTGTTCAACTGGTTGGGTCAGAATAAGATTGTCCTCCAGGATCAATGCCCAAGGAAGATCCTTTTGAAGTGCTTCTCTGTAGATGGACAAGTGCGAAAAGTAGCAGCCTCGTGCTCCGTTCTCATCTCGCTCAAAAATGCGGACTTGAGGTGTGCACACTTTGGACAATGTGGCCAAAGCATCGAACCGTCTCTGCTCTGAACAGGAAGTGCTGATCAAGAAAGCATGACTGGATAGTGCCTCGAGAGTGCTGGAAATTTGGGTCCATGAATTCTGTGTCTCGCCTGAAGCTGGGCCTGGCTGTGCCTGATTGGACGAGGCCACGCAAGGCTGGGCCAGTCTGGCTTCTGGCTTACACTTTCTGGGGTTCCATGGAACGGTGAAGCAGCTGGCCATCGCAGTGATGTCGCGCATCTTTGAAAACTTTGTAGCTGTTATAACTGCCAAAATCAGGGAACCAAGCGCCAAGGCGAGGAAACGTCCAATGCATCCAGTGCGTCCAGTGCCAGTGCGTCCACTGGACATCTTTCTACGGGCCATGGCATCCCGGAGGTCCATCGCGTTTGCACACGCAATACAGCCACAGACCCAACATGGCTACGGACCAATGCCAGGTGCTTCTACACTACACTGTTTAAGTTTGAAGTCAAGAACGACGCTTCCTGACCAAGCTTGTAAGATCTTGTAAGAAGTGGTGAGAATACTATCGTATATAATATAAATATATATATATAATATTATATTATACAATGCCAATTTGGAAATTAGGATGAATGAAGACTTGCAAAGGTGAAATATTCGCAGATTTGCAAAACCATATGGCCATCTTCGGCCGTCACTCTGCTTTCAGACTTCACATGACACTCTGGCACCTGGGCCCGCTGCACGAGGTCATCGTACTCTTGGATCATATCCGCTGGAACCCTGAGTGAAGGCGACCGGGCAGTGCATTTCAGGCCCGATTTGAAGCAATGCAAATGAAGTATCAGTCATGGCCACTCATAGCAAGAGCGCTGGAAGAAATCCAGTTTTGGAAGTGAGAATTTCTTTAAGGGTGTAGAATAGTTTTTCCCCACCTGCCAGGTGAGGGTTGCTAGATTTTATCAGAGCTGTTGTCCTCCTCCTCCTCCGCCTCCTCCTCCAGTTTCTCCTCGACCATGTCTGCATCAACTTCCACCTCCACTTCCGCCTTGCCAACTCTTCGCCAAGCTCTTCGCCAACTTCCGAGCTCAGTGCCTCAGCACCGCTGGACCTCAACCTGGGACCTTCCGAGCTCAGTGCGCACCGCTGGACCTCAACCTGGGACCTTCCCAGCTCAGTGCGCACCGCTGGACGTCAATGGCCAGATAGAATGCCAGAAGATATGCCAGATAGAATGTCAGATAGAATGCCAGAAGATATGCCAGATAAAATGCCATAAGATATGCCAGATAGAGTGCCATAAGATATGCCAGATAGAATGTTAGCAGATATGCCAGATAGAATGCCAGAAGGTATGCCAGATAGAATGCCAGATCAAATGTCCGATAGAATGCCAGAAGATATGCCAGATAAAGTGCCAGAATGTTTGCCAGATAGAATGGCAGAAGATGTGCCAGATGATATGCCAGAAGGTATGCCAGATGGAATATCAGATAGAATGCCAGAAGGTATGCCAGATATAGTGCCAGAATGTTTGCCAGATAGAACGCCAGAAGATTTGCCAGATAGAATGCCAGATAGAATGTCAGAAGATATGCCAGATAAAATGCCAGAAGATATGCCAGATAGAATGCCAGAAGGTATGCCAGATAGAATGTCAGATAGAATGCCAGAAGGTATGCCAGATAAAGTGCCAGAATGTTTGCCAGAACGTATGCCAGAAGATTTGCCAGATAGAATGCCAGATAGAATGCCAGAAGATATGCCAGAAGATATGCCAGATAGAGTGCCAGAAGAAATGCCAGAACATATTGCAGAAGATATGCCAGGTAGAATGCCAGAAGATATGCCAGATAGAATGCCAGATAAAATGCCAGAAGATATGTCAGATAGAATGCCAGAAGATTTGCCAGTAACAAAACGTATAGATGTCATGGTGGGGATAACTCGAAGTAAAGTATATAATTGTTTTTTTTGGCACGTGTTTTTTTCCTCTTTCCTGGTACCATTTGCCTTGTATTTGCAACAGTTTGGAACTAGAACCTGATGGTATTCGATATTTGCTACATTTGGCAATGTTCGCCTTCCATTTTGCATGGTCTTTGCCACAATTTGGCACTTCAACCTCTCATTTGAATGGTATTTGCTGCATTCTGGTACTTCAAATGTTCTTGAGGGTTCTTGGGGCTTTCATTTAGCGTTTCATTTCAGGTTTCATGTAAGGTTTCATTTAGGGTTTGATTGAAGGTTTCATGTAGGGTTTCATTTAGGGTTTCGTTTCGGGTTTCTTTAGGGTTTCATTTAGGATTTCATTAAGGGTTTTATAAAGAGCTTCATTTAGGGTTTCATTTCGGGTTTCATTTCGGGTTTCATTCAGGGTTTTTACAGTTTCATTTAGGGTTTCATGCACGGGTCTCTTACCAGCATTTCTTTACACGATTTCTAAACGTTCAAGTGGGTTTCTTTAGGGTTTCATTTAGGGTTTCATTTAGTTTAAGGTTCCTTTTAAGGTTTCATTTAGGGTTTCTTTAAGGTTCATGAGGGTTTCATGTAAGGTTCCATTTAGGGTTTCATTTCGGGTTTCATTTAGGGTTTCATTTAGGGGTTTCTTTAAGTTTGGGGTTTCTTTAGGTTTAGGGTTTCATTCAGGGTTTCTTTACGGTTTCATGTAGGGTTTCTCATCAGGGTTTCTTATCAGGATTTCTAAACATTTAAATGGGTTTCTTTAGGGCTCATTTAGGGTTTCTTTAGGGTTTCATGCACGGGTTTCTTATCAGGATTGTTTTACGATTTCTAAACATTCAAGTGGGTTTCTTTCGGGCGTCTTTAGGGTTTCATTTCGGGTTTCATCCAATCTTTCTTTAGGGTTTCTTTAAGGTTTCATTTAGGGTTTCTTTAGGGTGTCAATTTAGGGTTTCGGTTGACGTTTCCTTCAGGGATTTTTCAGGGTTTAGGGTGCCATTTAAAGCTTTTTTACGGTTTCATTCATGGTTTCTTTAGGGTTAATTTATGGTTTCTTTAGGGTTCATTTAGCGTTTCAAGTAGGGTTTCTTATCAAGATTTCTATCAGGATTTCTTTCGGGTTTCTTTGGGTTTCACCTAGGGTCTCTCTAGGGCTTCATTTGGGATACAAACAGGAGAGACTAAAGCAAAAGAAAATGAAAAACAAAGAGGCAGTAAAGACAGGAAGCAGAGAAGCAAAGGAGAGGAAGTAGAGCAGCAAAAACACATGACTGAAGAAAAGAAAAAGTTGAATAGTAGAAGTAGAAAGGCACAGAAGCACAAAAGCAGAAACGCGGAAAAGCAGAGAAGCAGGGAAAGCAGAGAAGCAGAAAAGCAAAGAAGCAGAGAAAGCAAAAAGCAGAAGAGCAGTGAAGCAGGAAAGGCAAAAGGCAGAAAAGCAGAGAAGCAGTAAAGGCAAAAAGCAGAGACGCAGAGAAGCAGAAAAGCAGAGAAGCAATGAAAGCAGAGAAGCAATGAAAGCAGAAAAGCAGAAACGCAGGAAAAGCAAAGAAGCAGAAAAGCAGAAAGGCAGAGAAACAACAGAGAAGCAGGAAAAGCAAAGAAGCAGAAAAAGCAGAAAAGCAGAGAAACAGAGAAGCAGAGAAACAGAAAAGCAGAGAAGCAGAGAAGCAGAAAAGCATAGAACCAGGAACCCAAAATTTCCAACACCTGCCACAACAAAAAAAGAAATAGCCGTCCATATCTTTAATATGTCCGACACTGTTATGCATATATTACATACATATGATATTTAGTACGGTATTACAGTTATTGTTGTTGTGGTCATGACCATCCGTACCATCTTCATTGTCATTAACAATTCTGCTTTTTGGTGTCATGATCACTCCTATTATCATCAAACATAATTATTATTGCTGCTGTTACTGTTATCATCCGCATTGTTATTTGAAGATATTTTGAATTTTTATTTACCATTGTCACTATATTGTCATTGCAGCAACATTATGTATCATTATCGTTTTTTTTTTGGGGGGGGGTTCCTCTATATTCCTGAGTTATGCCCTCAGGTGCCTGGGTCGGTCCTGAGGCCAAGGCAAAATGCTATCAGGGTTGGAAGACAAAAGCAACTGTCTTCTTCTTTGCCGGTAGCCTGGTGATAGCGGCAACATGTCCCTGGCCCTTTGCCAAGCACATCCCGGCTTGTGCGCAAAATATGCAAGCCGTGACAAACCTCCTTTCTAAAAAAAAGAAAGCTCCCTCTAAAACCTCCTCCGAGCTTTAAAACACTCTCTGAAATTCTAACCTCCCGGTAGAAGCATCCTGAGGCCTTCCTTGAAGCATGAACTGTGCACTATCGATGCCCCACTGGGACATATGTGTATATGTATAATACACACATATATATATGTTGATATAACATATAAAAATAAGCCAAGATTGTCTGTGAATGTCTGTGACATGTAAAAACCAATGACACGAACTTCGAAGGGGGAGTCCTAAGTTTGTTGCTTCAGCTGTCCACAGCCGTCCACAGCCGTCCACAGCCGTCCACAGCCGTCCACAGCCGTCCACAGCCGTCCACAGCCGTCCACAGCCGTCCACAGCCGTCCACCCTCCACCCGTATGGCGGTGGACCGAGCCTTGACCACAGGTGGAGGAGCAGGACCCCCAGGCTTCCCACTCAGCCCAGCCACAGTACTGCCTGAACTTCCAAAGTGACGGGCATGGCAGTAGCACACCACTAGCAGATACGAGCACTAGGCAAATATGTTAGATGATGGAATAAAGGAATGAGACAAAACTCACAGTCCTCGTATTCCTGGGACTGTCCGGGCGTTTCTTTGTCAGTCTTTGATCATTCGTGCATTGTCTCCATTCTCTCTATCAGTGCACTCTCTGGTCGCTTAGCACTATGACTCTTTCTCCAAGTCCGTACATGATGTTTCCTCAATCCTGCGTTTCTCCTTCTTTCTCGGGGAACCTGCTGTCTTTGATACCGTTCTGCTTTCATTCGGTTGAGATTGCTTCAGCGAAGATGTTGATGTGAGTTGGTGGTAACTGAAGTATGTTGAAATGTGTTTAGAAATATTGAGCAATGTTGAAAATGTTGAAAGATGTTGAAATGGCGGGACTGAGAAGTCGGCTTTTCATGGCACTTTCGTGGGCATTGTCCAGCCTTGCTTGTAACGAGGATTTCATGATGGCTTGGGGCTTGGAGCATCCCGGAGCTGCAGAATGTCACGAAATGTCATGCGTCAATGCACCTCCTGGGTGTTCGTGAGGTCGCACTCCTTTCCTGTCCGACATCATCTGTGTCTGATGGTGTAGACTCAGAGGGTGGAGACTTCATGGAAATCATTCGAAGATATTCAAAGTATTCGGAACAGCAACTCATTGCCAATGCATCGTTGAAAAGGGCCTCCCGCTTCGGGGTACTGAGCGATACTGCGAAACCTGCGAATCTTGCGGGTTCTGGGCTTTCCAGGACATGGATCACGCCCCTCAGGCATGTCATTCGCCCGAATTCTGCCAAATATCCTAGACGTGTCTTGCATTGATCTGCAATATCATCACTGCCAGGCCTTTTTCTCTGTCCGCTGCACTTGCCACATGCTCCCCACTCCTTGCGAACTGGAACATTCCTGCGTGTTTGATAGACCCAAGCGCTACATCTTATGTGTATGCTGTACCGTGTAGACCACACATATCTTATTGCTTCCATTCTGTGCTTCCGCAGAAATCTTCCTGCCACTCGGCGAAGATGCAGTCTTTCGGCTCTGGGCCGCCGCAACTTTGTCTGGCCTCGGTCTGAGCAGAAAGCAGGAGACACTAAGAAGCTATTTTCCGCTGTGACATGCTATGAGAGCAAAAACCTCGCCACACACTGCTCGGCATGTTGACGACTGTTCACCATTGACATTCTGAAGTTTGCACGCACTCTGAGATCTCCTTTAGAGGACCCTCACCTGGGAAGCCACGGCAGCCTCTGAAAATTGGTGCAAATTGAGGCCCCGGTTTAGGGACAATTCCAGCTACGGTGACAAAAAGGGAAGTCATTGGAAGCGGAACTGCAGTGGTGGGAGCGCCGCTGCTGTTTGGACGTGTGGCTAGCGGTGACTCAACCATGGTGAGGCAACGTCATTTGTCCCGCAAACAAGTTTAACAAGATGCAACAACAACTTCAGAGTTGCGCACAGTGATCCGCAATGCCGCAATGCAGCGTCCAACATTTACTTGAGAGAAACATAGAGAAACCATCTCAGACAGCATGCTGACGTCGGGCCAAAGCTGCAAAGGGGGTGCTGCGAAGCACTCGGCTGGCAACAGACAATCCCAACATCTGTTGTTTGTCTGCTACTGCTACTCTATCACTCATCTACTCGAAACGAGAGAATCCATAGCCACAAAACTGACATAAATTGCCCCAAACATACCTCCACCCCGGTAATGAGGCAGCATTTCTTGCGCCGACTTGATACGGAGGCATCACATAGTTTTACGTCTTATAACAGGACTGTAGAGGAGCTGTGTCACTTCAGAAAGTTGACCTAGCAGCCACCTATGCCGTCCGAAGAGTAGTTACCATTGTGGTTGTTGTTGCTCCTTGTTGATGCAAGTTTCCAGGAACACTTTGTAATACCATGGCCCTAGGACTAAGCCCCACTTAATAGGAAGATATAAAATGATAAAAACTATAAACCAAGGTCACCACATGACATACATGACATAAACCTTCAGCAACCCAAACCCATCAAATCTCAAAGGTACTTGGCCCAATTGGTTGTTGGCTTGACTTGACTTGACTTGCTTGTGTTTGTTGAATGTATGTTTCCAGAGCTAGAAAGACTTGTTGCAAATGAAGTCCATTGTCTTTAAGGGCCTTGACGGAAGGAATCAAGCCCGTGACTGCCAAAGGGGTGGGAAGGGTACAACGGTATATAGTATAACGGTACAACATGGTATAACTGTGAAAATCTTACAGGAAAGTTATGTCAAACCTTGCAAGAGCGCGAGGGGCTCGATCCAGCAGAAGCAAATTTGACTGAAGAAACAATTTTCATTACTTTCGGAAAGTGAAAACAAAGCTGGGATACCCTTGGTGTCCGGCACGCCAATCCACCATTCTCGGCGTGCTGTGTGATGCTACGACTTCGCCTTGGAACAAATTGCGATGCAATTTTGGACTTTTTGGACCAGCATTTTGACATATTTTGACGACGTGGAGCGCTCAACGCTGTGGATTTCCTGAAGAAATCTCAGCCGCTTCTGAAGAGAATGTCACAATGCCAAGGATGGCACGTGTGCTCACCACCGCCGCATGTTACACTGCACTCCTTCCAGGCCTGTTGTGTCTGCTTTGTTAACACCACCCCAAAATGATCTAAAATACAATTCCAACTCGCAAGGATCACGCGTTGTTTGTCAAACTTGCAACTGCATGCAGATAATTTGCAAAGGCAGCAATTATTTGGAAAGGAACAAGAATCTTGCAAGGCTTCAACAATTCTACGACATTTGTGCTCAAAGATTGGCCACCCGAAAAAATACAGCAAAGCATCTCAAGCGAGACTGATGTAGTTTGACAAAGCACCTCCCACTCGCCAAAAATGCAGTCTTTGGCTGGCCCGGGACCACAGCCCTGCCAGGTAAGCCGCCATATATGTCTCTGTGTATCTTTTTTTTATTGTTTTGGCTTGCCTTCTTTGCTTGTTTGCTTGTTTGCTTGTTCGATCGATTGGTCGGATAGTCGTTTGGTCGCCTGGTCGTTTGCTTTGCCCAGGAATGGCTTTGCAAAGTCAAGTGTGCCTCTGGTGCAGCTTCTTGTTCTGATGGATTGCAGGGAGCTGTTTCTCGCAGGCCCTGGAGGAATAAGCATGGAACATCCAAGACTTGAAGGTCAGAATTCAAGTGACATGAACAAGTGCTTCTGATGAAGTCAAAAAACAAACTTCTAAGTTTGGGAATTGAATAAATCCTGTGATTTTGCTCTAAACCATCACTGTAAATTTGACATCTTCCCTCTCGGGCAAGATTGCAAGATTACCTTGCGATTTCGCTACTAATTTGTCACGTTCTCTCTTCCTTCTCTGCACTTTATGTTCTGGTCGTCTTATATAGAACTTTGGAAATTGCGCCCTACAACTTGGAGATCTTTGTAAGTCCCTGACACCCTTGCACCAGGCGCCAGTTCCTCTCCCATAGGTTTTGACCTGGCAAGGAGCTGGTGCTTGAGTACTTGCTAATTGAGTCAGTCTGAGTCAGTTGAATTTAATCTTGAAAGGCCCAGAGGTGAACTTGAGCTGGATGAACCACTCGGGCACGGTGTCGAAGCCCATCACAAGTCCCAGAACATGCGCTCCATGATTCCCACCTAGGGATCAGGGAGGCTCACATGCCAGGCTCCTTTTCACATGTGCACATGACAAGGCGTTGATTTTGAAGTTCCCATTGAGATTTTGATCTCAGAGGCTGACTCAGAGAGTTCGCAGTCAATGGGCCTCCCACACTCGCCCAGCTGTGACTCGAGTGAATCGACTCAAACAGCAGCTGGTAGGGCTTGATACGCGGCAAAGCGATATCACACAAGTCTCTTAAGTTGTTCAAGCTGAAGTTCAAGTTACTTGCAACAGTTTCCAACAAAATCAGCGCTTGAACCACTTGAAATGGATTTGTGCCTGGAGCAAGGGACTCCAACATGACAGTAGCGGATTTCGGAATTCTTACCAAGTGGCCTCGGCAGTGCATTCTCTAACCCTCGAATACTCCAGGCTGGGATTCGGACCTCCATTACTGCTAACATGCTGTAGCAATTTTGAGTTCTTTTGTAGGGCAAACAAGACTTTTGGGACTTAGATTTCTGGCCATTCTGCGAAAACAACTTGGAAATCGCTGGGGCCAACGCTCGCTGCCACAATGGTTTGCCATGACTTCCACCCTGAGCGTTGCATGGAGGCTCAATGAAAAGACAAACGAAATGCCTTCGAAATGCCATACCAAGGTGAAATCCGTGTCAACCAATCACAACCCTCTCCCCGAACCTCCGCCTTCGAAACGTAACCCCTCCACCTAGGAAAATGCAGCATGCTCATGGGTGAAATCCGGCATCCTGTTGCTCAAACAAACCGTTCATGTTTAACCAATTTTTATTCATGTTTGACATTTTTTGACTCACAAATAGGTTCTGCCATGTTCTGTTCTGTTCGTTTGTAAGAGCTCCGGACCACATGACACAGAACAGCCTGACCATTCACTCCAATCGCCCCACCTCAGAAAGTTGTTTGATTCTGTCAAGCCAGCCAACTTTCAAAAGTGCGCAATTTAAACTTGCAAACGTACAAATTTTGAGGACACCCAAGTCTCTGACTTTCCATCCCGACAGTTTGTCAAACTGCACTTTTGGGTGTTGCAAGGCCTTAGAAAAGCTTAAAAGGATTGAAAAGGTCTGAAATTTAACCCAGTTGACTTCACTTGAATTGTCAATCGAGAAACGCATTTGGCATGGCATATGGCTGCATGGCTTGGCAGGAGTCATGCACTGATTTCACCTTTGTGCCGGGCGCAATCTGTTCCTTGTCGCTCTCCTGGAGCATTTGTTCACGACTTCATCAAACGCTACGCCGTTTGTCCCTGGTGCACGAAACCCTTAGGTGCTGAAACAGAATTCCTCTTGAAGGGTCTGACTGCACACCTTGCAAGTGTTTTCCATGTTTTCCATGCTTCCCATGCTTTCCATTCAACCACCTGGATGTCGCGACTGCTCGAGTGTCCTTGCAAGGCGACCCTCCCCCTGCTGGAGCTTGGGCAACGTGACGCGTCCTCGTCTGCCTCAGGCGGGAGCCGTGCAGGTCATGTCTTCTTCTCTTTTGTCTCTCTTTATCACTCTCCTCTCTCCCCTCTCTCCCCTCTCTCCCCTCTCTCCCTCTCTCCCCTCTCTCCCCTCTCTCCCCTCTCCCCTCCTCTCTCCCCTCTCTCCGCTCTCTCCGCTCTCTCCCCTCTCTCCCTCCCTCTTTAGCTTTCAAATCTGAAGTATCTGAAGTTGCAAAACGTTCCTCTTTGTCACACTTAATACATGTACTTCGTTAAGCTGTTGTTCTGCAAGCTTCCATGATGGGGCTTGTGACACCAATTCGGTGTGGCGGATGCAAGGCAAAAACACTTTCAGATTTTGAAAGGCTTGCTGTCTGATTGACTTGTATTGCTGTTCGCTTCTGCGGCATACTGCAATACCTCCCTCCGAAACTGAACCCTCCCCACCTCCGACCGCTTTGCCATCCTTTACTACTCCTTTACTAGTTACTATTCCCTTCCATCCCTTGTCAGCCATTTCCGTCCATTGCTGGTACTATCCCTTCCTCACGTGATTCTGACTGAGTCATGATATGATGCTGATGATATGTGTACATAACATACATATATATATATACATATGTCTGTGTGAAATGCTGTAAAACCTGTTGATTTCTGAAATTGGCCGTGCCCGTCTCACTTGCCACCCTTGCCACTTTGTAGTTGGAACAATCCCCCATCTTCAATCCGCAAACTGAATGTTTGACTTCAAAACTGCAATGCTTTCGCTTGCCACTTGTCAACCAAAGCAAGTGTTGCACGTGCCACCTTTGAGGCAAATCATTTGTAACGCAACTAGAGCGGTTCAAATAGGCCCATTCCGGTGAAAAATGCCATGCCGTGGGGAACATTCTTGCGGCAAGTCCTCCCGCCGTCCCGTCAAAATAATATATATATATATATATTTACTGATGCAATCTGATGCAGTTCGCAGGGCTTCCTAACTTTTTGACCATTTTTATTGCATATGGCCTCTTGGCTCAAATCCACTACTTGCTTTCACTTTCTGCACATTTCTGTTGCGTTGTGTTCCCTCTGATGAACATAGAAGAAGCTGCGCGAACTCTACTAAAACACGTCTTTTCATTTTTTCTGATGTAGTTGATTCATGACCGGAGAGTCTTGAGTTGGCACAATGATTAGCAGCTACGCACTACTTGATCTACTTGAGCATTTGATCTTGTGAGCATCGGCATGCCCGAGGCATCTGCTGTCCGCCATCACAGCTGCAAGTGCATCCGCTCCATTCACTCCAATCACCTGCAAGTCGCTTGCTTTCAAAAGGGCTTTCAAAAGACTTATATACACCATCTTACACCCCACACGAATGAAGATCCATACGATCCTTGGTGCCATAAACGGCAGCCCACGTGAATGTCACAAAATCTGCGCACCCCAAAGGCAGTCAAGCTTGCCGCAATCCATATCTCCTTCCTTAGATGCACTCACACTGTCCCCCTGTTTTGATATGTTGGTCTCGGGATGTCTCACCCTTGCAGGAACTCAGATCTGAGACTCAGATAGACTGAGACTGAGACACAGTGTTGAGTCATCCCAAGCTCCAGGGTACAGCCTTAAAGAAGGTCCAATCCAGTGTCTAACGGAGTCAAGCGGTTGGATCAACCTGGCCCTGGGGGCGTACCAAGCCCATGGAGGCTTCGCAAGCGAATGATGTGACGACCTGAGTGATGCACTTCGTTGCCGGTATCTTGGTCTGGCACTTCTTGTCCGCTTGCCATGCGGTTTGATGCTGCTTGTTTATTTCCTTCAACTGCGCTTCAAGCCCCCTGGACTTTGGGTGCCATCTCTTTTCTCACAGGCCAAGGTTGTGATATGTTCAGCCTGTTAATCTGTTTTCTTCTGCTACGCTAATGCTTCAATGTATTTGACACGTGCTCTCTCTCTCTCTCTCGCTCTAAGCATGCAGCTCCGACTGTGCTGGCCGGGTCCACAGCTTGAAGAGCATGAACCCCACCTGAGCTGTACTACCCGAACAACTCAACAGCAACCTATGATCCAGTCCAAACACCTGGTCCGCCAGATCTACCTGGTCTACGAGTGCAGCTGGTGCACCACAGTGTCTGACGTAGGTATGTCCCTTTCAATAGGCACTTCATGGCACTTTTATTGTTTCTGAATGGGTTTCTTTCATGAAGGACTGGCAAGTGATCCTCTAGCGACAGTAAATGGTATCTCTTCGTGCTTTACTTCGCAAGGAACTCATAGAAGAGACCGGGAATGATTCTGTCTTGAATACTCTTTGAAATTGGCTTTGCTTTTGCCGAACATAGAACACTGGTACTCCGTAAGATTTTTTGTTCTATCCTAGTCGCAAGTCCTCTTCGTTTTCTCGCAGCTGGTTCGTCACAACGGGCAAAAGCATTGTCAGCTACCAGTATCATCTGTTGCATCCAACCATCGTGGTCACTCCATGTCACGATGTTCGGTTCCAAGTTCCGGGCTCAGTCCACTCTGATACCAAACAATCTTCACCATCACATGACCTTGCTTGAAGCAGAACTTGAGAGAGGACGCTTGCAAAGTTTGAGGTCAACAAAGAACTCCAATGAAAAAAAAAATGCGATTGCAAACTGAGCCAGATTCTGAGAATTGCAGCTTCTGGTAACCTGCTGATTTGCAACACGGAATTGAAAACGGATCTGATATGAACTCTGCAATACGGATGATGACAGCTAGCCATTCTATCTCGTTCAAATCTGCTCGTATTCTCATGTCACTCGTCTTCAGCGAATCATGCTTGTCATGCCATACCCTGTGTGAAAGAGTTTCATCAGGTAAAATCATTTCAACCACATCTCAACCATTTTTGTTGAGAATGAGAAAACAAATTATTTTCAACAAAAATGGGCTGCTTGCTTGGTTGGCCTTGAGGTCCTTTGGACATGGTTCTCCACCAGCTTGTGGAAAGTTTTGCACCTCTTCATGCACACCCGTCAGTCAATGCACAAACCTAACCCCAATCAGCTCCTTCACCCCTTCGAAACCCTTTGAGATTTTTGCAATCCTTTTGCAATCCTTTTGCAATCCTTTTGGCATTCTTTTGACATCCTTTTGCAATCCTTTGGCAATCATTTTGGCATTTTTTCGCAATCATTTTGCAAATCCTTTTGACATCCTTTCTCAATCCTTTTGCAATCCTTTCGCAATCCTTTTGGCAATCCTTGTGACATCCTTTTGACATCCTTTTGCAATCCTTTTGCAATCCTTGTGATATCCTTCCGCAATCCTTTTGACATCTTTGCAATCTTTTTGCAATCCTTTTGACATCCTGTTGCAATCCTTTTGGCATCCTTTTGACATCCTTTTGCAATCCTTTTGCAATCCTTTTGACATCCTTTTGCAATCCTTTTGACATCCTTTTGCAATCCTTTTGACATCCTTTTGACATCCTTTTGACATCCTTTCGCAATCCTTTTGCAATCCTGTTGCCATCCTTTTGCAATTCTTTTGGCATCTTTGCAATCTTTTTGCAATCCTTTTGACATTCTTTCGCAATCATTTTGCAAATCCTTTTGACATCCTTTTGCAGTCCTTTTGCAATCCTTTTGACATCCTTTTGCAATCCTTTTGACATCCTTTTGACATCCTTTTGAGATCCTTTCGCAATCCTTTTGCAATCCTTTTGCCATCCTTTTGCAATTCTTTTGGCATCCTTTTGACATCCTTTTGCAATCCTTTTGCAACCCTTTTGCACTCCTGCCATCCTATTGACATCCTTTTGCAATCCTTTTGCAATCCTTTTGACATCCTTTTTGCAATTCTTTTGGCATCCTTTTGGCATCCTTTTGCAATCCTTTTGACATCCTTTTGACATCCAATCGCAAGCCTTTTGCAATCCTTTTGACATCCTTTCGCAATCTTTTTGCAATCCTTTTGACATCCTTGCAATCCTTTTGACATCCTTTTGACATCCTTTTGCAATCCTTTTGCAATCCTTTTGACATCCTTTCACAATCCTTTTGACATCCTTTTGCAATCCTTTTGACATCCTTTCGCAATCTTTTTGCAATCCTTTTGACATCCTTTTGCATTCCCATTGCAATCCTTTTGACATCCTTTCGCAATCCTTTTGCAATCCTTTTGCCATCCTTTTGCAACCCTTTTGAAATCCTTTCGCAATCCTTTTGACATCCTTTCGCACTCCTTTTGCAATCCCTTTGCAATCCTTTTGACATCCTTTTGCAATCCTTTTGCACCCCTTTCGACACCCTTTGGCAATCCTTTTGCAATCCATTTGACATCCTTTCGCGCTCCTGTCGCAATCCTTTCGCAATTCTTTCGCAATCCTTTTGCCATCCTTTTGGAATCCTTTTTGCAATCCTTTTGCAATCCTTTTGCAATCCTTGGACGACATCCTTTGGCAATCATTTTGACATTCTTTCGCAATCATTTTGCAAATCCTTTTGACATCCTTTCGCAATCCTTTTGCAATCCTTTCGCAATCCTTTGGCAATCCTTTTGACATCCTTTAGCAATCCTTTTGCATTTCTTTTGCAATCCTTTTGACATCCTTCTTCAATCCTTTTGACGTCCTTCTGCAATCCTTTTGACGTCCTTTTGGCATCCTTTTGCAATCCTTATATTGACATCCTTTTGATATCCTTCCGCAGTCCTTTGACATCTTTGCAATCCTTTCGGCATTTCTGACATCCTTTTGCAATCCTTTTGCAATCCTTTTGCAACCCTTTTGACATCCTTTTGCAATCCTTTCGCACTCCTTTTGACATCCTTTTGCAATCCTTTTGCAATCCTTTCGCAATCCTTTTGCAATCCTTTTGACATCCTTTTGCAATCCTTTTGACATCCTTTTGACATTCTTTTGACATCCTTTCGCAATCCTTTTGCAATCCTGTTGCCATCCTTTTGCAATTCTTTTGGCATCTTCGCAATCTTTTTGCAATCCTTTTGACATTCTTTCGCAATCATTTTGCAAATCCTTTTGACATCCTTTTGCAATCCTTTTGACATCCTTTTGACATCCTTTTGACATCCTTTTGAGATCCTTTCGCAATCCTTTTGCAATCCTTTTGCAAACCTTTTGGAATCCTTTTTGTAATCCTTTTAACATCCTTTTGCAATTCTTTTGGCATCCTTTTGACATCCTTTTGCAATCCTTTTGCAACCCTTTTGCACTCCTGCCATCCTATTGACATCCTTTTGCAATCCTTTTGCAATCCTTTTGACATCCTTTTTGCAATTCTTTTGGCATCCTTTTGGCATCCTTTTGCAATCCTTTTGACATCCTTTTGACATCCAATCGCAAGCCTTTTGCAATCCTTTTGACATCCTTTCGCAATCTTTTTGCAATCCTTTTGACATCCTTGCAATCCTTTTGACATCCTTTTGACATCCTTTTGCAATCCTTTTGCAATCCTTTTGACATCCTTTCACAATCCTTTTGACATCCTTTTGCAATCCTTTTGACATCCTTTCGCAATCTTTTTGCAATCCTTTTGACATCCTTTTGCATTCCCATTGCAATCCTTTTGACATCCTTTCGCAATCCTTTTGCAATCCTTTTGCCATCCTTTTGCAACCCTTTTGAAATCCTTTCGCAATCCTTTTGACATCCTTTTGCACTCCTTTTGCAATCCCTTTGCAATCCTTTTGACATCCTTTTGCAATCCTTTTGCACCCCTTTCGACACCCTTTGGCAATCCTTTTGCAATCCATTTGACATCCTTTCGCACTCCTGTCGCAATCCTTTTGCAATTCTTTCGCAATCCTTTTGCCATCCTTTTGGAATCCTTTTTGCAATCCTTTTGCAATCCTTTTGCAATCCTTGGACGACATCCTTTGGCAATCATTTTGACATTCTTTCGCAATCATTTTGCAAATCCTTTTGACATCCTTTCGCAATCCTTTTGCAATCCTTTCGCAATCCTTTGGCAATCCTTTTGACATCATTTGGCAATCCTTTTCCAATCCTTTAGCAATCCTTTTGCAATCCACTTGGAATCCTTTCGCAAACCTTTCGCAATCCTTTTGCAAACCTTTTGGAATCCTTTTTGTAATCCTTTTAACATCCTTTTGCAATTCTTTTGGCATCCTTTTGACATCTTTGCAATCCTTTTGGCATTACTGACATCCTTTTGCAATCCTTTTGCAATCCTTTTGCAACCCTTTTGACATCCTTTTGCAATCCTTTTGACATCCTTTCGCAATCCTTTTGCAATTCTTTCGCAATCCTTTTGCAATCCTTTTGGCCTCCTTTTAAAATCCGGCCATCCTTTTGACATCCTTTTGCAATCCTTTTGCAATCCTTTTGCAATCCTTTTGCAATCCTTTTGACGTCCTTTTGCAATCCCTTTGAAATCCTATTGGCATCCTTTTGCAATCCTTTTGACATCCTTTTGCATTCCCTTTGCAATCCTTTTGGCATCCTTTTGCAATCCTTTTGCAATCCTCTTGCAACCCTTTTGCAATCCTTTTGGCATCCTTTTGACATCCTTTTGACATCCTTTTGCAAACTTTTTGCAATCCTTTTGACATCCTTTTGCAATCCTTTTGACATCCTTTCGCGATCTTTTTGCAATCCTTTTGACATCCTTTTGACATCCTTTTGCAAACTTTTTGCAATCCTTTTGACATCCATTTGCAATCCTTTTGACATCCTCGTGATATCCCTTTGCGATTCTTTTGACATCCTTTCGCAATCTTTTTGCAATCCTTTTGACATCCTTTCGCAATCCTTTTGCAATCCTTTTGACATCCTTTTGCAATCCTTTTGGCATCCTTGTGACATCCTTTGGCAATCCTTTTGCCATCCTTTTGCAATTCTTTTGACATCCTTTCGCAATCTTTTTGCAATCCTTTTGACATCCTTTTGCATTCCCTTTGCAATCCTTTTGACATCCTCTCGCAATCCTTTTGCAATCCTTTTAGCATCCTTTTGCAATCCTTTTGCAACCCTTTTGCACCCCTTCCATCCTATTGACATCCTTTTGCAATCCTTTTGACATCCTTTTGCAATTTTGACATCCTTTTGCAATCCTTTTGCAATCCTCTTGCAACCCTTTCGCAATCCTTTTGACATCCTTTCGCAGTCCTTTTGCAATCCTTTTAGCATCCTTTTGTAATCCTTTTGCAATCCTTTCGCACTCCTTTTGACATCCTTTTGCAAACCTTTTGGAATCCTTTTTGTAATCCTTTTAACATCCTTTTGCAATCCTTTTGACATCCTTTTGCAATCCTTTTGCAATCCTCTTGCAACCCTTTTGCACTCCTGCCATCCTATTGACATCCTTTTGCAATCCTTTTGCAATCCTTTTGACATCCTTTTTGCAATTCTTTTGGCATCCTTTTGGCATCCTTTTGCAATCCTTTTGACATCCTTTTGACATCCAATCGCAAGCCTTTTGCAATCCTTTTGCAATCCTTTTGACATCCTTTCGCAATCTTTTTGCAATCCTTTTGACATCCTTGCAATCCTTTTGACATCCTTTTGACATCCTTTTGCAATCCTTTTGCCATCCTTTTGACATCCTTTCACAATCCTTTTGACATCCTTTTGCAATCCTTTTGACATCCTTTCGCAATCTTTTTGCAATCCTTTTGACATCCTTTTGCATTCCCATTGCAATCCTTTTGACATCCTTTCGCAATCCTTTTGCAATCCTTTTGCCATCCTTTTGCAACCCTTTTGAAATCCTTTCGCAATCCTTTTGACATCCTTTCGCGCTCCTTTTGCAATCCCTTTGCAATCCTTTTGACATCCTTTTGCAATCCTTTTGCACCCCTTTCGACACCCTTTGGCAATCCTTTTGCAATCCATTTGACATCCTTTCGCACTCCTGTCGCAATCCTTTTGCAATTCTTTCGCAATCCTTTTGCCATCCTTTTGGAATCCTTTTTGCAATCCTTTTGCAATCCTTTTGCAATCCTTTTGCAATCCTTGGACGACATCCTTTGGCAATCATTTTGACATTCTTTTGCAATCATTTTGCAAATCCTTTTGACATCCTTTCGCAATCCTTTTGCAATCCTTTCGCAATCCTTTGGCAATCCTTTTGACATCCTTTAGCAATCCTTTTGGCATTTCTTTTGCAATCCTTTTGACATCCTTTTTCAATCCTTTTGACGTCCTTCTGCAATCCTTTTGACGTCCTTTTGGCATCCTTTTGCAATCCTTATATTGACATCCTTTTGATATCCTTCCGCAGTCCTTTGACATCTTTGCAATCCTTTTGGCATTTCTGACATCCTTTTGCAATCCTTTTGACATCCTTTTGCAACCCTTTTGACATCCTTTTGCAATCCTTTTGCAATCCTTTTGACATCCTTTCGCAATCCTTTTGCAATTCTTTCGCAATCCTTTTGCAATCCTTTTGGCCTCCTTTTAAAATCCGGCAATCCTTTTGACATCCTTTTGCAATCCTTTTGCAATCCTTTTGACATCCTCGTGATATCCTTTTGACGTCCTTTTGCAATCCCTTTGAAATCCTATTGACATCCTTTTGCAATCCTTTTGCAATCCTTTTGACATTCATTTGACATTCTTTTGCAATCATTTTGCAAATCCTTTTGACATCCTTTTGACATCCTTTTGACATCCTTTTGCAAACTTTTTGCAATCCTTTTGACATCCATTTGCAATCCTTTTGACATCCTCGTGATATCCTTTTGCAATTCTTTTGACATCCTTTCGCAATCTTTTTGCAATCCTTTTGACATCCTTTCGCAATCCTTTTGCAATCCTTTTGACATCCTTTTGCAATCCTTTTGGCATCCTTGTGACATCCTTTGGCAATCCTTTTGCCATCCTTTTGCAATTCTTTTGACATCCTTTCGCAATCTTTTTGCAATCCTTTTGACATCCTTTTGCATTCCCTTTGCGATCCTTTTGACATCCTCTCGCAATCCTTTTGCAATCCTTTTAGCATCCTTTTGCAATCCTTTTGCCACCCTTTTGCACCCCTGCCATCCTATTGACATCCTTTTGCAATCCTTTTGACATCCTTTTGCAATCCTTTTGACATCCTTTTGCAATCCTTTTGCAATCCTCTTGCAACCCTTTCGCAATCCTTTTGACATCCTTTCGCAGTCCTTTTGCAATCCTTTGAGCATCCTTTTGTAATCCTTTTGCAATCCTTTTGCAATCCTTTCGCACTCCTTTTGACATCCTTTTGCAAACCTTTTGGAATCCTTTTTGCCATCCTTTTGACATCCTTTTGCAATCCTTTTGACATCCTTTTGCATTCCCATTGCAGTCCTTTTGACATCCTTTCGCAATCCTTTTGCAATCCTTTTGCCATCCTTTCGCAACCCTTTTGAAATCCTTTCGCCCTTTTGAAATCCTTTTGCAATCCTTTTGACATCCTTTCGCACTCCTTTCACAATCCTTTTGACATCCTTTTTCAATCCTTTTGCAATCCTTTTGACATCCTTTCGCAATCTTTTTGCAATCCTTTTGACATCCTTTTGCAATCCTTTTGACATCCTTTTGACATCCTTTGGCAATCCTTTTGCAATCCTTGTGATATCCTTGGCAATCCTTTTGACATCTTTGCAATCTTTTTGCAATCCTTTTGACATCCTTTGCAATCCTTTGCAATCCTTTTGACATCCTTTTGCAATCCTTTTGCAATGCTTTTCGCATCCTTTTGCAATCCTTTTGACATCCTTTTGACATCCGTTTGACATCCTTTCGCAATCCTTTTGCAATCCTTTTGACATCCTTTTGCAATTCTTTTGGCATCCTTTTGACATCCTTTTGCAATCCTTTTGCAATCCCTTTACAATCCTTTTGACGTCCTTTTGACATCCTTTTGCAATCCTTTTGACATCCTTTTGACATTCTTTTGGCATCCTTTTGACATCCTTTTGCAATCCTTTTGACATGCTTTTGCAATCCTTTTGACATCCTTTTGACATCCAATCGCAAGCCTTTTGACATCCTTTTGACATCCTTTTGACATTCTTTTGCGATCCTTTTGCAATCCTCTTGACGTCCTTTTGCAATCCTTGCAAATCCTTTTCGCATCTTTTTGCAATCCTTTTGCCATCCTTTTGACATCCTTTTGCAATCCTTTTGACATCCTTTTGCATTCCCATTGCAGTCCTTTTGACATCCTTTCGCAATCCTTTTGCAATCCTTTTGCCATCCTTTCGCAACCCTTTTGAAATCCTTTCGCCCTTTTGAAATCCTTTTGCAATCCTTTTGACATCCTTTCGCACTCCTTTCACAATCCTTTTGACATCCTTTTTCAACCCTTTTGCAATCCTTTTGACATCCTTTCGCAATCTTTTTGCAATCCTTTTGACATCCTTTTGCAATTCTTTTGACATCCTTTCGCAATCTTTTTGCAATCCATTTGACATCCTTTCGCAATCCTTTTGCAATCCTTTTGACATCCTTTTGCAATCCTTTTGGCATCCTTGTGACATCCTTTGGCAATCCTTTTGCGCTCCTTTAGCAATCCTTTTGCATTTCTTTTGCAATCCTTTTGCAATCCCTTTACGATCCTATTGACGTCCTTTTGACATCCTGTTGCCATCCTATAGTTGACATCCTTTTGCAATCCTTTTGCAATCCATTTGACATCCTTTTGCAATCTTTTTGCGATCCTTTTGAGGTCCTTTTGCAATCCCTTTGCAATCCTTTTGACATCCTTTCCCAATCCTTTTGCAAACCTTTTAGCATCCTTTTGCAATCCTTTTAATCCTTTCGCACTCCTTTTGACATCCTTTTGCAAACCTTTTGGAATCCTTTTTGTAATCCTTTTAACATCCTTTTGCAATCCTTTTGACATCCTTTTGCAATCCTTTTGCAATCCTTGGACGACATCCTTTTGCAATCATTTTGACATTCTTTCGCAATCCTTTCGCAATCCTTTGGCAATCCTTTTGACATCCTTTTGCAATCCTTTTGCAATCCTTTTGACATCCTTTAGCAATCCTTTTGCATTTCTTTTGCAATCCTTTTGCAATCCTTTTGGCATCCTTTTGCAATCCTTTTGACATCCTTTCGCAAACCTTTCGCAATCCTTTTGACATCCTTTTGCAATCCTTAGGCAATCCTTTTGACATCCTTTTGCAACCGTTTTGTAATCCTTTTGCAATCCTTTTGACATCCTTTTGCAATGCTTTTGACATCCTTTTGCAATCCTTTTGCAATCCTATTGCAATCCTTTTGACATCCTTTTGCAATCCTTTTGACATCCTTTCGCACTCCTTTCGCAATCATTTTGCACCCCTTTTGTAATCCTTTTGCTATCCTTTTGCAAATCCTTTTGCAATCCTTTTGACATCCTTTTGCAATCCTTTTGCAATCCTTTCGCAATCCTTTTGCAATCCGTCCGACATCCTTTTGACATCATTTGCACTGCTTTTGACATCCTTTTGCAATCCTTGTGCAATTCTGTTGCATTCCTTTTGCCAATCTTTTGACATCCTTTGGCAATCCCTTTGGAATCCTTTTGACATCGTTTTGCAATCCTTTCGCAATCCTATCGACACCTTTTGAAACCATTTTGACATCCTTTTGCAATCCTTGCGCAGTCTTTTGACATCACTTTGCAATCCTTTTGACATCCTTTTGCAATCTTGTTGACATCCTTTCACAATCCTTTTGACATCCTTTTGCGATCCTTTTGCAATCCTTTTGACATCCATTTGCAATCCTTTTGCATTCCTTTTGCGGCCCTTTTGCAATCCTGTTGTCATCCTTTCGCACTCCTTTTGCATTCGCAAACCTTTTCACATCCTTTTGCAATCTTTTGCAATCCTTTTGACATTCTTTAGCAATCCATTTTGCAATCCTCTTGCCACCCTTTCGCAATCCTTTTGCAATCCTTTTGCAATCTTCCGACATCCATTTGCACTGCTTTTGACATGCTTTTGACATGCTTTTGCAATCCTTTTGCAATCCTTTTGCAATCCTTGTTCAATCCTTTTGCAGTCCTTTTGCAATCCATTTGCAATCCTTTTGACATCCTTTCACAATCCTTTTGACATCCTTTTGCAATCTTTTGCAATCCTTTTGACATTCTTTAGCAATCCATTTTGCAATCCTCTTGCCACCCTTTCGCAATCCTTTCGCAATCCTTTTGCAATCCTTTTGCAATCTTCCGACATCCATTTGCACTGCTTTTGACATGCTTTTGCAATCCTTTTGCAATCCTTTTGCGATCCTTGTTCAATCCTTTTGCAGTCCTTTTGCAATCCATTTGCAATCCTTTTGACATCCTTTCACAATCCTTTTGACATCCTTTTGCAATCCTTTTGCAATGCTTTTGACATCCTTTTGCAATCCCTTTGCAATCCTTTTGACATCCTTTTGCAATCCTTTTGCACCCCTTTCGACACCCTTTGGCAATCCTTTTGCAATCCATTTGACATCCTTTCGCACTCCTGTCGCAATCCTTTTGCAATCCTTTTTGCAATCCTTTTGACATCCTTTTGCACTCCTTTTGCAATCCTTTTGACATCCTTTTGCGATCCTTTTGACATCCTTTTGCAATCCTTTTGCAATCCCTTTCCAATCCTTCAGACATCCTTGCAATCCTTTTGCGCTCCTTTTGACATCCCTTTGACATCCTTGTGCGTTCTCTTTGCAATCCTTTTGACATCCTTTTGACATCCTTTTGCAATCCTTTTAGCATCCGTTTGCAATCCTTTTGCAATCCTTTTGCAATCCTTTCGCACTCCTTTTGACATCCTTTTGCAATCCTTTTGCAACCCTTTTGCAATCCTTTTGACATCCTTTTGCGATCCTTTTGACATCCTTTTGCAATCCTTTGTTCAAACCTTTTGCACTTGCAATCCTTTTGACACCTTTCGCAACCCTTTTGCGATCCTTTGGCAATCCTTTTGCAATCCTTTTGCGATCTCTGAGATTTTTTTCGGAATGCTTTGGAATCTGTTCTCCACAAGCTGAAGCTGCAAGGCCTGTCGATGTCTATAGGATTGGCCGCCTCCACAACCTCAGCAATGGCGGCGATCGCCTTAGAGGTGTTTTACGACTGCATAGTTTGCATGGTGTCAGACGAGTCCAGGCCGAGAACATCAACTTGTTTCCAGACCATAGTACTGAGTTTGCTGTTGCTTCATGTTGCTTCCAAGTGGAACAAACTCCACAGACCCCAACTCTCTAACCCCACCAGTAGAGGAGCATTTCACTTCCAAAAAAATGTCAGCAATTCTCCTTCCAGTTCTACAGAACCCGATCACATCTGGAAACCGGGGCCCTGAAGGGAAAGGAAAGATAGACATAATATGAAAACATATAGTCTATAAGCGTGTATATATATATATATAATGTAGTGTATACAAGTAGTTTATGTATATCACATGTATATCATATGTAAATAAAATATAAATTGAATATGTATATAATTTGCAAAATATGTAGATAATATGTATATATATAATTGCAATTAGTGTGTATATATTTGATATGTATGTAATTTGTATCTAATATGTATATAATATGCAACTAGTATGTAAATAATAATTATGTAATATGTACGTAATATGTCTCTAATATGTATAATATGCATTTAATATATATATATATATATATATTCCAAGGAAGTTTAGAAGTCAAACTTCCGACAATATGGACAGATGAAAAGCAGAGATGGGAAGAGTCAGAGAAGAGAAGAGAAGAGAAGAAGAAAGAAGATCAAAGAAGAGAAAGTCAGAAGAAAGAAGATGCAGGTGCGCAAAAAGTTAGGACAGTCGCGAAACACTGCGTTTTTCCAATGATTTGTGGCTCCGGAGGGTCGAAAAGTAGGCTCGCTAAAGCGGCGGGTGTGGAGCCATCTGGCCAGATGAGAGATGAAAAGTTCAACGCCGTTGTGGTGGGAAGCACCTTTCCAAGTCAAAATGTACAAAGCACACCATTCTCGGACCACTTTTGGAAGTGGAGATGTCGAAAAAGTGCCTGCCGTTGTGGCGCGAAGCACATTTCGAAGTCAAAAGTGTAAAAAACAGACGGGTTCAGAGCACTCTTTGAAGTTGAGATGTCGAAAGTGCACGCTGTTGTGGCGCGAAGCACCTTTCCAAGTCAAAATGTACAAAACACACCATGCTCGGACCACTTTTGGAAGTGGCGATGTCGAAAAAGTGCCCGCCGTTGTGGCGCGAAGCACATTTCGAAGTCAAAAGTGTAAAAAACTGACGGGTTCAGAGCACTCTTTGAAGTTGAGATGTCGAAAGTGCACGCCGTTGTGGCGCGAAGCACCTTTCCAAGTCAAAATGTACAAAACACACCATGCTCGGACCACTTTTGGAAGTTGAGATGTCGAAAAAGTGCCCGTCGTTGTGGCGCGAAGCACATTTCGAAGTCAAAAGTGTAAAAAACAGACGGGTTCAGAGCACTCTTGGAAGTTGAGATGTCGAAAGTGCACGCTGTTGTGGTGCGAAGCACATTTCGAAGTCAAAATCTACAAAACACCACATGTACGCGCCACTTTGGACGTTGAAGCGTTGTTTTTGCGTGGCAGGCGCAAGGGACATTTGAAGAGGATCTGCCAAGATGCATTTTCCGTGGCAGGCGCAATACAAGAGACATGTTCATCAGAGCTGTTAAGAGGTCCGGGCGCTGATTTCCTGAGAGACGTTGCATTTTGGAGCATCAGATCTTCAGTTTTGGGAAGATGATTTTGCGTGACAGGTGCAGCACTTTGTATAACATGGTATCACTTTTTCGTGGCAGGCGCAGTACTTTGGACACGTGGAGTGGAAAAATCGCAAAACGCATTGGTACGAGGCCGTCAGCTCTGCACTCAACTTTCCATTTTTGAAGGAAGTCTCGCAGAATTGTTTCGATTTTGATGTTGTCAACTTCGAAAATTGAGGAAGTCTCGCAGAATTGTTTCGTTTTTGACGCTGTCAAGTTCAAAAATTGAGGAAGTCTCGTAGAATTGTCTCATTTTTGACATTGTCAAGTTCAAAATTGATGAAGTCTCGCAGACTTGTTTCGTTTTTGACGTTGTCAAGTTCAAAATTGATGAAGTCTCGCAGATTTGTTTCGTTTTTGACGTTGTCAAGTTCAAAAATTGAGGAAGTCTAGCAGGATAGCTTCATTCTCAAGCTTGCAGATAGACAGATAGACAGATAGACAACTTTGTTGCTAGTTTGCACATTTCTCTTGACTTGACTCAGGGCACACCAGATGCAAGGCCTTTCTCGAAGCGGGGTCGACCGATGTGAAATCCTATCAAGAGGAAAAACAAAAAGCAACGGCTCGTAATCACACTCACCAAACATCTTGGACATCACTCACAACGGCACTTTGCCTGAGTGTGTGAGCTCGTGTGCAGGTCTCTCCCGGATGACTGTTCCTTGGTGCGGGCGGGGGGGCTTTCTCATGCCCAACCACATCGGTGGGCCCCCCCACCCTTCCCTTGGAAAGAGAAATGCGGCGTGATCACATTGATGCACTCTGCACTTGCAACAAGGTCATCACTTCATGCTTGCGTTTCTGATCTTGTTGCTAGTTTGCACATTTCTCTTGACTTGACTGAGGGCACACCAGATGCAAGGCCTTTCTCGAAGCGGGGTCGACCGATGTGAAATCCTATCAAGAGGAAAAACAAAAAGCAACGGCTCGTAATCACACTCACCAAACATCTTGGACATCACTCACAACGGCACTTTGCCTGAGTGTGTGAGCTCGTGTGCAGGTCTCTCCCACTTTCACACACGTGCGTCAGTCAGCCAAGTTGAGACGTCATGCCAAGGGATTTCCAACTGGGTGAATCCGTTCGAGACCAAATGGGATATTTCATGCCTAGATGGTGCATCTGCCGGATTTGATGCAGATGGCACTCTACACATCCACAAGTGCAAAGAACTAGATGCTGCAAAACGGCAAAGAAACCTCAGAAGACGACTATGTACATCTATTGAAGAATTCATGGCGATGAGACTAGCTCTAGCAGCTTCGTTATCTACATACAGAAACGCTCTACCATCAGGGTGCCGGCCCTTCAGAAGATGGAGCGCTACAACTCCCGCAAGAAGTTCTAAGCCAGCAATCACTTTGCGTGTAGTCCCCTGCATAGGTTCCAGAATGTGACAAGGGACGGTGCCGGAGAAGAAATACGATTGAGTAACCTTCCCCTTCACCGCCCAGTAGGCAACCATACCAAGGGATCCCACTGTGTCATCACCTTCTAGCGCAGCATCAGTGAAAATGACAAGCTTCCTGTCGGACATATGTGCATGGAGAAGACGGGGGTGGTCCAACTGCAAAAACTCCAACGCCCAATCCAACTCGCCTAACATTTCAGGGGTTACATGTTTGCCAGCTTTGTTTCCACACGCTCTTTGTCTAATCTGTTTCATATGCAGCGAGACGGCACGTCCATATGTCTGGCTCTCGGCGAACTGCATCTTTCCCGCAAAAGTGGCAGCTGCAGCCGCGGTTCACTGTGACTCACGCCGAAACTTTCGAATGTCCGACACCAGCTGCTCGACTCTAGAAGTTTTGTTGGCCACCTTGACAACTCCAAAACTGGCACGGCTAAAATCAAATTTCACTCCCAGTGCGTAGAAAGTGACGGCCAGACCCAAGCGCTTGCTGTCCTTCCTTGAAAAACGCCAGCCAATTAACGTCAGAAATCTCTCAGCAGTGCGTTGCGCCCAGTCGTTGTCAGCTAAAACATCTATTTGAGGAAAATCATCATAGTAGTTGTTCCATACAAGCCCAAACAGGGAAGTGCCGACCCTCCTGATAGCTCGTGCTATTTTGTTGAACCCAAATACGCTGGCAGACGCGCCAAACGGCAAAACTTGAGACACGAACAGTCGTCGTTCCCCATGCTCGTCTTCCACCGCCAGTACATTGCACCACAAAGACGACTTAGCAACCAGTACTTGCTTGTATGCGGCATCGAGATCAAGAGTCCTGCCACCTATTGATCTAGCCGACTCCACCGTAAAGTCGCCGTGCAGTTGACCAACAAGCCTGCTACCATCCTTCAAGGTAACCGAAACGACACCATCATCACTAGTGGCTTCCACAAAGGTGCGAGCCAAAACGCTAATGCCATCCACTCCCTCCAAATCAAGCTTGTAACTGGAACCATACGCAGCATTCACCAGGCTTTCTGACATGTTGTCGATCTGCCGAACCTTGTCGGTCTGGACTAAGCCGAACCTTTTGGAGCAAACAAACAAAGGACCTAGCATGTTCCTCACTTGGGACTCATCAAAAGGGCCTTGTAGCCAGCCACGCTCCACCTCCTCCATAGTTATTTTCCAGACTGCAGATCTAACATCTGGGTCTGGGCTCTCTGCTGTCTTCTTCATGATCATCTTTCGCGACCACTTTGAGGATTTCATAAGCTGCCGCTCTGTCAAGGCAGGTTTCAAGGGCTCTGGCCTGAACAATTGAGTAGGCCCATCAACGCCTGTCAGAGGCACACCTCGTAGCTGTAAAAGGCGCAGATCTTCACCAATGATTCCCACATCTCTGCACATTTCTTCAAACAACAAAAACCTCTTGCCGTCAACAATTTGACTTCTGGCATGATCCAACTGGTCATGAAGGAGGGACTCATCATGTTGCAAAACTTCTGCTCGTTGTTCATAGTAGTCAAGCAGAACGTCAGTTCGTTGCTGCCTTGCCAGAACACCTTCTGTCAATAGTTTGAAAATATTGACTTTGGTGTCGTCGTCCACTCCGGAGGAGTCATCAAAAGGATGCCCAATTTGCAACGCTCTGTCCACAAATTGCTCCGGCTTCCTCCAAACGCCTACTTCAATTTCCCGCATTGCATCTACAGTTACTCCATTGGCCACACCCCTTTTCTCCTGGAGGAACTTGGCAGGGAATGGTATGTTGAGAGCTTCGCATTGGTCGCGTGTGAGTTTCTTATCCTTGGTGACCAAAAAGGTGCCAGCTACAGTTTTCCAAATAGTGTAGGCAAACTCTGTAATGAGGCTTGGGAACCGATCACCGCGGGGCTGCTTACCCGCAGCTGCCATTATGACTGGCACAGTTTTGGCTTGTTTGAGGCCTGGTCCAACACTGACATCTTGCACGTTGCAGTTACGGGCCATGTTGCGCACGATACTTGCAACTTTGTCACAAAGTACAGAGGGATACGCATCAGCAGGTGCACACCTCCAAGTATTAGGAACTTCTGTCACGTTCCACTTCAGGTGGTCGTGATTTCCATCGCATGTGGCCTCCAGAATGTCCAAATCGGACACGGAGGCGTACCACGAAGACCATTGATCCCTTTTGCCGCCCCGCATGCATTTCTGAAAAGAGACCTCATGCAGGAGACCTTCGTCAATGAGGGATTTGAAGTAAGTGGTGGACCACAAAAAAGATTTCTTGAGGTTCTCCACCGTGACGGCAGTGCCATGTTGAAGTGCCACCCGAACCAGCGCCGCAATGGTGGAAAAAATTTGATTGGCTTTTGTCACACGCAGCTTGTCGCATCCGCTTAGCCCCGGCAGGCCATGTGGGTATGCAGAGCTGCGCAGCGGTTTAGGTGCACGAGCGCCATGCTGGCGCGCCTTCTTGGGCAACTTCTTCTCCTTGGCATTTTTCACCGTGCTGTCCGGTGGCGCGCAGTGAAGGTACAGCACAGCCCCAGTCTTCAGAAGGTCATACACAAACTGGTATCCTTCTTCATTAGAGAGGTCAACGCTGATACATGCATGAAACTGGTGTCTCCTTTTGACATGGTCGACTGCCACGGCTTTGAAGCCTAAGGCTGCCAAAGAATATGACAATCGAGCTGATCCTGCACATAATTCTATGGTGTAAACTGAAGAGATGGGGCTTCCCGCAACGCATTCGGGATGCTTCCTCTTCTTTGTGGACCCGAAATCGGGTCAAGCTCCAGTCTTGCCATGCTCCCGCTGGGAATGGGGTTGTTGACATCCCCACTTGGTGCACAAATGCCACCCCTTTGCGCAGCGCTGTCCTGCGGCAGCCTTACTGCACCCATTGCAATTGTAACTGAAGCACAGCGGCTCGTTTGCCGCGGTGACTGCTGTTTGCCCCAGCAGCTCCTGTGGCATTTTGATAGAACTGGAGCTCCGTGCGCCTTGCCCCTTGCCTTTGCCCTTTCCTTTTCTCATGTTTTTCAACTGTCCTTCGAGGTTCTGAATCTGCCTCCGAAGTTTTTCTTCCCCAGAGGACTGATTTTGCTTCTTCTTCTTCTCATTGTCCAAGTTCTCTTCTGCCTCAGCTTTCCTTTTCACGGAAGAGCTTCCCTGAAGAGGCTGCAAGTGCAGTCGAATTTCAGGCGCCGACATAGCTTTGGCGAGTGCGTCTTCCAACGGCACTGAGGTGCCAATAGGTCGAATGCCGTTCCTCGTCTCCTTCATCAGAAATTTGAAAAGCTCCATGTCGGCATGGTGCACCTGTTCGATCGAAACTTTGTTGTACCCAGCAGGGGGGCTTGCTGTGTATGCTTCAAGGAGCACTTGTGACCATCGCTCAAACTTGTCAAAGTCTACTAACCTAGCCTGGTCAAAAGCTAGGCTCCTCCGCTGAAGCGCGTATTTGAGCTTGAGGTCGGAGGAGATGTCGGCTTTGACTTCTTCTTGAACTCGGACTTCGCGAACTATGCCCCCACTGTCGGGCTTCCATGTGGGGTCAGATTTCAATCCCATGAGCTCTTGATCTCTCTTTGTGCATTGATCCCACCTCACATATCTCAATTGGTTGTCCTCACTCATCTGGAAAACCAAATCAATGAGTAGGTGAGACGGCTCCATTTCACCTGTCAGTTCTAATCCCCTCAGGTGGCTGACCTGCGAATCGTGCCTTGCTGCACGCTCTGCCTGAGCCAGCCTTCGAGGTGTATCATCCTCCCGCCTTTCAGATCTCATTTTGAGGTCGGAGGCTGCTAATGTGTAGGATTCAAACACAAGCCGACGTATGAGAGGCAACTGAGTCAAAGGCGGAGGACTGACTTCTGTGATCTGTTCGGCAAGGGTGATTAAAGGAGACTCGTCCACTTGACCAGGACGGTAGCTACTTGCGAATGCAAGTTTGCCAAAGGTGTTCCATCCCAGCACATCCAGCCTCGCGAGAGTGGCTTCATCTAGGCCAATCTCCAGGGCTCGATTTTTGAAGACTGCCACAGAGTCTAACATCTTAGTCTTCAACTTCGCGCTCGATCCACAACTCAGGCAACGGTCAAGCGGACACTTCCCTCAACTGGCTCAACATACGCGAGTGCAATTTCAGATTAGCGAACTTTATCTTTTCATCCAGAACACGAGAAACGGAGTATCATAAAGAACAGTCAGTTGCCAGCAGAAAAAAAAATAACAAAACGCAAAACAAAAACAGGACATCCATGTCTGCAGTGATACATCATCACAGCACATGACATGTTAAGCTGGGCTTGCCTTCTCCATCCTGTTGAGCTCTGCTCTGGACTTCCCAGAGATCGTTGCGGCCTCACACAACTTCTGTGTGGAACATAGACAAAACATTTTGCAAGCAGCATTCGGCACATGCATCCGCAAACCAAAGTGCCAACATTTGAATGCCAGAACTTGCAAAAGCCGCATACCGTATTTTTCATCTCACAGCAAGTCACCTGCCCCAACAGACACGACACTTCGGCCATGCATGCTCGGGGTCTTTTCTAAAGATGGAGAAGGAACTACTTATCATCCTGCCACAGCTCGTCTTGTGCATGTCTTCGACATGCGCATAGTGCAACATCTTAGTCCTTACATGCCTGAAAGTTCTGGTAATGTCTGCATTCACGTTGACATTTGCATAGCGATCGGCCGCCAGCTCGCGGTCCACTACTGCCATGCCACTCTCTGCAGAGGTGCTGCCAGAATCACTTGAAGAGTCACTGTCGTCTTCATCATCCGAACTTTCAGGAACAGGATAGGTGTCTGCTTCATGACAAGGCTTGTCTAGATCCTGTTCGATACCCGCGGCTAAAGTTTCCAAGTTAGCACAGAAACTCTCATGGTCCAAAGCCTCAGGACCTCTGCCCTGCGCTACGCCAGCTATGGATCTGGCCGCTGTTTCAACTGTAATGCCTAGGCTTTTCTCAAATTGTTGGCGAACACTGATCGCTGAGGCAGCAGAAACAAATTGTTCATCTCTGGCTGCGAAAGGGACAAACAGTCCCCTCTTTACGCTTCCCAACATGGTGGCCATGGCTCTGATCGGGCTTGCCAGCGCATCCCGCGAATAATTGAGCGCGGATGCATGCCCCTTCACCACATGATAGCCCAACAATTCGTTTTGTTCCAAGGTAAGTCCAAAAATGTTTGTATATGTCAGCAATGTGCATTTCAAACTGTGCGACGTGTAATGTTGAAAAGCCTCAGTTGGCAGCAGCTTCGCAAGGCACTCCCCTAGACGCTCTGTCATCTCAGCAGATCCAATGCGTTCCTGCTCCGAAGCTAGCACGGTGGATTGAGAGGGAAAAAGAACGAAATCATTATCAGTAGTCACAGGAGGTTCGTCAGGAATTGCGTCCAGACCCAAGGCATCACGCGCGTTCACAAACTGAGAAAACCAATCAACGCCCATGATTCCTTTGACAGGAATTATGACTGGCAAGAAACGCGTCTGCTTTTCCAAAGTGCGAGCAGTCTTGATACGGCACAAACAACCTTCAAAATAATTGCCGATAACTCTTCCATGGCTCACACGGTTGCAATCGCTTGCACGCAAGCGACCGTAGAGTGCAAAAAGACATAGGCATGCGCACCCTTTCACATAGGGGTCTTCCACAAACAAAGCACAAAGCTCTAAAACAGCAATTGCGATCACATCTAAAGGGGGAGCTTGACGCAGTACGCGCTTGCGAAGGAAACACAGGTGAGCTGCTCCTTGAACTCGCTGTGATGCAGCAGCTTCCCCGGCTCCTCGCCATCCAAATAGGCTCTCCACAAATGCAAGCGTGGAGAGAAATGTTTGAGCTCGTGTGGGAGGCTTCTGTGAGCTCCTCAGTGAATCTATGTATTGATAAACTAAGCTTTCATCAACAGGCACAGCGGGTGCGTCAGAAGTCTTCTTGCAGTAACTGATGTACATCGCGAACGACCCAGCTCTCAACTTCAGAGTAGAGGTGGGTTTCTTTGCCACCCAATCAGTTATCAATTGCAAGCTTTTATCATGGCTCTCATCTTTTGTCGATTCTGATAGAAGCAAACGCCTAATCGTCGATTCTTCAGGATACATCAAAACAAGATCCATCCATTTTGCGATAACTACCTGGCGACTGGCATCATGTCCAAAATTCTTCTGATCGTAGAAACGTTTTCTGACTACTTGTACCTTGTCTTGCACCGATGATGTAAAACTCAACACAGGCACTTGTGTAGGAGGCAAATCGCGAGGAATCAGCAAGGGTGAAAGCCATGGCATAGCGGTCGGACCTTCGAGTCCCAAAACATCTTTGAGAAACCCTTCATCCCAAGGTAACATAGGTGAACACGCAAAAGTGTTACCTGAATTCAAAGCAACCTCTAGTGATCGATCAACAACATTGGAAAGAGAGGGTCCACTAGAGGAAGAAGGCACATTGCCCAGGTTCACATCATCAATTCCCCTCTTCTTTCTCATGCCCAACCACATCGGTGGGCCCCCCCACCCTTCCCTTGGAAAGAGAAATGCGGCGTGATCACATTGATGCACTCTGCACTTGCAACAAGGTCATCACTTCATGCTTGCGTTTCTGATCACAACTGCAACTACAACTACAAGTACCACTACACTGCACTACTACTACAACTACAAGTACAATTTACTACGCTACATTACACAAGACTAGTTACAATTACTTACACAATTTACTACGCTACGCTAATTGCATCTACTTACACTACACCACACTATTACACTACAACTACTACAACAGGGACTACTACTACTACTACTACTACTACTACTACTACTACTACTACTACTACTACGACTACGACGACGACGACGACGACGACGACGACTACGACCACCACCACCACCACCACCACTACTACTAACACCACCACCACCACAGCTACAATTGCAGCTACACTACATTACACTACAATACACTAATTAAACTGCAGTACATTACAGCTACAAATACAAATACAACTACACTACATTACACAACACCGCATTACACTAATTACATTACATTACACTACAACTGCAACTGCAACTACATTGCACTACACGAAGCCACACTACAACTACAACTGCACTACTTTACACTACAATACACTAGACTACACTACACTATACCACGCTACAGTACGCAACACTAAAGTACGCTACAATACACTACGCTAATTACACCACACCACAACTACAACTGCAACTGCAACCACACAGAACTAATTACACTAAATAGACTGCACTACAACTCTTATAACTACAACTTACAACTACAACTCCACTACACTACAATTACAACTACACCTGCACTACACCACACTACATCCGGCAGTTGTGGTGAGGTGACCACTGCAACCATTGCAACCGCTCCAGAAAACACAGCTCCAACCACCTTTCGGTCCATCAGTGGATTCGCTCTGCCATCCGTGAGTCACAACAATCAACTTTCCTATAGGTTTCCTATTTTTGAAACTTCCGCCACCGCCTTGTGCGGTACTACTGGTACGTGTATATATGTATACATATATGTTCATATTACACATGTTTCTTGCGCATACATACACTGGATGAATAGTTATGTGTCTAAATATATATATATACACACTCAAACCACATCCAGGATTCTTGGAAGCCTGCCAAGAGCCAGCAAATCTCCACAGCATACCAAACGCAGCCCTGTGAAGAGTTTCGGATCCACGGCTAAGCTTCCAACTGCGGTCACAGGTTTCCCATTCCGTCCACGCCTGCCAAACGAGACCAGCTCTTGGAGCATATGAACTGCTTCCTGGACCCAACTGACTAGGAATTATTCGGATTGAAATACAAAGATATATGCAAAGATATGCACATATATGCAAAGGTGACACTAGTGCAGATTCACTACCAGCTCCATGATTTGTATGGTTTGTATGAGTATGAAAAACATTGGTTTTACGCAGTGAATGAGCTTCTCCGACTGAGCTTCCATGGCGCCAGTCATAGATAGTCACAGAATGTCACATAGTCGGAGGTACCATCGTAGGTACCACTACCAGTCTCAGGCTCATGCTGAAACAACACAGTCAGTTTTGACTGGCGGTGTGCTTTGAATCTCCTCCAAAGGGCCAGTGCCTTGCAAAAATTGGAAGGCGACGATATGAAGATAACAAGGCTCACCGGTGATCAGTGATACACCTATCTTACAACGGGCGCCGTGCACAAAATATGTATAATATTCTGTATGTCCTCATGCCAGATGCATCCAGGAAGTCATCCAGCAATCTGCAAAATGAACTGAGTGCATCAAATCATGAAGGCTGAGTGAATTGCAGGGAATACCGCCGTGCAAAGACATCTGCACAATCTTTCTCATCCGCTTCATCTGGTTGTGGCCGTCCTTATGGTTGACGGGCCAAGAACTCAAAGAAGAATTGAAAACGAGCAAAAGATTGGTTTCTATTGATTTAAGTACCGGCAATGCACAGATGCAGCGTGCACTTGACCTTTAATCTTGGCGCGCGGAGTTGCTCAGGGACCAGCAGGATCTGACCACGGGCCCCATGGGCCGAACCTGGGGTGGTGAATTTGGGGAGTCCGACATTCTGAGTATCGTAAGAAAGTGAATGGAAAGAGACGGATTCTGGGGCCGGAGCTCGCAATTTACTTTCTCATACCCGGGACAAATCTGGCACAAGGTATGGTTTCAGCTCCACAGTGCGGGGGGAGGAGAACGCAATTGACTATATAAATCAAATCAAACAAGTTTTCATTGCAAAAGGGAGCGCGTGGTTCCAAAGCAATTTTGGGTGAACTTATGAAATGCCTCTGGCCCCTCCAGACAGCTGTCGATTTCGTTCAAACCTGCCAGGATTCAGAAGAATGACACTGGATTGCATAAAGAAGAGCAAAGCACCAAATTTATCGTATCTGTCAACGTGATAACCTTCCAGCGCTACCTGCCCCGTATCTGTGGTGCTCCAGAGCATGGTCAGACACGTGATATGGCAATGACGGGGTACATACTCGCAGGAGGAAGACAAGAAGGCACATGAAGCAGGCCGTGCAAACAACTCCACTATGTGTTTACTCTGGCCGTGCTGACGATGTCGATCTTCGATGCACAAGAAAAATGTGACTTGGTAGTGGTCCGCCCGCGCCGAAGGTGCCGAGGCGTGGTAGTTTAGCAGCAAGCGATATGGACAACAATTTGCCAGACTGGTACAGCTTCGGCTGGGGCTGCATTTTCGACCCAGCTGGCCGCCAAAAAGCAAATGAACCGTTTCGATCCAACATGGCCGCAACATGGGCTGCACCTGGGGTCAACTTCGGCCGGGCTCACTTGGCTCCAATTTCGGCCCAATTTGGCTCCAACATGGTGCAACTTTGCCCGCAACTAGGACCCTTCAAAATGGGGCACATGGTCAGCCCAATAGGAAATCGTCAAGACGCGTGCTTTCACTGGTATTTCCATCCCCCTTGAAATTCGCCCCGAGAGGATGGGCCCACCAAAGTGTAGGGTGCCCAGCCTACCCCCCTACAAAATGGTATGGGGACACCTACAAAATGGTAGCACCCATGGGGGTTGCTGCCTACAAAATGGTGGCACCAGGGTACCCCACCTGCCCACCAACATCAAGTATTTTGATGTATTTTGGGTTAACATAGTGTCCAAAAAATTGTGAAAAATGGGAGAACCATTTTGTAAGACACAAAGCAACCCTGTGGTCGCACCCTGGTCTTTTTTCGGCGACCAATTTGTAGACAATCTACTCTGAATGAAATTTCTTCTTAAAATCTCTCAAGCAATCCTTGCATATCTCACATTTTTGCATCTTGTGCATCTGGCAATCGGGTTTCATATATTTACATTTGTGGATGTATTTATCAACTCCCCTTACCAATCAACAAAATGGTATTCCACATCTTCTACAAAATGGAGGTGCCTGGCACTGGCATATGATCTTGTTCTCACATAAAATGATGTTGGGTGTGTATAAACAGGTCTCTTTCTACAAAATGGAGTGCCCCGACGGCAAAAAAAACATAAAATCTGATTTATAGGGGGCCCAAGGCCTACCATTTTAAATGGGAAATGTCAACGGGGATGTATTTCCCACGTTTTTTGGCATCGATGATGCTTCGGGTTGAGCAATGTTCTCCATCTTGTGTCTCCATCGGGCCCCAACTTGGTGTCGCCAAAGGGTCCCAATTTGCGCCACTGGAGGTGACTTGGGCTTCCATCTACATCACATGCTTTCAATTTGGGCCTGGGGTCCAAGAAGTCCTTTGGTGGGGGCCCGGGCCCAAGCTGGGCCCAACCCGGGCCAATTCTGAGGAACCAATGCGACACGCCGAAAACTTGCATTTTTACCCCAATTTCCAACGTTTTTTGGCTTTAATGAGGGTTGTTGCCCACATTTGGGCTTGTCTTGGGCCCAAATTCCGCGAGAAGCCCCCCAACTTGCGTCCGAACGTGCCCAGGATGCGCCATGTTGGGCTTAACCTGAGTTCGGCGCCAGTCACGCCCAAGTTGGGCCCAAGTTGGTTCCTGTTCGGCCCAACTTAAGGCCCCAGGCGCCTTTTGGCCCATTTCCTGTCTATCCAATTCTCTGGGTGCAGGCGATTCTCGTCGCGAAGCGACTCGAATATTGAAGGCGTATGAATTGATTTGATGCGAGAACTTTCTTTGCGCAGCAGGTCAGCCTGCCAGCGTCAAGGCCAAAACAATCCGTTCATGCGTGAGTAGCGTCGGGCAGCAGGGCGCCGGGGGCGCAAACATGTTCATGTAACAATTTGCATATGACGGTTTTGACGTCTACGCTTGTTCTTCAAATCGTTTGATGTTATGTCCTGATTTGCATGGGGGAGATAGCAGGGCGTAAAGACGTTCCTAGTTTCCTAGCAAGTTGCACGGGCCCGTGATGTTGGGGCCGCATGTACAAGGTTGCTATCCCAGATGTATCATCTTCTTGCTGTCCGTCGTTCGATCTTACCTTTGGGCGCGATCCCAAAAATCTTTTTGGTTTTGTCCAAAACAATGCCCCGGCTTTCCCAAGAACCCTTTGGCTCCGAACTGAGAACCTTCGTGCAAGGATAAAAGAGATTCACACTCGTATGCCAATATTCTCCATAGCAACACTCTATATCATATACAAATTTCTTTATCATTATCTATTTATCTATATATAATAATATATAATGATATATAATATATGGCCAGCGCAGGCAGGAGAGTAATAGATATTAAGAGACACTTGATGATAATTGCCAAATTGTCATAACTTGTGTGCCAGGCCGGCCCCTAAGGTGCCTCCTTTGCATTGTACTCCGCCTCCTGCTGCTAGCCGTACGATGGAACGTGACCGCTCCTGCCAGCGTAGATTCATTGATTGCTGAAGACCTTGAAGTTCAAGAGCCCCTTGGCAGGTGATGGAACTTGACGGGACTTGACAATTGTACAATTGTACAACTCACTCAATTGATAACAACAAAATTCAGTGAGTTGTAAGTTGTGGGTGGTAAGTGCGCCTTCCAGCCTCCTGCTCCTCCACAAGTACGACTGCAGGGCCCCCTCAGTGCATGGATCGCGTGTATTGATTTTGTACGTTATAGCAGCCAACATTGACACACCTCGTTGCAAAACAAACTTGCACAATAACCTTGACTTTACCTTGAGGCTCGTGCCACTGACCCCATGAAGACAATACACAGTCCACTTTCAGGTGGCTGTACTCACCTGTTCACGCTTTGCAAACCAACAAGCCTGATCAGGCTTGGAACAACTATCCAACAACATCAAACAGCTCGCTTGGCTTCGGACAAGCAATAGTTTCTTCCAATGCCCCAACCTGCGATCCATGCAGAAACAGAACGTGCAATCCCTTCTCACCCTAACACAACCTTGTGGAGGCCACTGAAAAGGAAGTCTTGCTGTGTTATTTGGGGGCAGACTCACAACTTTGACAAGTGAACTTACCCTCAGGGGAATGATGTGACATGATCCAATGTTTCGAGCTAGTCGAATTCCCAGTGAATGCAGTGCATGCAGCATACCTATTGCAAAAGACTGTACTGCACTGCAGTGTTACTTAGTCAAGAAGAGTTCGATCTGATGTGGATGTGGTGCGTCGTGTGACATGTCACAGCCGATGTCAAACTTGCAACTTTCACTTCCAAGTTCACGTTGCTCGGATTTGGGCACATCACTTCACATGGGTAGGGTGCAGGTGGGTTGATGCATGAATGGGTGCAGATTTTTCTTGGATTTTTTTTTTGGGGAGGGGGATGTTTTTTGTTTTTCTTTTCAGGGGCACTTTTCCTTGCTATTTGCTACATTTTGGAGCAAAAACCTCTACTTTGCTGAATTTTGGAGCTAAAATGTGCCATTTGCATTGTTCATCAATTTTTCCATGGTTTTAGCCGGTTTTTCCATGGTGTTCTTTCATCGATTTTTCCATTGTTTTCATTGAGTTTTCCATGGTTTCAATTCATTTTTCCCTGGTTTCGATCGATTATTCCATGCATAACATGCACCTGGTGAACATGTAGAATATAGGTTGAAACACAACCGTGTTGGATCTAAATAGTGGCATTGGATGCTATCATAGTGTTGGTTGGTTTAGGGTTTAGGGCTCATTTAAGGTTGGTTTAGGGCTGGTTTAGGATCATTTAGGATTGGTTAGGGTTGGTTTAGGGTTTATTTAGGTTTGGTTTAGGGTTTATTTGATGTTTGTTAGGCCTGCTAGGGTTTATTTAGGGTTGGTTTAATGTTTATTTAGGCTTGGTTTAGGGTTAGTTTAGGGTTTATTCAGAGTTGGCTTAAGGTTATTTAGGCTAGGGTTGGTTTAGGATTTATTTAGGGAGGGTTATGTTGGGTTGGTTTACGGTTGGTTTAGGGTAAATTAGGGTTATTTAGGGCTATCTATTGTTATTTAGGGTTGGTTTATGGTCGATTTAAAGTCTGTTGAGGGTTGGGCCAAGGTACGTGTAGGGATACAAGGTGTGTATTTAAAGAAAGATAGATAGATAGAAAGATAGAAAGATTAGATAGATTAGATAGATTAGATAGATTAGATAGATTAGATAGATTAGATAGATTAGATAGATTAGATAGATTAGATAGATTAGATAGATTAGATAGATTAGAAGATTAGATAGATTAGATAGATTAGATTTTTTTTTTAAGATATATTAGATAGATTGGATAGATTGAATAGATAAGATAGATAGGTGGATGGATGGATGGAATGATAGATACCTAGATAGATAGATAGATAGATAGACAGACAGACAGACAGATAAGATAGGATAAGATAAGATAAGGTAAGGTAAGGTAAGATAAAGTGGGATAAGATAAGATAAAGTGGGGAAAGATAAGATTAGATTAGATTAGATTAGTTTAGATGAGATTAGATATAGGTTGGATGAGATTAAATTAGATTAGATTAGGTTAGATTAGATTTAAGTTAGATTAGGTTAAATAGATAGATTAAATAGATAGATTCAATAAATAGATTGACTAGATTGATTAAATAGGTAGATTAAAAAGGTAGATAGATTAAACAAACAGATTAAATAGGCAGATTAAATAGACAGATTAAATAGGCAGATTAAATAGACAGATTCCATAGGTAGACTCAAGAGATAGGTTAAATAGATAGATCCAATAGACAGATTAAATAGAGAGATTCAATAGACAGATTAAATAGATAGGTTAGATAGATTAGATTAGACAGATTAGATTAGATAGATTAGATAGATTAGATAGATTTGATCGATTTGATAGATTAGATAGATTAGATGGGTTGGATAGGTGAGATAGATTAGATCGATTAGATCGATTAGATCGATTAGATAGATAAGATAAAACAAGATAAAACAAGATAAAATAAGATAAGATTAGAGTAGATTAGGTTAGATTAGATAGATAATTAGATAGATAGGTAAAGCATGGTAAAGCCACAAAAGCCACAAAAGCCACACACCCACAGAAGCCACAGAAGCCACAGAAGCCACAAAGCCAGGCTGGAAAACGGAAAAAAAAAACGAAAAAAATAGCCCTCCTGCATTAATCAAGGAAGAGCTTCGCGGAAAAGAAAGTTCAAACCTCTTCAAGAAGAAACAACATGTCAACATGATGACTTTGACACGTGTATGTATGAAACAATCGACACAATAGACTCCTGCTCTAACTCAGATAATGTGTCTCCTTGACAATTGTGTTCAAAATGTTCTGAATCAAGATGTTGAAAGTTGGCCATGCGTATCAGTGCGTATCTCAAAGATAGAAATCGGTCCCTCCAAGTGCACGAAACAGTAGCAAAACGCAAACGATGACCAAAAAAAATCAAAAACAAGTGGCTTATCTTGAAGACCCACAGGAACTTCCATCAAATTAAATTTCACAAAGAAATAGAGAAGGCCGGCAAAAAAAACTAGAAAATGATAATACAAAGCAAGCCCGGTATCGT
Source organism: Cladocopium goreaui (assembly GCA_947184155.2). NCBI lineage: Eukaryota > Dinophyceae > Suessiales > Symbiodiniaceae > Cladocopium > Cladocopium goreaui. The sequence continues at coordinate 135,773 of CAMXCT020000500.1, read as the reverse complement.
TCCTCTACCCGGATGTCAAGCAATTTTTGTGAAAACATGCAAACTAGAAACAACTACGCTAGACAAAACACTGTGACAAATGTGATGCAAATTGCGGTGAAAGATTGAAAGTAGCTGGCGGAGTCACTTCGAATGAAACTGTACAGAATTACTTGTACTGATGTGTGCACGTACTATGCCCTGCACATAAATTGTGAAGCATGTCAAGTGGCAGGTAACAATTGCAGAAAACAACCAAACATGTGAATACGCACACTGAAGCACTAGCACCCCACATGGCTACAAAATGCAACAAACCACAAAAAAACTAAAGCCCTGGCAGCTGCAGACCTCGAAATTTGTGCGATGTGGTTCTTGAACCATCTTGAACTCTTATTTTGTACAAATACATGTTGCATACTTCCCTCAAATACATGGCGCCTCTACAAGAAGGGTATCGTGTTCCTTCTCGAAGCACGAACACGCCTAACCTCTATATAACATTTTGTTCGTGACCTGTACACCGACAAATAATGACATTTATTAAGTTCGACTTCTGTCCTATATGTGACACACTAACCTATTGGCTGTAATAAGCTACCCTATTCACAAGGTAAAAAATATTTGGTAGGAAGTATGTGATCTCCCTTTTTGTGGTGGAATTTCAACAGGGGTCAAGATTTAAAAAACATCATGATGCAATATGATTGAATGCAATTTATTGTGATACCAATCATGTGAAAAAGCAGAATCAGCTTCATATTGTTGGAAGTAACAGTAGCACAAGCTTCCAAGCAAGGCACCATGGAAAGCTACATAAATAAAAATTATGTTACACATTCTACCTACCACCATGAGTGATGTGCAAAGTATTATGCTCACCAGCAGCATCAAGTCAAATGACATCGAATCCTTTGAGTGATCTAAAGCATCGAAAGCTTGCATTGGCACAGTGAAGACCGACTTCGCCGATATGCATGTCTACATCTGCGACCTGATAGAGCCTGCCATGTCAAATCTATCGGGACGTGTCATATCACTTTCAGGACAAACATACAGCCGCTGCCCTTACCGTTTTACACCTGCATGAACCTCGCGAAGTGG
>CAMXCT020000500.1:89690-127190 GCA_947184155.2 Cladocopium goreaui | reverse complement strand
TCATATTCAAATATCAATTTGTAAGATATGTTGTGTTGTTTGTGTTGTGTTTTCTATGTCTGTTGGTCAGCTCTGCATGTATTGCTTTGCACCTTCGGTTACTTCATTTCTTTCACCTCTCACAGGCACCTGCTGCAGCCACCCCATTCACTCCAAGCACCCCACCTTGGCGAATACAAATGTCAAATGAAGCGCATGTATCGTATGTACATCTACAGCAAATGAACGAAAGTATTCAGCAAGCATGCGCATATACAACAGTTCAAAGCGCTGCCGCTACCTGTTTCAAATAATTTCTGCCTTTTGAACGAAAGAAATCATTCAGACATTCCAAACAAAGGAAATCGTTCAAACAGCCTAAACACGTCAAATAAAGCAAGGCAGTTCAAGCAGTTCAAAGGTTCCACGCAAACGGTGAGGTCGCACAGGTTGAACATTCTAACAAAAGAGTGAAAACATGTTTTGTAAATAAAAGGACCGGATAACCCCACAAATCAACTTCTTCCAATAATGCGCCAGAAATGTTGTAGCGGGGATGGGAAAGGAAGGAAAGACAAAGGAGGAGGTGGAGGAAAGATGGTGTGTGACAAAGTTGCGTGTGAAAGATGATGTGTGTGAAAGATGGTGTGCGAAAGATGGTGTGTGACAAAGCTGTGTGTGAAAGATGGTGTGTGAAAGATGGTGTGTGACAAAGTTGTGTGTGAAAGATTGTGTGTGTGTGACAAAGTGGTGTGTGAAAGATGGTGTGTCAAAGATGGTGGGTGACAAAGTTGTGTGTGTGAAAGATGGTGTGTCAAAGAGGGTGTGTGAAAGATGGTGTGAGAAGTGGAGCTGTGATGGGTTGTGATGTGATAAGTGAGGTGTGAGAAGTGAGGTGTGAGAAGTGGAGCTGTGATGAGTGAGTGTGTGAGAAGTGAGGTGTGAGAAGTGGAGCTGTGATGAGTTGTGATGTGATAAGTGAGGTGTGAGAAGTGAGGTGTGAGAAGTGGAGCTGTGATGAGTGAGTGTGTGAGAAGTGAGGTGTGAGAAGTGGAGCTGTGATGAGTTGTGATGTGATAAGTGAGGTGTGAGAAGTGGTGTGAGCTGTGAGAAATGGTGTGAGAAGTGGAGCTGTGATGAGTTGGAAGTGATAAGTTGTGATGAGTTGTGATGAGAAGTTGTGATGTGATAAGTGAGGTGTGAGAAGTGAAGCTGTGATGGCTTGTGATGATGAGTGGAGCTGTGATGAGTGGTGATGAGTTGTGATGAGAAGTGGACCTGTGAGAAGTGATGAGAAGTGGAAGTGTGAGAAGTGGAGCTGTGATGAGTTGTGATGAGCAGTGGAGCTGTGATGAGTGAGGTTTGAAGAGTGGAGCTGTGATGAGTTGGGATGTGATAAGGTGGGATGAGACAGTGATAAGTGGGGAGTGAGATGTGGTGTAGTGATGAGTGGTGAATGATGAGTGACATGTGATAAGTGGTGAGTGAGCTGTGAGAATGGTAAGTGAGAAGTGATGAGTGAGATGTGACAAGTGGTGCGTGATGAGGGGTGAATGATAAGTGGCGCCTGCCACGTGAAAGCACCCGCGGCCCCAGCGGCGGCCACGCGCGCCGCAGCTCGTCCAGGAGGCTCTGTGTACTGCGCCTGCCACGCTAAAGGCAGCCGCGGCCCCGGCGGCGCCCACGCGCGCCGCAGTTTTGCAGGAGGCTCTGTGTACTGCGCCTGCCACGCGAAAGGCAGCCAGGAAGCTCTGTGTATACTGCGCCTGCCACACGAAGCCAGCCGCGGCCCAGCGACGCCCACGCATGCTGCAGCTCCTCCAGGACGCTCTGTGTACTGCGCCTGCCACGCGGAAGCAGCCAGGAAGCTCTCTGTACTGCGCCTGCCACGCACGCGGAAGCAGCCAGGAAGCTCTCTGTACTGCGCCTGCCACGCGAAGCCAGCCACGGGCCAGCGGCGCCCAAGCGCGCCGCAGCTCCTCCAGGAGGCTCTGTGTACTGCGCCTGCCAGGCCAAAGGCAGCCAGGAAGCTCTGTGTACTGCGCCTGCCACACGAAGCCAGCCGCGGCCCAGCGGCGCCCACGCATGCTGCAGCTCCTCCAGGACGCTCTGTGTACTGCGCCTGCCACGCGGAAGCAGCCAGGAAGCTCTTTGTACTGCGCCTGCCACGCGAAGCCAGCCGTGGCCCAGCGGCGCCCACGCATGCTGCAGCTCCTCCAGGAGGCTCTGTGGACTGCGCCTGTGCCAGGCCAAAGGCAGCCAGGAAGCTCTGTGTACTGCGCCTGCCACACGAAGCCAGCCGCGGCCCAGCGGCGCCCACGCGCGCCGCAGCTCCTCCAGGAGGCTCTGTGTACTCCGCCTGCCACGCGAAAGGCAGCCAGGAAGCTCTCTGTACTGCGCCTGCCACACGAAGCCAGCCGCGGCCCAGCGGCGCCCAAGCGCGCTGCAGCTCCTCCAGCAGGCTCTGTGTACTGCGCCGGCCATGCGAAAGGCAGCCACGAAGCTCTCTGTACTGCGCCTGCCACGCGAAAGGCAGCCAGGAAGATCTCTGTACTGCACCTGCCACGCCAAAGCCAGCCACGGGCCAGCGGCGCCCAAGCGCGCCGCAGCTCCTCCAGGAGGCTCTGTGTACTGCGCCTGCCAGGCCAAAGGCAGCCAGGAAGCTCTGTGTACTGCGCCTGCCACACGAAGCCAGCCGCGGCCCAGCGGCGCCCACGCATGCTGCAGCTCCTCCAGGACGCTCTGTGTACTGCGCCTGCCACGCGGAAGCAGCCAGGAAGCTCTCTGTACTGCGCCTGCCACGCGAAGCCAGCCGCGGCCCAGCGGCGCCCACGCATGCTGCAGCTCCTCCAGGAAGCTCTGTGTACTGCGCCGGCCATGCGAAAGGCAGCCTCTGTACTGCGCCTGCCACGCGTGCCACGCGAAGCTAGCCGCGGCCCAGCGGCGCCCACGCGCGCCTCAGCTCCTCCAGGAGGCTCTGTGTACTGCGCCTGCCACGGGAAAGGCAGCCAGGAAGCTCTCTGTACTGCACCTGCCACGCGTGCGTGCCTGCCTGCCTGCGTGCGTGCGTGCGTGAGTGAGTGAGTCAGTGAGTCAGTGAGGCATTGAGGCAGTGAGGCAGTGAGGCAGTGAGGCAGTGAGGCAGTGAGTGAGGCAGTGAGTGAGAGTGAGTGAGAGTGAGTGAGAGTGAGTGAGAATGAGTGAGAATGAGTGAGAATGAGTGAGTGAGTGAGTGATTGCCGTGCGTGCCGTGCGTGCGTGCGTGAGTGAGTGAGTGAGTGAGTGAGTGAGTGAGAGAGAGTGAGAGTGAGAGTGAGTGAGTGAGTGAGTGAGTGAGTGAGTGAGTCAGTGAGTGAGTGAGTGAGTGAGTGAGTGAGTGAGTGAGTGAGTGAGTGAGTGAGTGATCGAGTGAGTGTGAGTGGGATGAGATGTGACTGAAGGAGATAGGGAATGAGTGATGAGTGAGGAGGAGGCGGCGGAGGAGGCGAAGGAGCGGAGCCCCGGCGGGATCCAAGCGAAAAACAAGAACCCCACATGTGGGGAAAAACAGGCAAAGAGTCAACAAGCTACCTCCTTACTCTTTAAACCCTCTGTGTTTGCGAAGCGCTTTTTGTGCACGCAGAGAAGAACTGCAAAAAAGCGACGTCGGCAAGCATAACAATGGTCAGCAGTCTCTTGTATCCCAAACTTTGAGATCCGCACTGGCAGTCTGTGCAGACCCTTTCGTGGCATGGCTCTTCGTTGCAGGGCTCCACAACTGTGAGGTCTGATTCACCTAAGGGCCACGACGTATAATGGAGCCACGGAGCGACCAAACGTGTATGTGATCTCGATCTTTTCAACCTTTGGTTACAGAGGAATTTCCTCCTCTTCCCCCTTCAATAGATTTCCGTATCCTGCTCATTATCTACCACGCTACCTTGGTCAAATCGCTTCTCACTCACACACCAATTGCAGGCCATCTGAACTCAATGACCAACTCCCTGCTGGAATCGGTATCTGTTTTCGATGTCTCTAAGGGACGCAAATCGCTGACACACACACACACACTTGCTCAGAACAATCTTTGCGAATTCTGATGTAGAATGCATCCTACGTGCACGAACACCCCAATTATACCTGACAGGAATGGGTCCGTGACAAGACCCGAGACAGAATCAAGAAGTTTCCATTCCCAAAGCCACGGCTAGATGCAAGAACTAAGCCAAATCGGTACCTCCTTGACAATCCGTACAGGCATTGAAGTGACGTCAAGTGGAAAACTGAAAGTTTGGTTGGAAAACTGTTTGAAAAACGACATGCCGGTCTTGGCTTAGCCGGTTGCCATTGACGAGAAATTGCTAAGCTGAAATTGTTCTGCAGGTACGTCACCAGGCGTCCCTGGTGATATCCTAGGATCATATGAGGAGCTTCGTTGGATGGAGCCGCATATGTCCTCTCAATCCCCTTGCCTTTGCAAACTGGAAAAATTAGAAGTTTTACATCTATTCAGATGGTTCTCACACACACACACACGCCCTGCTGCCGCAGGGCTTTTTCGGAAGACGCACCGGTCAAGTGAAACAAAGCTCTGATACCGTCAACTGGTCTCGGATCAAAGAAACAAAATGCCAGAGACAAAATGAATTACAGAAAAAATTGAAGCGTGTCCGGAGTCAAAAGCCGAAGTCAAAGATGGCCAAGACCTAGTCCGAAATGTCAGAGATATCCTCGAGGTCACCTGGTTGAACATGTTGGGCCAGTTTGTTTGCCGTAATGGCAAGGTGGCTTGAGAGATGGGCCAAGTCTGCTGCCGACAAGAGCTGAATGGGATTGGCATTTGGATCCGCTGGGGGAGTTTCAATCTTCCCAAGGATCGGGGCATTGTATTCACGATCCGCAATCAGGATGTTGTGCGAGACAGTGGCCAATTGGTTGATCTGGCTTGGAACAGACATTTGGCCTGTTTCAACTGCCACTGAAGTATCATCTGCTAGGTCTGAGATTGCTGCATCCTCATCACCTAAGGCATCATTGTCAGACGGTCCATGATATTGGTGTTCTTGTGGATACCAGTCGGGGTGATCATCATAGACCTGATCAATGTTGTAAAAACGGCGCCAGTAATTTGATAGGCGGGTGGCTTCAGCCCAGCTATCTATGTAGCCGCCTCCCCAGGGTCGAACATGACCAATCATTCCATTGAAGAAAAATTCCGGTTGACGATTTCGTTCGTACCATGATTGTCGACCTCCGTGATCATCAACCTGTGCACTGGAGTTCCGGATGTGAAAATATGGGTATGGAGTACCCGGCGGTGCCGAGACATCTCGGATTGAAGTGGATATGCTTCTTGTTGATGCCAGGTCGGATTGGAGGTTGGCATGGGAGTGACTGGTGCCGATGAAGAGTAGCCAAATGGAGCTGGTGGGTAGAAGCCCTGTGCTGCTGATGTACCCGGTAGACGAAGTCCCTGGCGTGAAGAAGAATCAGCCGCCGACAAAGATGCGGCTTCAGAAGCATGGCGATGGCGATAAGGGTTCATGGGCTGTGACCAAGAATCGAATCTGAGGTTCCGTGGGGAATCTAAATCAGCAAAGGAGGAATCCCTCTTAGTCATATTTCAGGCTGGAGCCAAAAATGTACGAAGTTGAGAGGAACAAAAAATTAGACTAAGACAGTAAGGCCAACGATGCCTTAGTGATGGACGAAATGACAAATAAAATTGATGCAGCGCGCAAGTATTTTGACCTGACAGCGATCACGGTAGCATGTTCGGATTAGGCAAGGCTTTGTGACAACTGAGACGCATGGTATAAGGTTGACCTGGACTAGTGAAGTCAACTAATCTGTTGAAGAGACCTACTTCCTGAGCCTCAGTCCAGTGTGGACGATGTTCACGTAGAAGGCGAATGATGGCTTGATGAGCACGAAGTGCAAACGTATCGCCAGTGCAATCACTCCATCGAAGATCCATTGAGGTTGGTTCGAGATATGTCCCCCAAGTATTGTTCATATGCTGGCTGATGTAGTGGAGGATATTGTCGACCGACATACCTTGGATTTGACCAGGGGTCAACAGGAAGCTGTAAGTGAACAACGCCATTTGTTCACTTTGAGAAAGGTTAGGAAGGTGGTCACAAGTGGTAGCTTGCATCACGTCGCTAAAGCGTTCAGTCATCAGGTGTTGGATTTGGTCGAGATCTATGATGTTCAAGGCCCGTCGCGTCCGGCGTAGTGCCGGAGTGTAGTTCCAGGACCTCTGATGCGTTGGATCATGAGGTCAATCCGGATTTGGGTGGCCCCACGTGGGAGGGTCATGAACGATCGGGAGTCATGGAAATATAGCTAAGCGATTGAGCCATGCTGAAAAAACAAGAAGCCACAAAAACAACAAGACCTAAATGAACAAAGAAAGAGAAAACATTGAAACCGACACGGAAAGGGCAGCGCAAGGAGCACTTTTTTAAAAATCCTGGGCATTTAGTCGTCTGCTTCTGGTTCATTGCGGGCCATGTGTTCAGGCATTTGTTTGAGACGGCCCCAACGCATTCTGCACACTTCTGGGTCGCGACGAAGTCTGAAACCGATTGTCTTCCACGAAGGGCGGGAATTGTTGTCATTCTTCATGGGCAGAGTTCGCGATCTTCAGCATCCGTCCAAGGTCGAATATTGGCGGGAGGAATGTCCGATGTAATGGAAGGGATTTTGATTGTGATGGCTTTTGAACTGGGCTTGGCTGCAATTGGTGCCGGGCTTGAAGGTTGAGGTTGGTTCACTGGTGCAGTGGGATTTGTGGCTGATCTGGCCGCAGCATGAGCTGAATTGGACGGGGAGTGTTCCCTGTCATTGGCATCCTCAGATCCCTCTGAATTGAAACCTTCTGGTGGGATATCACGGATGACCGGTAAGGAAGGTGGAGGTCTCGAGGAAACAGTTGTAGTGGCCGTCTATCGTTGTTTTTTCTTTGGACGAGAATCCTCTGTAGTAACGTAGATGATTTTGTCTTAGGACGTGAAACTTCGCCATCAGGATCATGAGGTGTGGTGGGATGGAAGGCCTCAGAGGCAGGTGTACGTAGACCTGCCTGTGGTGGATAGTTGCCTGGATGATGGTCTGGTGATAGGTTGGCGTCCCGACGGATTGAAAGAGGGCGTAAATTGGGTTCTGGATTGAGTACCATATGGGAAGGCATGTCTCCGTGGGAGGCGAGAGAGGGAACGGATGAGGACGATGGAAGGGGCGCAAAGGTGTGGAGATGACGAGGATGTGGATGTGCCCTGGTGGTACAACCATACAGATATTGAGGTTGGTCATCCCAATCAACGGATGGTTCAAAGAAAGGGAGAAAACCAGCAATGTAATTCATATGCATAAGAGCCCGGGCTAAATGGTAGTGGATTTCACGGCCATGGGAGTTTTCCATGGTTCGCTGTTCCACTGGATAATGACTGGAAACGGACGTGAAATTGGGGTCCGAGTTTGAGCCAAACTAAAGCCAACATGTAAAGTAAGCACAAGAAAGGACAAAAAGGAAACTTAAAACCCAAAAAAGACCCAAGTGGCAAAATTAACAGACGGAACAAAGGTGCATTATTTTCTTGCGGCTGAAGGTTCTGATGCTGAGTCAAAATCTGAATTGAAATGGTTTGAAGTTCCTCATTGGGAAACCCTGCCAACGCGTAAAGATGAATTAGTTGATCAAGACCTTGTCGAACACGAAATTCTGGAAAAGCACCCTTGACCACAATGTGACAACGAGATCGAAAACCGCTCAGAAGAACTTTCGGTGGTGAGGCAGAGTATGGTGACAGGACTTGGGAAATGTTGGTCGGACCTGTGTAGATGAGTTCCAAAGGTTGAGTTTCCAGCATAAACCCGAGAAATTCTTGGTCTGGTTCAGTTTCAAGGATGATGGGTTTTCCATGGAAGCCTTCGTCAAGAAGGACCTCATATGGGGAAAGTTGCTGATCTGGCCGCAGCATGAGCTGAATTGGACGGGGAGTGTTCCCTGTCATTGGCATCCTCAGATCCCTCTGAATTGAAACCTTCTGGTGGGATATCACGGATGACCGGTAAGGAAGGTGGAGGTCTCGAGGAAACAGTTGTAGTGGCCGTCTATCGTTGTTTTTTCTTTGGACGAGAATCCTCTGTAGTAACGTAGATGATTTTGTCTTAGAACGTGAAACTTCGACATCAGGATCATGAGGTGTGGTGGGATGGAAGGCCTCAGAGGCAGGTGTACGTAGACCTGCCTGTGGTGGATAGTTGCCTGGATGATGGTCTGGTGATAGGTTGGCGTCCCGACGGATTGAAAGAGGGTGTAAATTGGGTTCTGGATTGAGTACCATATGGGAAGGCATGTCTCCGTGGGAGGCGAGAGAGGGAACGGATGAGGACGATGGAAGGGGCGCAAAGGTGTGGAGATGACGAGGATGTGGATGTGCCCTGGTGGTACAACCATACAGATATTGAGGTTGGTCATCCCAATCAACGGATGGTTCAAAGAAAGGGAGAAAACCAGCAATGTAATTCATATGCATAAGAGCCCGGGCTAAATGGTAGTGGATTTCACGGCCATGGGAGTTTTCCATGGTTCGCTGTTCCACTGGATAATGACTGGAAACGGACGTGAAATTGGGGTCCGAGTTTGAGCCAAACTAAAGCCAACATGTACAAGTAAGCACAAGAAAGGACAAAAAGGAAACTTAAAACCCAAAAAAGACCCAAGTGGCAAAATTAACAGACGGAACAAAGGTGCATTATTTTCTTGCGGCTGAAGGTTCTGATGCTGAGTCAAAATCTGAATTGAAATGGTTTGGAGTTCCTCATTGGGAAACCCTGCCAACGCGTAAAGATGAATTAGTTGATCAAGACCTTGTCGAACACGAAATTCTGGAAAAGCACCCTTGACCACAATGTGACAACGAGATCGAAAACCGCTCAGAAGAACTTTCGGTGGTGAGGCAGAGTATGGTGACAGGACTTGGGAAATGTTGGTCGGACCTGTGTAGATGAGTTCCAAAGGTTGAGTTTCCAGCATAAACCCGAGAAATTCTTGGTCTGGTTCAGTTTCAAGGATGATGGGTTTTCCATGGAAGCCTTCGTCAAGAAGGACCTCATATGGGGAAAGTTGCTGAAGTCGAGAGTCGAGAGTCTCCGAAAATAAGGCGATTGTCGACGTATCGGATATGTTTGATAAATAAGTGATGATTAGGAAGGATTTGTTTGAAGTTGATGGACTAGATCTGTTCACTGTTAGAAACAACCATAAGGCAAAGCGCTGGTGACAGAGGACTTCCCATGGGGCTGCCTCGACATTCACGGATGCAACGCTGGCCCAAGGCGAACGTTTGCATGTTGAGTGCCGTGGTAAGCAATCCGGGGACATCCTTGATGGTAATCTTTCGGGTGACGTTCAGGCGACGGAATGTGCGGCCCTTGATGATGTCACCCGGGTTGTTGGATTTTCCAGGATAGACTGAGAAGACTTTGGGCCGAAGGAAGTCCAGGAGCATGAACCAGGCTCCAATGAAGCGCTCTTGATCAATGCTGGTGAAGAATCCAGCTAGATCTTGAATGATCAAGATTAAAATGGCGTCGACTGGCGCAGATCGAAGGATCTCAAGAAGTGCGTAAACATCCCCAGGGGCGAAGTGGTTTGGACAAGCCACTGGGATAAGTTGAAAGATCATTCTAGCCAGGATGTTGAGCATAGGTCGGAAAGGAGAATCAACACAGGAAATGATGGGTCGACCACTTTGAAACGCCTTCTTTCGTTTGGCCAGAATGTACCCCGCTGGGAGTTGTCGTCAGGGACCGACGGCCTATGGATATGATTTGCTGTGTTGTTGTTGAAGGAGGCCGACAAGAGACGTGACAATCGTCGCTGGATCTTGAGAAACTGGTTCGAAGATGGGCGGATCTTGGAAGGTGTTGTCAATGGCCTGGTAGTAGAGACAAGGACAGTAGATTCGTAGAGATGAGGCCTGTTTGTCTTCACAATGAAAGATCGCGCCATTTGGAAGGCGGTGATGGAAAACTTTGTAATGCGACACGTGACATTCATAGAGTGTTCGGTCCACAGTTTGTGGCACAAATCGGAAATGTGCTGGTTTGGCATTGATGGGAGGTCATTACGTTTTGTCCAGCTGTGCAGACCTGTCTTGAGCTGAGTGTGGTACTCCTTTTCGGATGGGAATACCTTGTTCAGTAAGGATCCTTCAGCAATGACTGCAAGGTCGGCTGGAAGTAGCGAGTGAAGGAGGGATCCTGCTAAAACCCAGTGTGGGTCGGATGGGTTGAGAGCTGCTGTCTTGAATTTCAGCCAGTGTTTGCAGCAACATATGGCTTCTTGACCGCTCGGCCAATCGGTGAGCTTGCTTGTGGTTGCATAGTTGGTCGAGTACAGCTGCATGTTTGATGAAGACCATTTTGAAGGACGGGTTGTGGCATGGGACTTGGTATGATAGCACCTGGAGGTGCCACTTCCGAAGGAATTGCTTCAATTGGCGTTGAAGATTTGGAGTGAGAGACCAAGGTGAGCGCAAGGCTGAAGCTCGTGGTGCCGGTTTGCCTTGCCACCATTTGATTGAAGTATCGATTGCTTGAATGAGACAGTGTGCGAAATGGCTCCTGGATGTTGTTGGCGAGACGTCGGAGAGCATAGCACAAGGTAAGGCCTCTTGCATGGGATCGGAGCATCTTGGTTTGTTCAAACCTTGCTTTGGTGTTTGAACCTAAAGCGTGGATGATTGTCCAGAGCTCCAAACGGTTCTGGAAGCGGTCTGATGCCAAGATGTCCTTGACGAGTTGTGGGGTGAACTCGTGCTTGGCACGACGCCATAAGGTTGCCAGGTCGAACTGTGCATTTGTATTCAGGGCAGGTTTTTTGAGAATGCCCTTTCTAGGATGGAAAAATTGGCAAATGAATGGGTAGTTCAATCGAGGCTGCCACTCTTGAATGAGGGCAAGTTCAAGGCATCGGTAATCAGCTCGTTCCGTGTAAATGGGAATGGGAGATATATAGGTTGTCATGCTCTTGCCAGTAGCGAAGAGCCAATTCAGCTTGTACAAGTCGTTCGTTGTTGAGTTGAAGATATTTTCTGGAACGACTGTACTCCCGATCAAGGGTGTGGTGCATGGCGGACCCAACATAAAACTTGGGTTGCATGTTCATGATGTGAATGAAACGAATGTAAACACTCTGGGATTGGAGAAATGGTTTGGAGAAAAGGTTGTGGGCGTGGAGTGTTGATCCCCAGAGATGGGTGAGAATGGTACATCCTTCCAAAATTGACTTCAGCTTCTGATTGGGTCGGAGACCATGGATTACGGCGAGCACCATCATTCGGGTTTGGATGATGCAAAGCCTTGAAAAAGATGGAGGGTGAAGGGTGCCAAAATATAGATGATCAGAATCATCGAGTGGAGAATGTGCAAATGGGATTGAAGCACCTTGTGCTTAGCTTGCGTCGAAGCTAGGGAGCTAGTCAATTGGTGAGGCTGATGGCAGCTGTCAGGGCGCGAAGGAGATTGAGTAATCATAATTTTTGCCGAGCAAGCTGACTGGGATGCCCACCATGACTGCCACACGCTCGACGGTTTCAAGAGCTTCAGCCGGTTGGCGTGACCACCAAGTCCCTGTCTTGGCGATGTTCTCGGTAAGAACCTTGCGGTTTGGTTCTGATATTGGCAGGTCTTTGAGCCATTTGTTGAAGGCTCGGACGGCTAATGTGGGTGGCGTGTGTTCTGTGAGCCAAGGATTGACGGTGGCAGGACCAACCAAAGGCATGAGGGGTCGAATGATGGTGGTGGTGGTGGCGTTGGGCTTGTGGAGTTGTTCAGTAGGGCCCTTTGAAGCAGGGCTGGATGCCGATGGGCCCGTTCTTGGAGGTGTGGCGGTGTCGCCAAGATCTTTTCCAGTACATTGACGAAGTTCGGCCAATTCATTTCTGAGCTTTGTGATCTCATGTTGGGAATCTGGATCGGTGGTGCGGGCGGGAAGCCAACCTTGAATGACTTCTGCTATCTGTTAAGCAGCGTATTTTGTGTTGGCTGTCTTGTCCTGTAATTTCCCATCCTGTCGAGTTCGGAAGTGAGAGACTTTGTCCAGGTTGATGCCTCGGTTTCTGAGCTGCATGAGCAGTTCAGTGGTGAATACAACAGCTGCGATGTCCCCCGTGGGGATCAGGTAAACTTCACGACCATGAGCCAGCTTCCGAAGCCAATGATTGTTGGCTTGTTGGTACAACAAGGCGGCCACTGGTAATGACAGAGGGTCACATCCCTCGATGTCCAGCTTTTGAGTAAAAGCCGATTGTCGGATTGATCGAGGAAGAGTGAGGCTGTTGACCTTCTGATTGTCGTAGTGATCCCGATCCTCTTGCCATTGAGGGTTTAAGTCAAACCCATAGGCTCTTGTTGCCTCATTGTTCCCATGCCTGGACGGTGGATTTGAATGAGGAGTGGTGTTGGACCGAGGTTGAGAAGGAGAGATGGAAGGGGTGCCTGGAGAGCACGGTTGTGTTGGTGGACATGGCATCGTAGGAGGGCAAGTGGGAGTGATTGGACGTGATTGCGGAGGATGTGGCAGCGCAGGTGGCATGGAACTGGGTGGAGAAGGTGGAAACTGCTGAGATGGTGTCCACATTCGTCCCATCATGTAAGGTCCCGACTGATTCAGTGGCCAGTTCGGTCGGTTCTGAGGGCGTGACATATTCTGAAAGTGCCGAACCGACGCATTCATAGGTCCACACCATCGAGGAAAGAATGGTAGTTCAGGAGGAAGAGCTTGTCCACGTGGTTCAAGTCATCGATTTCTCGACGGCAACGGAGATCGAGAACGATCAGGCTCCGCCATGATGAGGGCACCGTTAACTAATCACACCAAACCACAGAGCTCTAATGAGGCAGAAAGAAAATATACAGCAGGAGGACTGGTAGAAGTGTTGCAAAAACCCACATCAACGAAAAGTCATGAAAAAAGCATCAGACAGTCAACAAAAATTGTGCAGCAAGTGACATGAGCAGAAAACCTGTAAGTCAGAATGAGACAACCGTGCAATCTTTTTGCCTGTAGACTTGTCCAGGTTTCCCTAGAAATGGATCAGCCGGTTTCCGGTCTGACAAAGAATAGCAATGATGTAAACTACAAAAATCAGACCTACGCATGAGACGCAGATTTCTGAGGATCTTGAGAACTGGGCTGTTGTTCCTCAGTACGTCAGTTGATGCCTCGGTATGTAAGGTCCTCACTGGATGATCATCGTCATCGTCATCTATCTGCAAGTTTTGCCACTTCAAGGCAAAGAATTTCAGCCCGACGTGTTTGCTGTGGGCAATCGTGTATTTTTCTGACGTCGTTGCAATGCCCTTGTCTGCTACTGAAATCTGGGCTGTTTCGTTGCCACCAGCTCTGTAGCTAATGTGAGCTTCAGCTCCTCTGTACAGAGCCCCAGGTAGCACATCTTGTTGTCCTTTCCCCCGTTTCTGAGCATTGTCCATCAATTCTCTAGATGCCCAATCAGGAATGGAATCAGACTGATTAGTCTCACGGCCAAGTTAAAATGCACCGAAAGTCGGTACGTCGGACTTGCTAAGATTTCTGTTGTAAGTCCAGTTGGCCGGGCGAATGGAGCCTTCCAGCAAGATGTTGCATGCTGATTGGATGGGAGTTCCATGGGTCAGGGCCCAAGTGTGATGTTGACCACCTTTGAAGGGTGGTGGCATCGAGAACCGAAAGATCCCAGGAAGTGGGAAAACCAGTGCTAACACATTGGTGTTCTTGAGTTCCACCACATGTGCCTTGGAGAGATCGAACTCATGGAGCAAACGGGCGCTGGACATCAGGCTGATTGCTTGCCTGGCGATTTCCTGAGGAATTCTGCGATCGACAGATCGAAGGAAGGTAATTGCGTCATGAAATTGTTCGATGTCGATGCTGGCATTTGGTTTGGGTCGTTCTTCCTCCGGCAGTTCGGATGCAGCCTTCATCTGGTCACGACGGGCCAGGCCGAATTTGACCCATTTTATCCATTCTGTCTTGTTGCCATCATGAAGGGATATCTGCATGTGGCCAGCCGGTATTGATGACGTTCCACGGGATTGATCCCCTGTGTCTGACCTAGGATGACGGTTTTTGGACCATTGATGAGGTTGAGCGGAAGCGGAGAAGGCTGTTAGAGGTTTAGAATGTGGAGCCGCAGAGAGGCGGGCAGCAGGACGATGTGAATGGGAATGACTGTTGTCCCAAGTAGAGTGTTGATGGGTTGTAGAGTGTGAATGGCCTGGCTTTTGGGATGGCCATGATGATTGGTCGTTACTGGTAGTTGCTTGCCACTTTCCCCAGTCGCCCCAGTCTTGCCATTGTGAGGGGTCTTGTTGACGATGTCCTCGATGATAGTAGTCCTCCTTGGTGGTGTGTTGTTGCCAACGTGGTGGTTCACCTGGTTTAGGTGGCCGAGACGACACGTCGTTGGAGTGGACCGGTTTGTCCTGGTCGTGGTCATGGTGTCTGCCTCGACGGAGAGGAGATGCTGACTTCAGCGTGATGGACCTTTCACGGCCTCGTCGGGCTCTGGATTGACCACGATCACGTGGAGGTGAGAAGTCCCGCGGTGAGTTCCGTCGCCGACGAGCTGAAGTCTTGTGTCGTCGGGGACTGCGATGAATTGACAATGGCCTTTTGTCAATCTCCGGTGGTTCAGAACGACGACGAAGAGAACGGGATCGCTGTAAGGGATGAGATAGGTGTTGAAGAGAAGGTGGAGACAGGTGGCGGTGGCGACTGGGATGTGATGGTGCAGGTATCGCTGGAGGAGGATGTGGAGTGTGGGGAGGTGGACGATCTTGAGACTTTTCCACCACAGCAGCTGAGCTGGTTTCGAAGGTCGTCTTCATTTGTTGCAACACCTCATCAGGATTGAATGGTGTTGAAGGAGCTGGTGGACTTTGTGTGCACACCTGAGGGGTCGGTGGTTCAGGTGCACTTGGCACTGGCGCTGATGGTGATGGTTGTACCGGAGGTGAAACCGGTGTCGGTTGTTGCTGGACTTGATGGTGAGGAAGAAGTTGTTGGAGATGGTTGATGTGAGACTGGGATTGATTGTGGAGTTGTTGGTTCAGCAGCGCATTCTGTTGTTGGAGGCTGAGATCTGTGCCTGAACCTGAGCTTGGGACTGTTGGAAAGATGGATCACTTCCACAAAATTGTCCTGGAGGTACTGCTGATTGAGGAGACGTAAATGATGGAGCTGACCAGCCGAAGTTCCACATCGACTCTGGAAAGTTAGGCCAGCGACCAGGGAACATGGTGGGAAAAGTCAGGTCTGATAAATGTCCAATAACAACAGTTCAAAACATGATGCATCCACAATCCATGCAAAAATCGTGATAAGGCTCGAGGGCCCTCGGTCATCAAATCAACCCCATGGACGGCTGTCGGTAGTCAAATGAATTACATGCACATTCGAACCGTACCAGAAACCATCAAAAGAAAGGAGAACCACACCTAAAGGCATGTCCTTTGCCTGACATCTCATGAGCATGCATGAAGTGAAGTCTGTCTCTTGAGCATCACTGGAAAAGAAAATGTTGTCGCAGCTTCAAGCTACGCAAGCACTACCCAATGAAAATTGGTGAATGCCCCAACTGCGGCCAGCAGTTCAACAAGGCGACAGTCGACAGGATGAAATTCGAAAAATGGCCAGCTGTTGCACTTTACTTAAACGAATTACTAGGTTGAAAATTGTAAATTCAGAGTCAAGTCGTTGCTTCGCTTTCCTGCTTAGACAAGCATTCCCCGAGGGGTTCATGCCACCGTGACGAATCCAGCATGAATCACACACTTGCTCAGAACAATCTTTGCGAATTCTGATGTGGAATGCATCCTACGCGCACAAACACCCCAATTATACCTGACAGGAATGGGTCCGTGACAAGACCCGAGACAGAATCAAGAAGTTTCCACTCCCAAAGCCACTGCTAGATGCAAGAACTAAGCCAACTCGTTACTTCCTTGACAGATTGCGAAATCCGTACAGGCATTGAAGTGACGTCAAGTGGAAAACTCAAAGTTTGGAAAACTATTTGAAAAACGACATGCCGGTTCTTGGCCTAGCCGGTTGCCATTGACGAGAAATTGCAAAGCTGAAATTGTTCTGCAGGTACGTCACCAGGCGTCCCTGGTGATATCCTAGGATCATATGAGGAGCTTCATTGGATGGAGCCTCATATGTCGTCTCCATCCCCCTACCTTTGCAAACTGGAAAAATTAGAAGTTTTGCATCTATTCAGATGGTTCACACAAACAAACACCATACACAGACACAGTAGATAAGAACTGGATCATTTGAATGATCCGTTGGGAACTGAATCCCTGCTAACCAATGACGGAACATGTTGTTTTGGGGTTCTTGGCTTAGCCCCATGCCACATCGGTAAAAATCACAGGAGCCTTTGACATATAAACCAACAGCGTAGAAATATAAAGTGCAGGAACGTCAGTGCTGACCGGGCACTGATGTCACATCCACTTGGCGCGGTCTTTGTTAGATGAGGCACACCAAGGGGCCCTCATCCCCCTGCATATGTGTTGGGTTCACGACGGTGGGACACGAGGAATCGCCATTTGGTTCATTCAGGCGAGATACGAGGAATCGCCATATGGTTCACTGGGGCGAGACAACAAGAATCGCCAGAGGGTTCATGGAAGTTTTCCATCTATACAGATGTTTCACACACACCCGGCAATGCCGGGCGGTGTAGAGAAGCGAGACACCAGGAATCGCCTCTGAAAATTGGGTTCGCAATGGCGAGACAGTAGGAATCGCCTTATTTGGTTTCAGAAGCGAGACACTAGGAATCGCCAATGGGTTCACAGGGGTGAGACAGCAGTGTTGGGTTCATAATTGCGAGACACGAGGAACCGCCATTCGGTTCGTTCAGGCAAGACACACCGAATCGCCATTTGCAACCAGGAGTAAACAGTTCAAACCAAATGGGATTCAGTTCCTAAATGCAAGGTCGCGCATTATTCCCTCAGAGGGACAGTAAAGGGGACCCACAAGTGGGCATTAAACAGCTATGCAATTATTCACGGATTAGGCGCACAACTTATCAACTTCACCAGATACCAAAGACGACCACACCTAAAGGAAAAAGCCAGGCTGTAGCGCTGTCTGTGGTAAAAAAACACTTTCTGACTGTTTCGTCAGTCTCTCTTGGTCAAAGCAGGAAAATTTCCGAACGTTCTCCAAGACAGCAGGAGCGGCGAGAAGTCGCAAAATGGTGGTGA
Source organism: Cladocopium goreaui (assembly GCA_947184155.2). NCBI lineage: Eukaryota > Dinophyceae > Suessiales > Symbiodiniaceae > Cladocopium > Cladocopium goreaui. Next base: position 109,937 of record CAMXCT020000500.1, on the reverse strand, counting down.
ACGGAATGGCCGACTGTTTCACTTTACGTAAGCGAATAGTTAAAATGTGTAAATTCAGAGGCCCAATCATCTACATTCACCCTGAAAAGGGTTTTCCCTCAACTGGGTCCATGGCACCTTGTTGAAACAACAATGGAGACCACACTAGAGAAGAACTGGATCATTTGAATGATCGGTTGGGAACTGAATCGCTGCTAACCAATGACGGAACATGTTGTTTTGGGGTTCTTGGCTTAGCCCCATGCCACATCGGTAAAAATCACAGGAGCCTTTGACATATAAACCAACAGCGTAGAAATATAAAGTGCAGGAACGTCAGTGCTGACCGGGCACTGATGTCACATCCACTTGGCGCGGTCTTTTTGTTAGATGAGGCACACCAAGGGGCCCTCATCCTCCTGCATATGTGTTGGGTTCACGACGGTGGGACACGAGGAATCGCCATTTGGTTCATTCAGGCGAGATACGAGGAATCGCCATATGGTTCACTGGGGCGAGACAACAAGAATCGCCAGAGGGTTCATGGAAGTTTTCCATCTATACAGATGTTTGACCCTTGATCAGAACTGTGGTTGCGAATTTTGCTGTGGAACGCACCGGACGTGCAAAAAACACTAACAACAACATAACACGATGAGATGGACCTGTGAAATATATATGATCACAGAAGACATTGACAGTATAAAGCAACAGCGATAAATTATATGTCCCCCCCAGCTGCGACTTAGATGCGCCCAGGGGGGGACTATACATATATACAAAAATGCAGGCACGTTTTCACAGGAACATTGCAGCGTCTTCGTTGGCCCCTGACTGCAATGTTCCCCAGCGCCCTGCAATAATAAGAAGTTTTACTTCTATTCAGATGGTACCTGCAAAATAAGGAGTTATACATCTATTCAGATGATACACGCACACACTTGCTCAGAAACAACATTGCGAATTGTTGATGTGGAATGCATCAGACGTGCAAAAGCACCCCAGTAAAACCTAACACAAGAAGTGAAAAAATATAAATATATATATATATGGGACTGTGGTGGCCACCAGCTGCGACTTAAATGCGCCCAGGTGCACCACCACAGTCCCGCAGGTACGTTTACACGGGTCCCGGGGAGGTGTCTTCGTTGGTCACCGACCCCCCCGGGACCCCGGTGACCCCCTGCAAGATAAGAAGTTTTTCATCTATTCAGATGGTACACACACACGCCCCACCGCGGCGGGGCAGATGAAATCAAAATGAAAGTGAGGTGACAATGAAAATGAAATGAACAATACCTAACCAGGACGCGAAGAGGGGAACGCAAAAGAAGAGGGACAGAGAGAACACCAACACGACACACCTGGCCCGAAACGGGCAAACCCTGAAAAGGCAAGGGAAAAGAAAAGCGGAGGCCGACGGACAACGGAACAAGACCAGCGGAGGGGGGGGAAGGACGGAAGCGCCTGAACCAACCTAACACGGCGAAAACCTACGCCTACCTTGGCACGCGCAGGACCCAACCTACCTGGAGAGAGGAGAACGCAGGAACACATGAAAAAAGGGACCCATGGGGAACTAGTTAAAGAAATGATGCAACCACAACGCATGCAGGATTCGTGATAAGGCTCAAAGGCCCTCGGCATTCATTTCAACCCCATCGACGGCTGTCAGTATTCAAGTGAATTAGGTGCACAATTGAACCTCACCAACGACCATCAAAAGAAAGAAAACCACACCTAAAGCATGTCCTGACGCCTCCACATGGATGCAGTGAGAAGTCCACTGAAAAAATTGAAGCCCCACGGCGGCCAGTTGTTCAACCAAACGACAACGACATGGTGAAAAGCGAAAAAAGGCCAGCAGTTCACTTTACTTAAACGAATTACTAATTCAAGAGTGTAAAATCAGACATCGATTTACTGTCAATTGTTAGCCTGGAAAGGCTTTCCCCGAAGGGTTCCTACCAACTTGACGTATGAGAAGTCCACTGAAAAAATTGAAGCCCCACGGCGGCCAGTTGTTCAACCACACGACAACGACAGGGTGAAAAGCGAAAAAAGGCCAGCAGTTCACTTTACTTAAACGAATTACTAATTCAAAAGTGTAAGTTCAGACGTCGTTTTACTGTCAATTGTTAGCCTGGAAAGGCTTTCCCCGAAGGGTTCCTGCCAACTTGACGTATACAGCAGGAATGACACACTTGCTCAGAAACAACATTGCGAATTGTTGATGTGGAATGCATCAGACGTGCAAAAACACCCCAGTAAAACCTAACACAAGAAGTGAAAAAATATAAATATATATATATATATGGGACTGTGGTGGCCACCAGCTGCGACTTAAATGCGCCCAGGTGCACCACCACAGTCCCGCAGGTACGTTTACACGGGTCCCGGGGAGGTGTCTTCGTTGGTCACCGACCCCCCCGGGACCCCGGTGACCCCCTGCAAGATAAGAAGTTTTTCATCTATTCAGATGGTACACACACACACACATTGCTGATTGGGGAAAAATAATCCATCCATGCAGGCTTTTGCAGATTGTCTTCCCATTGAGTTGGTGCGGATCATGGCTGCGACAGTCAGCTCGCTTTGCTTGCCATAGACTGAGAACGAATCCTAAACGGGAGTGGGGACGGGCAGTTGCTCGGCGCATTTCAGTGACTTGAACTACGTCTTTTGTCTCGTCGACTCCTATATCTCCCATTCCCCTAGATTGGTTTTGAAAATTCCGCTCGTCGGCCCTGTACTGTCTGGAATAGTATCTTCTACCGGGTCTTCTCTCTCTCTCTCTCTCTCCCTCTCTTTCTCTCTCCCTCGCTCCGCGAACACTGGGGCTTGATGTCTACTTTAATGTTCAAACAGCTTGTGATTTCTGAACAAGGCTACCATGTTCTGTGCATCATGCTGCGCGCGCAGTTCCATACCCACTCGAAAATCAACGAGTTTCTCTGTCCCCCTGGGAGTGCTGCAGGGCTTTCCGCCATGCTTCGGTGGTGTTCGAACCTGAACAAAGGATTGCCGGTCATGAAACCTGAACATTCAATATGTTTTGGATATTGGATTGTTTTGGCTAAAACCAGAGCCATACCAGGTTCCCCCTCTGCATATTCACGGAGCGTCTCCGGAGGAATCGCAATATGGATTCTGAACCAAATAACGTAGCCACATGCTCTCCTTCAAGAGCTGAGGCCACAGCGTTTCAAGTTCAAGAATACCACTTGAGCTTAGTTGAAATCAAAGCCAACAAGAACAACCAGTTTGAATCACTTGGAATCTTTTTGATCACTTGAGTCTTCGGCAGTGCGGCTGCGTTCTCTCTGCCCTCCACCACACTCACTTGAGCATTGAGTCCTTCAGCAAATGGCTTCAAATTCCAGCCAAATCCGTGTCGCAATTGCTAGGATTGTCCAACTGATTCTGTCCCTGACTGTCCCTCAAAACAGAGAAATGAATCATCATTGAGCCAAGTGGATTCTGTGCTGGAACACTAGTGGTTGCTTTCCTGACTTAGATTCTTTAGATCGATTGTTTCAAGCTGCAAATGCCAGTCATGTAATTCTTGAAAGCACGGCAAACACCACAACACCGCAAACCCTAATAGAATGAATGATGTCTTTCGGCGCAAGAGCTACAACAAGTGAAAAAAAAACGCAAGATTACAGAATTCTTGGTCAGCTGGGAAACAACTTCAGCGACGGTGACTTCAGCGGCTTCAGTGCAGTCACAAGATGCCCAGGTGTCAGAAGCTAGGCTAGCTGCCATTCGTTCCACGGATGAAGCTCGCAATTGACGGGCCTCACTACTTAGCCAAACCATGACGACATCCGAACTCTGCGACCAATCTGATGTACATGGTACAAAGAGAATAAACAAGCAGCTGCAGTGCCATCTGAAAAAGAGCTCCTTCTCTCTGCTCCACTTCTTAGTTCAGGTCGGCTTCTCTTGACAATCCAATGGAGGATCCTGGCTCAAGATTTTATTCCTCTGCTCAAAGCTTTTTGGCAAAAGTCAGAATCAAAGCTTGTGGCGCACGCAGTTTCAAGACTGATGCACCTGCAGCTTTATGGGCAAGGCGTACTTCTCATCTGGATTGTAGGTCGTCACCCTCAGAGCGCCATCTGGTCATCTAACTATATCTGACTCACCCACAATGTTATGTGTATACATTGATACATTTGACATGTAGTAATATCATGTAATTTTCTGACACGGTTATGCAGTTATGAATAATATCTGTGATCTTTCAGTTTCAATCTTTCTACTCTGCAACTTCCCTGAACAGTTCTATCTTCTGAGCATAGAACGGTCCAGGATTGCACGGCTCAACCACCTCTGCAGATCTTCATCGGATCTTCGCTTGCAGAAGTTTCATTCGAGTAGCACAGGCATAAAAAAAATAGTTCGGCCAATCCTATGCATCCATACAGCTGAGCTAACAGCCCTATGCACTTGTGGTTTTCCGTTCATAAACAGGGTTTTAAGGGGTACAGTAGGTAGGCTAAGTACGTATCAAAGCACAACGCGGAGCTCTGTATTGGTTTGTGTGCGTGTGTGTGTGTGTGTCAAACCCTGTCTACTAAGGGCAAAGAACGTTGTGAGATGTTCAGTTTTGTGTTTCTTACTTAAGCAGGCGGCCTGTCTTTGACGCTGCGGCCAACGAAGACCGTCATTGAAAGGTGTAGGTGTGTAAAAGTACCTGCTAGGGATGCTCCTGGGTGCAATGGTCGCAGCTGGGGGTCCCACATGAATCCACCTTTAAATTCATGTATCAATGTTGGTTTATCAGGACGTTGGGCACATGATGCCCATGTATGGTTTTTCAGGACTTGCAGAATGAGACTTGATGACGCAGTAGGCGACCTCCTCACCAGTTGGGTACGGATACAAGTGTGTTTCGGCCAGATACTGTCAAAGAGCTGGTCGTGACCGGGAGCGCCCGGCTGTTTCCATCGGTTGTTCTCCGGTATTTCGATTTCATAGTGATTGGATCCGGTTCACTCCGGGATTCCATTGCAGCAGGTCTGCAATCTTCATCCAACGCTATCTTTCAACGCAAAACAGTTTCCACCAGTTGAACACTGCGTTCACTGGCTTAAGATACTGAGAGTTGATGGTCAACAAGATACGGGAAAATTCACATCTACATGACGTCCTTGAACCTGTGTTCAACAATACAAACTCAGAGAAACCAACCAGCGACTTTTTCTCTTTTGTGACATGCGTCCAGTTCACCATTTTTCTTGGAATCCGCTTTTGCGAGGGACATTTTTTCTGAATCTTGCAATGTGGAAATGTGAGGCCCAGCATTCATGCTGGCTCATTACATCATACATCATTGTTTTTTCTGAAGCACACACGTACGCGGAAACTGCTTTTATTCAGTGTGCCACCCCACATACAATGAATGGTTTTGATTCTGGTGGAAACAACCGTTAATTCTTCCACTTGATCATTGACGTCATTCAATCTTGCTGTTTTCCCACTGCAGCAATCTGTGTTTATCAAAAATAACTTTCGAGCTGCAATCAGGAGACATCAGCCACACAAGAGTCAACACTAATCCAACTAATGGTCTTGACGGTTTAAAACCAATTTTCAATGGTTTTGCTTGTGCTTGGCACACGTTTTCGTAATTTTCAAGTGCAGTCATGTCGAACTACCACTTCTATTTCGGAGGTGGTTTTCAAGTTGGTACTGGATCCTCACAGACAGCAGGTCAGAGGTCCAGGGATCCTGGACACAGAGAGATTGTGCAGACAGTCCAGAGCCCAGACATGTTTCACCTGATTCTTCACATAGAAAACGTCCTGCGGGTGAACTTCTCAGCAAACAAGAAGCAAAATCTAGGAGGTCAAAACACCCACGAAGTCGTAGTCGTGGCCAACGGTTCAGAGAGGCGAGCTCAAAATTCCGCTCCTTGTCATCGGATGATCACATCCAACCTGTGCTACACGCACCGTCCCGTAAACTACCACCGCGTCCTAGTTCACCTCCTCCAGGGTTTGTTGGCTTGTATTCACATCATCCACACACATCAGCCCTATCCAGCAATCAGCCGCATGATGGAGCGCCTAACGTGGGGGCCAGGTGGCTCACACCCCCGGGCCCACATGCGTACACCGCAACGCCAACAACAACCACATTGCTTTCCACTGTTGCAACACCAGCAGAAGGTTGCAATACATACGCTTCTCCCGTGCCCGTTCATGTTCCGAAACAGCGAACCGATCCATATGTCTACACGCAAGCAACAAAAAAAGCAGCTCCGCCACTTCCAGGGCAACTAGCAACCAGATTTGCACCGGGTCATTGGGGCACACCAGCTCAGATGTTGGAGTCACTTCAGCAAACAACTGACACTGCTGTCGAAACTCTTCGTCGCAAATTGCAAGACCGCAGCAGTGCAGGTCGCCAACAGCAGGTTACTCCTGCGCACAATGCGCCGTTGCCACCACCACCGCCGCCGCCACCACCAGCCATTCCTATTCCAACAGCAACAGCAACGCAATCAACACCGCTCACAACACAGCTAACAGCTCACACAAATGCCAACCAACAACACTCATCAGCAGTGGTTGCTTCATCACATGCACCGCAACAATTCTTACCACAGCGACTTCGGGTTTCTTAACAAGAAATTCCACCGTTGCAGCAAACAGCCAGCCTTTTGGGTTTGATGGGCAGACCGGTGCACCCAACACACAATTTTTTGGAACAGGGCCGGCAATGGCAAATGATGGAGCAAGTTCCTTTGGTCGATGCTGAACAAGTTGCCTTTTATGAGGCACATCGTGATGAATTTCAAAGTTGGCCAAGCAAGCTCACTTTTTTGGCTCCTCCACAAGATGAATGGAGGCTGATGATGAATTCACTGTTTCAAATCTACACACAAGCACGAATTCCTAACCTTCCTGAATTCGAGAACAGATATGCTGCTGCTCTTGTTTGTTCTGTGGCCAAGAATCTTAGTGACATTGTGGAGCGAGTAGAGTTCAAAGTTTCTGAAACATGAGCTATGTGGATCTTTCATCTCTCTAAAGACACACCGCCGACAATGAACACGGTTTGGCGTTATTCGTATTCATTCTTTCATGGAGCTGAGGCTGGTAGTCTGTGGCGGGTGATGTCTGAAAAGAACATCAAACCTGCATTGTCGGATGTAGATGCAGTCGGGCTTTATTGCCGGGTAGCGGTGTCGGACAATGACTGGGATATAAAACATGCTGTTCATCGTGTAATGACCAGTGGAAAATGGGCGACGCCTGCAATTATCGGCGGGACCGCCGAAATTACTTCACAACACGCCACCATGAATTCTGGTGGAGGATCGGAAGCTCAAGACCTTTGTAGATTGCGAGGGGTGGTTCGCATGCGCCGTGATCATTCCTTTGGCGCGAAAAGCTCCAGTTTCTGATATTGATGCCCGAGGCAATAGGAGCTTTGGCAGTAATTTCAATCAACTTTTGGCAGGCCGGGTGTGAAACACCAAATCAGATCCGGTAGCTCTTTCCCTGTGGTCTGTGGAAAACAGTGCATGTTCTCGCTGTGCCCCTTGAAGGTTTTCACAACGATGATGATGATAATGATGATGATGGGGTCTAATGATGACAGATCGTTAGAGGGAAGGACTAATAACCAATGTGCTGTGCATTTTCTGGCAAGAACTCAGTTTGCTGTCCACCTTCTTGTTTGGTTTTTCCTGCACAATCATTTCTTTAATCCATTTCTGCCTTGTCGCACCCGGAGTTTTTTGGTATGTGCAAAAAATGGTTACGCTGGTACATTCTGGAGCACAAGTCCTGGCGTATTCCTTTTCACCTTCCTTCTGGTAGTATTCGGGAAAGTGCGCATTCTAGTTTTCATCAGCTTCTGTGGAACCACAAAAAATTTCAACCTGTGTGTCGTTGCGTTCAAATTCGCAAGCAGTTTTCCGGTCTCCCCACGACTGGTGGCCATGTTTTTGCTTCCGCAGAACAAATTGCAGCGCAGATTCCAGGTGACTTGGGGACTCACCTTTTGTACAACAGTCGAACTCTGGTTTTTCCTAATCAAGAGCAATATTTCCAAAAAACAGAGCAGCAGTTCATTCGTTGGTCAAAGTGACACGGGCTCCCCCTCCATTGGGTTTCGGAATTCCGTGTTTTTGTCAGTTCGCATTGGCAATTGCACCTGGCACATGTAGAGCGGACTCGACACCGCGACGCCTCTAGCAGTTTGCTGACTATGAAGAAAGCGATGTTTTTGAAAAAACATGTGTTGAAAGATTTTGTGATACATTGCCAAGATCACCAGCCAGGTCATTTCATGATGTTTTTGTCCATGTCTTTACTATGAATCTTCTGTTAGAGCTTGGAACCGCCGGATATCTTCGAACAACTGGAAGGTTCGACCGAGTTTCACAGACAAACAACGCTGCAGGCAATTCCAGCCTGGTGCGTAAAGAGTACCAGTGGGGACTTGATACTTCAGCCTCACTTCCATATGGATATGTGCTATTAAAGCGCAAAAAAACGTTTCTTGTCGGACGAACCATCGTCGCATACCGTGGCACAATTCTTGCAAAGCTACTTACCGGCGCTGCTTTGGTGTTGAAACAGCTTCTTACCACTGTTTGGGGGTTTAGCTTTGGGGGCAGCGCTACGCCCATCATGTGGCGGAAGATCCACAAAGTTTTTGCTGAAACACCCATCCAGGAATCACTGTTTTTTCACAACGACGATTTCGTCGGCTTTTTCAACAGTATTCAACAAGAACGGTTGCTTGCCATGGTAGAGGCTATGCTGCGTGAATTTCAATCGAAGCATCCTGCTCCTTGTGTAATGGTGGATGTGCACGGCTCCATCAAGACTTCTGCTGTTCATTTGGGATTTTCAAAAGCAAAGTTCACATGCTAACTTCAAGCGACTATGGTTAGAACATCTGGTGCCGCTGGTGCAGCTTTCTTTTGAATGTGGTCGGTTTACTGCAGTTGGCAATGCATACCGACAAATTCGTGGAACATGTATGGGAAACCAAATTAGCCCAATCCTTTCTGAAATAGCTGTCGCGGCTGTTGAAGTAGCATGGTCAAGGGCATTGTCCTCTCAATTTGTGGGACACAGGATTTTTCACCGTTGGCGATATGTAGACAACAGGGTTTTATTGATGTCGCAATCGAGCAAAGCACATAGTGCAGTTCAAACCTTTTTGCATTCGGATGTTTACGGACCGCCTGTTCTCAACTTGAATTGGTGGAAGATAACCATTTTCTGGGTTTTGACGTGGTGCCAGGGTCCAGGCAAATCAAGTATATCCTTTTAGGAAGAACGATGGCAAATTCGGAGCCCGTCCAGCTCTTGTTCACTGAATTTGTTAATGTCGGGATTGCGTAGTCGTCTCGCTCTCATCATCAAGTATACTTTCCCCTGTTATGACATATTGTTCCAATGACGCTGCAGTTGTGCAATTTCTTTGAGAAGCATGGCTATGACCCGAATGAGATTGAACATGTCAGACGTACTGCAATTTGTTCTTTGACACGTCAAGTCGTTCATCAATGTGCCAAAGCAGCACCATGCCTTCTATGTCAGTGAAAAAGGAGCGACCTTGTAAGGAAATTGTGTGTGTGTGTCAAACCCTGTCTACGTTCAGTTTTGTGTTTCTTACTTAAGCAGGCGGCCTGTCTTTGACGCTGCGGCCAACGAAGACCGTCATTGACAGGTGTGTAAACGTGCCTGCTAGGGATGTTCCTGGGCGCAATGGTCACAGTTGGGGGTCCCACATGAATCCACCTTCAAATTCATGTATCAATATTGGTTTATCAGGACGTTGGGCACATGATGCCCATGTATGGTTTTTCAGGACTTGCAGAATGAGACTTGATGACGCAGTAGGCGGCCTCCTCACCATTTGGGGACGGATACAAGTGTGTGTTTGTGTGCGTGTGTGTGTTTCAGAACCCATCTGGGTAAAAACCGCAGCACGCCATGTTTTCTCAACGTCCACGAAATATGCGATGCTTGCTCTCTCCATTCACGCATGTGTGCTAAAGAAAACTGATGAAACAAATGAACGAATCAAATCTGCGGGTCAGAGGCTCATAGAATACAATCTAGTCGCGCCGAGCCTTCAAAGCTGTGACTGGACATGGTTTGCCCTTACCCGTTGCAAAGTGCGAGATGTAGCGGTTCCTCATAGCCGAGCAGCTCCCCCACTGCTTTCTTCAGTGTCTGAAAAAGATGGCGTGGCCGAAAGCGCAACAAAATAAAAAACGCGAAACGAAATGTTTGAGGAATTGCCTTTCGCGAATGCCAAAGCAATGGCAGCTGCAGTGTGACCTGGGTGGAATCGGTTTGAATCCACAATGTCGCGTGGATGTGAAGCCTAGCGTCTCTCGAAGCCACTTTTTGTTTTGTTCAAGTCCCGATTTGGTGGTTGATTTTTTTCGCAAGTCATAGATGCAACTTCAACATCACACCCATGTTGTCAAGGCCTTGCTGCAGCTTTAGCCGCGTCAAACACATCACGCCAAGGGAGCCCCCCCAAAAAAAATGATCCGATTGGTTTCTGGAAAATGAAACCGGTATTTGTTTGCACTTGGAAGGGTCCACAAGTGAACCATGCTAGGGGAAAATCTCGCAAATGGTCTTCACAAGGTCGTCTTTTGCCCTACAAATAAAATATATAGTGATATTTGGATTATCTTTCTGGATGTGGATGCAAACTGCGGCTTCTATAACACGCCTTCTCCGACATTCTATGCAAGTATCTCAGCGTCACTTAAGGAGCCAACCACTCGCCCCATTCATGGAGGATGCAATCTGAATCTGGGATGCATGGCCTTGACATATCAAGTATGGTCACGTGTGGGTGGAATGAAGCAAGCTGTGCTCAACAGTCATCTTCATCGGTGGAGCACAGACACGCGCAGGATGTGTGGGTCTATCGGTAAAAGTCTGACCGGAGCAACCGCAAACATTGGTTGCAAGATGCTGCAAGCCATGTACTCAGGCTCAAGCGGAAGGTCGCTGCAAACTTGAAACCTGAAGCGGGTTCCAACGCACGTCAAAACATCGATGCGTGGACGTGGAAGTGGTCAGGTCGAAGACCTTGTTTGACTGTTTATGGATCTTTCAAGGGCTACAGAACACATGGCTGCCTTTAAGGACTCTAGTATTGTTCAGTGACTACAATGAAAATATACGAATATGCACATGTAAATGTAAATTATTAATTCTTAAGAGTTATGCTCTATCGGGTGCCCGGGGACCCTAAAACTGGGTACGACTTGGGCGTCGGTACGGGGACGTACGGTGGGTACGTACCGTGGGTACGTACACTGGGTACGGGTACGATGCGGGTACGGTGCGGGTACGGTACGGGTACGGTACGTGGGTACGGTACGTGGGTACGGTCCGTGGGTACGGCGTACTGGTACAGTGTACCCACCGTACCTGTTTTCAGAAAATGTGGTGCTATTTCCAAAATGTTGAACTCTCTGTTGCTGTGTCAGCTGTTGCTGTGCGCACTCCCTTTTGTCTGTTGGCACAGGATAGGCTCAAGGGCTATGCTGATACAAGATGTTGGATGGAATGTGCAACTGCACAGCTGTGTGTTGGGAATTGTTGATGTTCACACCTCCCCTCAGATTGAAGTTCTCTCAGCATCACCCTATTGAATCTTTACCGCTAACATGTTGACTGGAACAATGTTACGCTGTCTATGCTGTTGGGAATTGCAGCCTGCACACTTTTCATCGCAAAAGTGATGACAGTCAGAAGATTGTCGTCTAACTGTGTTAGTATACAAGCTATCCGCTGGCACTCTCAGTTGATGGCGTCCCTTTTGCGCATATCAGCATCTGGCTGTTTTTTCGGGTGTTTAACCCGGGGCGTTGGCAGTCATCATCCCATATTGGCTTGTTCAGCCCTCCACGTTGTCCTCGCCATAGTCGTTGGTCTGACCATGCCGGCCATTGCGCCAGGTGTTGGCCTCATTGATGTAACTTTCGACCAAAGTTCTGGTGTTGGGCACGTCTCCATCCATGTTGACAGGACTGTTGATCCCCTCACATGCTCTTCTGCTTTCACTCCATGGAATTCCCCCAGTCAACGGGCGTTGGCTGTTCAGCAAGTTGTTCATGAAATTCTTCTTGTTCTCTGGCAAATGGTGGAGTTGTTGGGTTCCACCATAGTGCAAGGCCCGTTTCATACTTCAAGTATGTTGGAATCTCATGCGGATCCTCTAGTTGTGATCTTGTTCAGGTCAATCGGTGTGTCGTAGGACCCACCACTCCGTTGGTCCAGATCAGGTCGCTGAAAATCTGGCCAAACTTGTCATACTGCAGCTTCCACTGTTGCTGCGGTGCGATCTCTGCTGCATCGAGCTCCCAGACATTGTTGGCTTCCAGCTGCACTTGGATTGTTTTTGCAGTCCTGTTGAACAAAGTAAGCTCCCTGCTGGCCACTAAGGTCAATAATCGACGCATGTTGACTTCTCAGCAAACCATGATGAGCTCTCCTGCTGATAAAGCCAAAACATGTTGCTCAGATCGGTGATACAAGATGGCATCATGGCGAAGGTGGATCTTGTTGGGCTCAATGTCGTGATCACCTTGTCAAATCTTGGCATCATTTTTGTTGCCATAAAAACAGGCGCTTGTTGGCCCTCCGCGCTGCTGTCAACAAAATGTTGGCATCCACGCAAGTTGAACTCAAAAAAGCTTCACATGTTGTCCCAAACGTCCTCAAACATGTTGGTACCTGTGATGTCGAAGAGGGATGTGACAAGAATAGTATCATGAATCATGATGGTATACTCCCTGGTGCGTTACTATGGTGTACTCCATGTTGCCAACCTTTATTGACACCATGGCTCACAAGGATGTATGTTTGTGTGCACAGGCTGTGCACGTTGTTCGCACGGTGTGCACGCGTTCGCACATGCTGCGGTGAAACTGTTGTTCTACCGTGTGTTGATCCCAATATCACCGATGTGACGCAAAAGCGTCTCTGCCACAACGTATTTGGTGAAGACGTCTGCCGGATTGTTGGTGGTGTTGATCCTGGTTATCCTCACAACATCGTGTGCGACCAGCTGTTGTATGAACAGGTGTTTGAGTTCAATGTGTTTCGCTTTCTTTGACTACACAATTCGTGTTTGAAGAATCTGTGTGGATGCGGATATTGATCTTCTTCATGTTGAGAACTTCTTTCTGGAAGTTGTTGAGGTGTAGTGCTTTTGTTGCTACTGTGTTGATTGCATAGAGTTCTGCCTCCGCGCTGCTCAGCGCAATTGTTGCTTGTGATCTGCTGCAGTAGTGAATTGTTGCTCCAAAGGCTTTGATCAGGAATCCTGTCGTTGACTTCCTTGTTGCTGGACATCCTGCCCAGCCACTGTCACCACAAATACCTGAATGTCAGGTGTTGCTTCTGTCGTCTGTGTCTTGGTTGTTGGGCTGCGTTCCCTTGATGTACCTCAGTAGGTGCTTCAACTTTTGTTGGTCTGCTGTTGTTGACTGTCTCAATTGTCCTGCGAGCTCCTTTGTTGCAAAGCAAATATCTGGTCCTTGTGTATGTCATCCATTGTAATTTGCCAGCCATCCTTCGGTAGGCTGCATGTTCTTCTTTGCTGAGTTCCTGTTCCATCTACGGAGTAGTGTTGTTTCCTGGCGCTGGTGCCAGATTGCAGTTGCTCATGTCTGCTTCCTCTAGGAGTTTTGTTGTGTAGCTGTCTGCAAGGCTGATCAAGTAATCACCTTTGTTGCAGATGTTTCTGCCCAAGAAGCATGTGGTGTTGCCAACTGTGAGGTCTCCTGTTGGTCGTAGGGAACGTATTGCTGGATGCTCTTGAAAAGCTCCGTGATCGAATTTTGTGTGAACAGGAGGTCATCCACGTAGCATAGGATGTGTGCATCTCCTCGTGCTGTTGTGTAGGCGGTGGGCTCGCTTGCGAGGCGTCGTAAGCCAAGTTGTTGCATCACCTCTGCTAGACGGTTTTGCCATGCCTTTGGGCTGCTTCTCGGTCCGTAGATTGCTTTGTTGAGTTTCCAGGCTATCTGTTCGAAGGCGTTGTAGAACTCCTGCTGGCGGGTACATGTAGGAATCTCTTGTTAGACAAACACAGCTGTTGCACAGTGCTAAGACGAGCAGCGCTCTAAGGGCACAAAGATCGGCGTTGACGCAAAAATGTCGTCATTATCGTTGATCTCTTCTGTGCATCCTTTGGCAACTACCCTTGCTCTGGCTGTGTTGCCTGTCTGTCTGAGAACCCATCTTGACTTGATGATCTTCCTGCGTTGTTCTGGCAGGAGTTGACTGATGGGAACTTCTCTGTAAACTCCTTGTTTCTTCATTGGCTTCATCTCTTGTTTCATTCCTTCTGTTGTTGTTTGCTCCTTGTCAAGACCTTCTGTCTTGGTGACCCATGGCTCCAGGAGAATCGTCCCTGTTCTGATTTCCTGTTCGTCTTCGTTGGACAGTGCCTCGGTTTTCTGTCCCTTCTTAGAGCAGTTTTTTGGTCTGATCCAGCCGCGTGCCGCGCTGATGCGGTATGGATTGTGACCATATTGGGATCTGTTGAACAGATTTCAGCTGCCAAATTGATTGAAATCAAGGTGCATCAGCCAAATGTCAACGCACTGGTGCATCCGCGGCCTGGTAAAGGCGCACCCCGACGCAAATGCTGCGGCAGACTTCTAAGGGGCGCCGAAAAACAGGGAGACCAGGGCCATTGCACACTGCTTGGGAAGGCCCGGTTGGCGCAAGGCAACTACGTCGCCTGCAGCGCAAACCAAGCGGCGCGGCTGCGCGCCACGTTGCGGAGGGTTTTGCCTGATGCGGTTCGCAATGATGTGGAAATTCTTGGTTCGTGCAGCATGGTTACCAGACGCGGCCTCCTTGGGAAAGAGGCTGGTAGGGTCGACGCTTGTAAACGGACCCTGACTTTGTTATCTTGCGTTCGCTTGCCTTTTGAGCGGTACATGAGAGCTTGTCGGCAATTTGCGGTGTCGAAAGTTGCCTATGGTTGGATTGCCCGCGCGCCTCCTTTGACCTTGTGCACCCATTTGTGGAGTCAAGTGCATGTTGGCAGTCGTCGTCTTCGGCTTGCTTCTGTTTGGCTTAGGGCTGCTTTGTTCGGTGGTGGCATGCATTTGGATATCCTCTTCGCTACCCACCCAGTTGGTTGGCATTCTTGCGCGCTTGCGTCGGCACCGGACTTTGACTTGGTGCACTCGTGGCGGTTCGCCGGCGTGTGCTTTGAATGCTTGGCTCCGTTCTCGTGGCTGGTCGTTTGATGCTGAGTGGAAATGGACTCATGCTGATACCGGTCACACGTTGAACTTGAATGATGATGGTCATCATGGTGAAGATGGTTGTTGGCAGCACATGGTTCGTGACGCTTGGCATGCTTGGTGCTTGCACCGTCACATGTCGTCTTCTCGTCGTGATTCTGCGTTGGATTGTTTCCATGCCGGTTACTTCAAGAGAATCGATTGGGCTGCGACCCGTGCTTGGGCTGCTTCGTGCGCGGAAGATCGTTCTGTTTGTGTTGGTGCGCTTTTCTCCCCTGCTGCCCGTGGTGGCCGCGGGCCCGGTGAGTTGACGACTTCCTGCATCTGGAATGGTTGCGGTGAGCTTGGCACGTTTGAGCATATTTGCTGGTGTTGTCTTTATCGGCCTCCCGATTTAGACATTCCTCCGAAACCTAACGAGGGCCTCTCTTCTCGTTATGGTTGGGTCATCACCAATCAGAGAGCTGACATTGTTGCTGTTCAAGACTGGCTTGTTTATGTGCAGCGCTTGTTGTGGGAACTTGCTCATCCTTCTGCTTGATGGCTTGGCTTGTTGTTTGGCTTGTTGCTTTGTCCTTTTGGCATTTCGGCGGCCATTGGTCTTCATTTGCTCACTTCACTCGTTACCTGGGGTGCGATGGTTTCATTCGTGCCTTTGGTGGCTCGGCTGCCTGGAGCGTGGTTTCGTCCGTGCTTCGGGTGGCTGGCTCCGGGTGGTGGTTGGTTCCGTTTGTTTTTCCCCCCTTTTTGGTTTGGGGTGGTTGTGGTTTCTGCGGCTCTCTTCTGGGCTGCGGCCTGCTTGCTGTGGTCTGCTGCGGGGGCAGGTTACTGCTCCCCAGCGCTCATGCGCTGTCTACTTGGGGGAAGTTCATGGATAAAGTGATGATGGTCCATTTGACATGTCATGTCACCGTGGTCTTTCACCACTGCGTTAAGGCATGTCAACGTCTTGGGGTTGCTTTTCATGGTCGGTCCTTTGCCATCAATATTTATTCACCTGTGCATGTCCAGCTGTTGCTCCTATGGCCTTGCCCCTGAACACGAAAGAACCTTGTCAAAGGATCTTAGAGATGGCGCAGGGTACGCGAAGCCTTGGGCAAAGTTTTGCGGGAAAGAGGTTTTGCAGGAAAGAGTTTGTTCCTTTTGTGCGCCATGAGTTGGGGTCTGTCCTTTTCAATACTTTGCACGCAGTTGAAGCAAGATGGCGCATGTCAAAGCACCAGGTTATTGCTGCAAAATTGGTTTGTCACAAGGACTTCTGGGTCCATACCAAGGATGCTAAAAACATGCAATGGTCACATGTTGCCCAGGTGTCCAGTGTAGACCTGCTGGCCGCCATCTCGGGTAACAACATGCATGTAGTAGGCAAAGACTGGGATACGCCGGTGTTGCAACATGATAATGAGCTTGTGAAGCACGCCAAAAAAGCATGCGCTCAGCAGGCCCACCAGAAAGACTGTGTTGTCTCACCCTCCTGCTGCATCCTATGGCAAACGACGTGACTGGCATCAGCCACGCTATGTGCAACATTCACATGACATGAACCCTCATGCCAAGTGGTCCATTGTGCCTGACGACAAAATTTAAAGCATGCATGGAAGCTTCCCACCTGCTGCTATCATGTTCTACTGGCTTTCTTCGCGCTTATGCCGGCAAATTGGACTCTCATTGACCTGTCATCCCAGCTTGCAAATATAACCTGTGTTGCTGGAATACCTTGACCTTGCTACCCCGGAACCTGGTTGTTTTTTTTTGGCATGCACCGTAGTGTTTGGATTTTGCCTTCCGTGTACATTACCGTTGAGTCTAAGTGCTTCTCTGATTTTCGCAGGATTTGTACAAAGCATGGTCACTCTTGCACGTTGGCCGAAGAAATGTCGTTGGCGCATGATCTCAAGGGGCTTGCAGCTTGCTTTGCAAAACGGGTGTCATAGCTGGCAAATCCGGCGTATGGAAGACCCTCCTGCAGCTCTCAAGACCAAAATTGGTCAGCTGGTGCGTTCCCATGATCCTTTCAGTTGCGCGCGCTGCGAAAGGGAAAAGCGGGCATGGTTACAACTGTTCATGATGCTGGCCAATTCTTTGACTGCGTTGGTGTTGAAGAGGCTTTATCTGCAGCTGCGCGGGTCTTGGATTTGGCACAGTCCATCACAGGGCGTTTCTATGCATCTGTGTTTCGACGAAAAAAAGAAGATAGGCGTCTTGCCCAACATGCCAAACCCTGCATGCGCTTGGAAATATAAATATTTAAGTTTCTCGGAGCTCTTCCTAGGCTTTGCTGCCGCAATCACTGTCGTTCATGTTGTGGTCGGTCCCCAGTTCCCACGTCGTGCAGCTGGCCACGTTGCCTATGGGTGGCCTCATGTCAATGATTGCGTCAGCTCTGGTGCTTTGCCTGAACGAGCACCGATGGCTTGAAAATCGGTCACGCTGGGATCATCAGATTTTCGTTGGAGCCAGCAAAATTTGTCCCTTCGGTATGTGGATCACCTTCTCCAGATCGGAGCTTTGTTTTTCACTTCCTGTTTGTGTGATGCTCCAGCGCTTGTCTATCAGGTTTCATTTGATTTACCGCACGCAGGCACTGAGGTTGATTGGGCTGATTTGCTCATGGAGCTTGTGCAGATCAGCATTGGCATTGTTCAGAATCCAATTTCCTCAACATTTTAGCTCCTTGCTTTCGAACCACAAAGACGAACTAGGCTTTCTGAGAACTGGCTCTAAGTGCAACCTGAAGCACGTCCTGTAATGCACCTGCGAAAGCCACGTTGGCTTCGATGCTGCTGTTTTGGGTCCTCCTCGCCCGGGCAACCACCGGGTAGAAACGGTGAACGTTTTCAGCCTGGCCGTCCAGTGCATCATGGCCGGGGGAGGTGAAAGCTATGCTCGAAAGGACAAAATCCGTCCATAGAGCTGTCCTCGACATCCGATCCGTTGAGACCAAGCGAAGACGCAGGGCAAAGAGCAGTCGCCGCCGACGGCGGTCATCTTCACCCTCTTCTTCCTCTTCTGAGACACGAAAACCCAAGAGGCATGAGAGCAAGGAGATTGCTCCCTTGCAGGCTTTGTTGGATGAGAAAAACGCAGCCGACAAACAAGGAGAGCTGTGGGAATTGGAAAAACCGCAAAGTGAAGCAGAAGAGTGTCGACGGAAGGAGATGAATGATTTCCAATAGAAAATCCTTTCGATGAGTCCCAAGAAGCTCAATCCTGACCACAGCCACCCAGCTTTGCCATTGAAGGAACCCAAAGAATGCCCAGGGTCCTTGGTCAAGCTCTCGGAAGGCCAGTTTAGTGAAGTGGTGCAAGAGAGGCTGGCTTCAAGGGCTGTGATTCCTGGGAAGACATCAAAGAATGTCGCAAGCAGGTCGGACTCCAAACTCAATGGCAAGCTGGGCAGAAAGGGCATCGAACATATCCCCGCATCCAAACCGGCCGTGCTCATGAAAGTCTTGTTGCTCTTGAAATCTGACGTTGCTTCAGCGAAGTGAGCTGCCTACGAAATTGGCTGCAGGCGGTGCATCGGGTTGGGCTTTTTCATGCTGCTGCACGGCACCAAAAAGGCAGGGGCAAACTCCGTTTTCATTCCGTATGAGAGCAGGCCTAAACCCTGGCTACCTTCGTGGCTTTCTGCTGCAGGGGCCACGAGAACTCAGTCCGCCTTTGAGCAGGCTGAAAACATTGCGGCGGGCCCCTGACTATGTTCACTGCGGTCCTCCCAACGGGTGTGGCTGCTTTTTGCACAAGCAAAGCAGCACGCTTTGACAGCTTCTTTTGGACAAGCTAGGTGAGGGGCCAAGCTCAGATATCATTCTGCCGATTCAGGTTTAGCAATTTTTATGCCAGCACGTCGCCTGCGCTGTTGAAGCTTTTCTCCTGATGATTTTGTGCCATACTCGAGCTGAATCTGCTGGCCTGATGTTGCTGTTTTATGGTACCATACTTGGCCTGCTTCAGGTATTTTGACGCTTCCCCTTGACTTGTTTCCTTGTCTTTTTGTGATCTCCATCATACCGAAGCAGACTTGACTGCAAATTATATAGCTGTTTCCCTTGCAAACAGCATCCATTGCAGCATTCCAATCGCTCAAGCCGTCGTGCCGACTTGAAGCCGGCGTCCTAGCAGCATGTTAGTATTTCTTGAAAATAGTAGTTTCCTTTACTTCTCAGAGCCCCCAGCTTAATGCATACCTTGCAAGTACCAGTGAACATGCAAAATAATCTATTCGTGCATGATGAATCACCTCAAACGCCCTCAAGCCAGAACCAGAGCGGCTCAAGTCCAAGGGCTGAACTCATCCCGCTGACCAGCTGCAGCTTTTCCGCACGGGCTCGGCCTGGATCAATCTGATCCCCGAAAGCAAACGAACTTCGCTGTCGATCCTTCAGGGTCCCGACGAAAGCAGCGTGACTTGAAAACCATCTTAAATTCTTGTTGACAATTCTTGTCAAATCCTGTCATTTCTTGTCATATTCAGCACTCCGAGAAGCGTTGCAATCTAAGCAGTGAGCTGGACTTCTAGATTGCGGCTACGAGATCTGTAGCTGCTGGCACCTCAGCAACTTGCAAGCCCGCTTGAAGGTGGAAAAACATACTTTTAGATAGTTTTAGGTTGCACAACAGCTAGAAGTTTCAGCTATGTCCAAGCCAGAAAGGTTCCGAAGAACCAGTGTTGAAACGTGTTGAAAATCTCAACATATCTGTTTGCGCATGGACTAAAACACGGAGGTCATCTGAGCGTGGAAGCATGAGGCAGAGCAGTCTGTCCACTCGCCCCAGGCCTCGGCAAAATGCATTTTGATGTGTTCTGGCTATGCATTTGAAATCTGTGATATCTGCTGTGACCACAAGCGGTTTGTTTGGAAGACCTCTGAGGCGTTCACTCCCCATTTCCCATCGATGCAACCCTGTCCACATGGCCTCAAAATGTCTTGCAATCCTTCGAAGCCTTGACGTCAAGTTCTCCATGGTTAAGAAACACAAACATGGAG